>RDPX01000094.1:2008789-2085718 GCA_003991215.1 Morbakka virulenta | reverse complement strand
CTACTACTACTACTTCTACTACTACTATTTCTACTACTACTACTACTACTACTACTACTACTACTACTACTACTACTACTACTACTACTACTACTACTAATATAATCAAATTCGTTAAGTGGTCTGCTTCCTGAATGGCAAACCAGGCTACAAATACCCAATTCACCCGTTACTTGGGGCTAAGCCTAGCCATTCACTCTCTCTTTTGTTTCATCCGTAATCGTTAAAACGAAGGCCAATCTCCCAAAAATACCACGATCGACATTCATCTATGCATTCGTATTTATTTATTTAAATTACTGAGATTTTTTAGAACACAGCGGCAAGCATGATATCTACATTTTCAGCCTATAACTGTACTTTAAGTGCCTAGTAACCTATCCCATGCCTCCTGCTCTTGATAAATGTTTAAAACGGAAGTTGAATTAACTAGTCGTCTTTCTAACAAAACAATCTTTGGCACGGGTCTATAAAGGAATGCAATGGAAATCGTTGGTCTGTTGATTTCTTCAGGTTTCCCTCTCACATTAACTTACATAAAAAACAACCATGTGTAACATCCCTTGGCTATGAATAATGGATTTAAAAATAACACTTAAAGCACCTTATTACTGTTCCGTGAACAAAAATTTCCAGGTCAAATGAAGTAGCTTTCTATTTCCACCGATGTCTTTCACTACTTGATTTACTGCTGTTGTGTTATGGGAATAACTACTTTTGTCTTTATTACTGAAATGCTTGGAAATTAATGCATTTATGGGTTAACTTCGGCACTCACGCGTTTACCGAGTAATAATAGGAATGTCGTGTACACTTTTGTGTCGCAATAGAACCAAGGGTTTTTCTCATGCTAACTTGCCATCATACTTTACGAGATAAACGGAATTTGGAAAAACAAGATTTTCGGATATACCCATCCTGTTGATTCCCAAACGTTTCATCACAGGCAACATGAAGTCGCTCTTCTACGATGATGACCACGTAGTGGCGGTAAAGTACCTTTCATCATTAATCATTCAATATTAGGACTACAGGTGAGCATTAAATTTAGGCATATTTTGATATGCTTTAATAGTTATGAGTGTTAGAAGCAGTGGTATTGCCATGGTAGAACGCGTAATACTAACAGCTGCCAATATAAAGCCTACTGTCTGATTACATACGCCGATTACTGTTCAATTTAGCCTTAGCCCGTGTTGAACTTGTATTTTTTACGAGTTGTTCCCTTTAAATGTAACTGATCTGAGAGTGCAAAATGACTGCAAAGAACATTTACTTTTCATTAGTTAACAAACAAAATTTAGTGTATTTAATGTTAATTATTCATATATGTTGTTCAATTGACTTTCCCTTTTTGTTGGATCCACAATCCTTCCAATGTTAACCCATTTGTCATGCTCTGTACCTTAGACTTGAAGACACCTTGCACATTTTAAAAGTATGGCTTAGGCTGTTGGGATCCTTCCAATTAATACCCAAATGGTAACTCAATATATTTATGAGTACTGATTACTAGACTATGTCAAATACGTTTAGCTATTTATTTTAGATTCTAATGCAACAAGCATTCTTCTGTTATCCGCTGAGATTAATCATACCAATAAAGCTCTAATTATTTACGCGAAATGTCGAAAATGCTTCCTATTGGATCTGGAATGAAGCAATATTATGGTTGGTAGATAGGGGGGACTTTATTCTTGAAATAATTAGTATGATGCCTCCAATCTCCATCAGGGAGTCTTAACCTAACAAATAAGAAACAGTCTGGCAAATAACCAACTACCAGAACTGGCCTTGCATATCTTTTCCGGGGCAAACCACGACTGGACAAATATACGCACACAAAAAATCAACATAAACCACAGCAGAAAGCAGTTTTCCCAAAGCTTGTACCTATAATAAGGGGAAGAGACCCACACACCAGAAAAAGGATCAGCGAAATACTTCCTCGGCCACTTTTCTGAGAACTATACTTAGGCTATGAACGAAAATATAATGAATGCTACGAATGGCTCCCCACGATTATGGAAGAAATGGGTAAATAATCAATGACCAAATCAAATCTGTAAGTCACTTGAGAATGACAAAGGAAAACATTCCATGTTTTCCACAGGATGCTTCAAGTTGTTCAGAGCATCAAAAGTTTACAAAACGATAAAAGCAATAAATGACAGAAAGACGGAATATTTAAAAACAATAAATTAAGTATTAAATTGAAACTGAACAGTGAAAGTTGACAGAGGGTCATATAGGCAAAATACGTTCTGCCCATGAAATGATTTGCAACTTAGTGAGCGGGACACTGGCAGCTGAAAAAAAGGAGAAAACTTTACAGTTTTTTTTCAACAAATACCTCTTGTAAGCCAAGTTACCTACTTGATCAAGGGATATTGGTGTCCGACTTTTTTTCGGCGAGTCATCGAAGGAAATTAAATCATTTGCATTGCTTTTTCCTAAAGAGTAAGGCTCCTCTGCAACAGTCTTTATAGGTTGTGATCTTGACTGTCTTATTTCTTTTGATACTCGCTCGAGTTGTGATGATGTCATTATACGGCGCATATACTCAAGTTCCTTAGACAATAAAGTTTGCTGTTCTAAAAACTGATCATTTGCCATTTTCCACGTCTGCTTTAATTCCCTGTGAGCCATCTTTTCTTGCTCTAGCAGCCGACATACTACAAAAGATTGATTAATTAAAAAGTCAAATAACTGCATTTCCTTGACAAACCTTCCACCCTTAAATAAGACCCCCGAAAATGTTCTGGGATTATAAGGGCTATATTGTACGTAACAACTTCCTCAAATTGACCCGTCCTTTTTTAAAAAATAGTAACTACTTCATCTTTCATTAAATCTCTTACAGTTTTGAAGTAACTATTTTGATGTGCTTATCCTTATCGAATGATTTTTCACAAAAGCTGTTGCTATACTTTCATTGCACTTACAATATCTGTAATACGCCACAATTAATTGCTATAAAAGGATTTATTTTAGCATTTATTGTGGCTAAACAATCCTGAAAAACGAAAAACTCTCTACTTCATTAAGAATATGTTCCATGTGTTTCACTATCTAAGAAAATCAAATCAGTATCAAAGCCATTGCATTGATACGTCAGTTAAATACCAATCATAAATGGATTTTGTTTCGTATACAAAAATTACCTGAAAGCTTGAGCCAGTCAGAAAGGCGTTTTACAGCAAATACAAGTCAGATAACAAACTGTACACTGAAAGCTCTGATCAGATCTCTTAAGAAGGGATAAAATAAAAACAATACAACACTTCTACATTTAAATTTACTGATCCTATGAACAAACTACAGTTATTCATAGATACTGCAGAAAATTAAACTTGGAGTCATTGAAAGAAAAAAACTACTGTTAGTAATCACATTGGCCTAAAATACCAACAAGATTAAAGTGAAAAATTTATACAATATGTCTCTTACCGTTGTGAAGTTCTCTTCTTAATTTATCTGCGTCTTCCTGGAGAACACCTAGTAACAATGGAAAATCATCGTATACATCACAGTTGATGGCTGTCACTGTTAAAACAATGGCTACCTACACCTACCTACTACTATACAACCCAAAAACAAAACCCTCTATGATAACTTGACTAGATTTTTTCTAAATTTACCTACTGGGCTATGTTTGATTACGTTCATATTTTTATCTTTCGTCTTAAACCAAGTGGTATGAAATGAACACTGTAAACACAAAAGATATTCTTCAGTATTGCGACCACTATGACAACTTCAGTCAATTAGTAGCCAAAACTGTTTTTGAAAATAACATTTAATTATTTTCACTTGTGAGTGTATGTAAAAATTCAAAGTTACTACCAATAAACTTAAAAACATGAATTTTTCTAAAACAGCAAAAACTGTTTTTGGCATTTTCAGCAAGGTGTACATTTACCTACAAAAAGTTAAACGGAACAATATGGTAAAACATATAAAAGCTGCCTATGGCAGATTTAGGACGGGGAATGAGCAGACAAAAAATAACTTTAATTATCCAAATAAATATAGAGAATTTATACATATCTCTTAGGCTTAAAATAAAGAGAACTATCATTATCTGAAATAGAGGTTTCCAAAAAAAGTCAATACTTTGAATCTTGTTTGCATTTACAATTGGTATTTGAAAATTTCATTTGAATTCAACAATAAGCTGCACAGAAAAAGGTTCAATTGTCCTTAACAGAACCAAAGAAATCTACATTTTACGTTGAGAATCCCGACAAAGCAAATGATTGAGTACTAGAGGGGATAGTGTACTGGTGCCTAGGATATCGCCATGTACTGGAGGGTCTGGTAAAGATGGTGACAATAATGAAATAATGAAATGGCCACAACTGTGGTCAGAACTGTACATACTGTACATGCATATTTACTGAAATAATGGTTATTATTTCCTCTTACATTTCTCTATACAAATACATTAAAAATGGTCAAAGTAATTTCAAACCTTTTTGTGTATTGAGTACTGCGACAAACATTTCCAAGTCTGTTCTCGAAGATCTTTCTGCATCTAGATAATTTTGTAGTTCTTTGGCCTAACATCAATACAAAAATGGGAAATAACATATTTTACAATGGGGTAGTCAAACGGAATAACAAATCCTAAGGAACAAAGAAATTATAAAGCCCTTACATTACAACAATCCTAAATCAACCTCATGGCCATATACTCCTACGCTAATTAAAACAACAAAATATTATTACACATTAATTTTACATTTTAACTATCCAAAAATAACAGTAAAAAGTGATAAAATTTCGCCTTTGTATGAAATGCATTATTTCCAAACAACTGTAATTCAAGTAATCATATATCAAAGCCTCCATGTTAAATTTTAATGTATGCATTATATCTTCCAAACATGAGAAGAGCCGTGGATAAATGGTTAGTGCAGTTGCACAGTAACCAAGGGGTTCCGGCTTCGATTCTCCGAGCGGGAGAGGAGAATTTGGAACTTTACAAAAGAAAAAGCCATTGGTTGGCGTCAGGAAGGGCATCCGGCCAATAAATTCCACGCTGACAAAACGAAGCCCCTCTGAACAGCACCGTCTACGCCCCAATTGCTGGAGGAAAATGACGTTAAAACCAAAAACAAAACAAAACATGGAAGGAAACAATGTTTACCTTCATAGTTAACTTTCAGCTATTACAAATAAATAAATGAATATATATATATATATATATATATATATATATATATATATATATATATATATATATATGTGTGTGTGTGTGTAATATCATGGGAAGCCAAGGCAAGAAAAAAAACCATACCATCACTAAATGTTTCGGGTCATCCGTATTTACGCCAAGGAATTCCAAATTATTCTAAACTGTAAAGATATGACCGTAACGGCATCGGGGTGGCAAGATGTGCTTTTTAAAACAATAGTTTAGCACAAAAATACCTAGTAAATTATAAACACAAATGACGGGGGAAAAAATTGATACTTTGAAGAAAAAAACAATACATAAACTAAAATATGTAGATTTTTGAAAGCTTTCTGATGTGGGGCCTGTTAATTGATTCTAAAACTAAAAACATTGGACTTAAGACAAGGTATACTACCAGTAAATATTTATATATTATTTTTTTTTGGGGGGGCGGGGGCATCTACGATACTGTTCTCATAACTATTTTAGTGATGATACCACAGGCCCAAGTTTAAAAAAATGAATAACAGAGGCAAATTACCTCACTGGCTATCTTACTTTTGCACTGAAACTTAGGTTCACCTGGGCATTGTTTATAGTTTTTAATCAAAACCTTTCAAAAGAATATAAAGCAATACACTGGAAGTAGTGGGTAAAGGGACAACCTTACATATTCCATTTCCTGCTGTCAGTTGCAACCCAATGTTTTCAAATAACAGAGGATGAAACATACCTTCTCCTGTAAATTATCTGTGGATTGCTGGCTTAATGCCTCTGTTGAACACAGTACCGATCCCTCCTACAAAGTATCAAAACGTTAGCGGGTATCATCAGACATTGCATACTATCAACAAATAACAGAAGTAAACAAACAACCATAGTAGGTTTAATCTGAGTGTCACAGCTTCCTCTCTTGCCATGGTCCTTCTTGGCTAAAAAGGGAAAAGATACTCTGAATCATCTGACCGACAGATCTGGCATTATATTCTCCTTGGGGTAATAAACCGACTTATATGCAAGAAATACTCGAGTCGTTCATTCTCCCAACAAGCATAGAGGGAACGAGATGACTATGGTAACCTCAGCGCGAGTGTCACCAGACTGAACAATAACTGAGGTACAAGTTCCTAAACGTTTCTGTTTCACCTCAGATCTTTAGGTGCTATTAAACTTAAGAGGAGCATTTAACTCTCCTTGAAGTCTTGTAAAGTATACTTGTTCCTAATTATTATCAATGATGACAGGGTTTTTTTGCAAAGAACTCAGCTTATTACCCAAAGGTAAATCAAATTACATAACGTATCTGTCAGACATGATTTACGAATACCTTACCGTCTTTTAGTCAAGAAGTAGGGAGGTAAGAGAGTGACCTGTCTTCAGCAATATATGTTAAGAAAATACAGCATGTCGTCACAATTACAACTATTCCACAGTTTTCACTATACCAAATATCCTGAGAAAATGACTGTATAACTAAAAATAACCGCAATAAAAGGTGCAAAATGGCACTTTTATAAGTGCAGTTGTTACCTTTGTTTCGTATTGTTTTATTTTCTCATTTGCTTCCTTTAATTTACTCCGCAGCGAAGAAATTTGCTACACGAAAAACAGAAAATATCAAGTAAAAAGAATTAGGTTACTAACATTTGTAGCAACTGTACACTGACAAAAAACCTACCAAATAACGTGAGAGGGTAACAATTCAGGCACCTTAACATGGGAAGGCATGGTCTTCCATCAAATTGCTGCAGTCAACTGAGAATGACCTTTTAGGCAAAGGTCAAATTACCAGCGGCAGAAATGGATCTCATAAAGTTAGTTGACTTTGCTTCCTGGCATCTCATAACCTCTGAAATCTGCAGCATCCCGATTTTAAGCGATGTGTCAAATTTTCAAAATCGCATTAAATTCTGCTCAGTTTCGCTGCTACTCATAAAAATCAGGTGAGGTAAAGCGGGAGGGGGATAAGGAATTTTAAATACTTGTAATAGTTTATTTCTTACAACGCTTTTCCCTTTCACATCAACAAACTACGTGCCATGAGATAGGTAGAGCTGCAATAGAAAAACATAATTTAAGCACATTAACAACAGGAATAAAAGTGACGGGTCCTCAATAAGACACTATTTTCATCACAAACAACTCCAGCAGTGATAGGTCTTATGGTAAGCGCATAAGTGAAACCCTGGTTATAAGGAATTAGATTTTCATTACTGTGATACTTTAATAAAAAATATGGAATCAAATTTCATTTTACTGTTTTATATCTGTTGCTGGTAAGAAAGGGGAAACAAATGCACAAGTAATGTACTAAAAATGCACAAGTAATGTACTGAATATGCGCCATAAGTACTTGCTCTTGTTATATAACGTTAATTTTCAATATGCATGCGTTTTTATGACCATTTCTTACTTTAGTTTTGTCCATAAATTAATTGGAAAATTATAAAACTGAGGTTTGCCTTAAACCGCAAAAAACAAACAAATAGGATTGAACTTAAGACCTAACAACACAGCATTTATTTTCCTCTTCAGGCAAGGTTAGCGAAACGGTGTCGAGCTTATTTAAGAAACCGTCTTGCCGAAGTTATCGCTTTTCTGTGTTAACTGTTTCGGCTGCTCTACATGTTGGCGATATGACGCTATGGATCTGTACAGTAAGTTTTGGAAATTGATAATCGAGTGAACACACACTAATTCACAAGTACATAAGTACTGGGGAAAACGCAGGTGTTAAGCTGATAAAATAGGTTTTTAAGTATATAAGAATACTAACAACACAGACAGTAAGCACCTCGTGGATGAAATATTTTTCTATCACGAATTAATCTGTAAGCGAATTTCCTATTTTCAGTTTTTATTCAAGTGTTTTCTGAGACAAATAAAATTCAAAATGCAGTTTACAAGGGCATCGGCTAGTGGTTTTTGCATTCATGGAAAAAAAAAATTCGAACAGCAGCTTCAAAACAGTCTCAACTGTTGGAAAAGATAACAATAAACTGTTACTGGGCACGAGTCATCCTAAAATTTACTGCTTACAAAGTTAAAAGTTCTATTCCCTTACTGCATTAGCTCAGGTAGTCATTTATTTATTTACTAGTCAATATTTAGAAGGTATTATTACCTGCTCAAGAGGCATGACTATCGATCTCCAAGCCTCTGCATTCTCTTGTGCCTAATTATGTAACAAAAAGTAGAGGGAGTGTCTAGAACATAAACGTGCGACAAAAGGGCGGTACGCACAATTTGTATACACTGGCAACTTTTAACACCCCCTACTGTTATCAATGAGCAATTGCTAGTTAATTGGTAAGTTTTCAAAATGCCTACCGAGAAATCCACTAAAATTATTATATGTACAACCAATTTCAAATTGCAATTAAAAAAACAAAAATGTTAAAGAATATTTCGATTTCTACATAAAACCTATATTATATTATTTAAAGACTGTTAAAAATAAAGAATTTTCAGTGTGCTGGCGTAAATATCGACAGTTAAACTCAAAAAAGCAACTCAGACATGGAAGTTCATATGAATATCTGACAAACACCAAAAAGAAAAATTACCAATGAAATCAAAAATGAAATACATGAAACTATACCCTCTTCTTTATACTGTTTTTCTGATAACTGAAAACATCCTTACAATTATCACAACAATAAACTGATAAAAGGTATGTCTGATGGGTATGTATAAAAAAGTAGCACTTAATTGGTGCCTTCATACCAGAGAAAATAAATATTTTACAGTCAAATTAATAATTGTACTATGCCCCAGTTGTGACCGTTGTTGGTATCATTGTGGGAGTAGCAATCATGAACAGCGGAAATAACAGCAGCAGTTCAGCAAATGTAAGAAAGAGAAAGTGAGATCAATGCCAGTGTAATGAATACAAAGAGGCACGGAATACACGGCAATTAAGTAAATGGTAGCAATTCAATCAAAAAAAGAGATCGTCTAGAAACATAAAGGATATTCTAACCAGTTAAGCTGTAGCTTTGTAGGAAGTTAGCGATATAGTAGCAAAATCTATACAATTAAGATTCCGGTGTTTTAAAAACAAGGAAATTGTGTGTAAATTTTCTTTCTTCTGAGAAGGCAAGGTAATACAGAAAAAGAAATGTCAAAAATGCCAATGATCGGCACTTCACAAGGCAGGCTACCTTTTTCATACTGTGTTCCAATGAGTCTGACTGAGACTCTTCTTTTATTTCTTTTGACGGAAGTGGCGAACTAGCATTTCGTCGAATAGCATGGGACACCATTGACATTAGACCCTCTCCGCTACTTTTTTCCTTCACTTCTTCTTGTTTGCCTTGCATCTCTCGAACTTGTTGTTCCAGTAATTGGTTCTGCCGTCTTAATGCATTTTTCTCTTCCTCGAATTTTTGGGCGACAGACAACTGTGCCTCCTTGAGACTCTCTGCAAAGGAAAATATTTTACTAATAATAAATGCAAATCAACCCATGTTTTCATACTGTCATTACAATACTTTATCAAAACAAATCAAATATATCCTACAATTTTCTTGTACAAGTATTAACTTGGCAACTCAGGCGCAATTATATTGTAAACATCAGGGATTTCGGGATTCTCTGCCATAACAGTTTGATATTGCGATCTGCTAAAACGGGAATTTCGGGCGTTCTTAAGGTTTTGCAATTCCTTTCTTTAAACCTCTTGACATTAACTCCTAATTAATATACACGAGTTTCTGTATAATCTTTAAATATGTATTCCAAAGAAATCTTCAAAAATTGATGCAATAGACCGATTCGTCCTTATTTACCAAGAAAACAATACACAAATATCCAGCATTTACAAAGCTGCCGGCAAAATTAGAAATAAAAAATGATGAGAAAGAATATAAGAAATTATTTGGGCCCTACTTTAATATTTTAATGTTTATACGGGGAAAGCATGGAAAATTTTAAACCCACTCTACATTTCTCGATGACATCTTCTTTGTTGTTAAAAATGGAAAAGTTAAGAATTTCAATACGCAAGTGTGTTATTTACTTTCGGTACTTTAAGGTATTAATTCACCACCACCACCTCAATCAAAACCAAAAAATGGAACACTATATTAAAGCCAGATGAGGTATAGTTTTGCCTGTCGACCAGATAAAGAGCTCCTCAGCCATGGCCTGCGCTTAGCGCAACCTGACGTCTCTAAAAACACAGATATATAACGAGGATTGTATGACATGCACAGACTTGTCTTGGTAACTTTTCTTTCTCAACGCATGTACAACAGTTTCATAATCTTGGTTTAGCTGATGTTCCACAACCCATATCAAGGATAGCGAACCCTACATTAAAAATTACCTTGCCAAATATGGTGCAATGACGCTATTTCCTCCTGGTGTTTTGCCTGTAAGCACTGTACTTCTTCCCTAATAGCTTCCTCGTTCAACTGTGCTGCAGTGCGTACTCCTACATTTTCCGATTCCAGATCTTCAATTTTCTTTTCCAGCTGATTCACGCGTGCTTCAGCCTTTTCTCTTGCTTCCTTTTCTATATTAACGTTTGCTGTTGAAAATAATGGTGAACCAGAAATTAACACTATACCAGATGCATATGTAAATTTAAGTATGTATTGAAAGCACGATTTTGGAATTATTGCTAAAAAATAAATCTGATGTGAAACCACTTCAATATTTTGCAGTGGAATCACATCAAATGGTCAAATAGTAATAGTAGGAGAGCTGATTACCTATCACTAAGGTGCATTTACAAATTAGATTGCCGACCAATTAAACTTTTTCCTTATCAGTCATTAACTTACAGACCAAATTTTTAATCCAATCCAAATTAATAGACCTCAGTGATAGAAATACCCTTTTGGTAACAAGTCTAATCTTACCATTAAAATTTGAGTACATTGTACTGTTTAATAAGCGTCTAACTAAGTACTTAAATCGACTCTCACAAAAAATATCAACCTCATTTATGGCGTCATAAACAGACGTTTCGCTCTGTTGCTTTAAAGCACTCCCTTTTTCTTTAACCTTGTTCATTCTCAGCAAAGCGGCAAGCGACCACTAATCTTCGCCGGGAAACAAAGGCGGAAAGAGAGAGGAAAGAAATCGAAAAAATATTATGATTTACACAGGATTCAAAAGAAGGTATATAAAACTTGTCCTGAAAGTAAACGGACGGAAGAGGGTCTTAAAGCTTCGATGTACGCGTAAAAAAGCTAGTAGAATAGGAATATTTTTCTCAAAACTGCTTTCTGGATGGCATTCGGATAAGGACTTCTAGCACGACGTGCAGACCTCTTAAAAACCTCTAAAAAGCAGCAAGAGAAAAACGATCATTGCACAAAATCTCATACGAAGAACCTGTAATATGAGAGAGATGTGACATCACGCTAATAAGAAAGGGGTTGAAGTTCACTAAACCAATAAAATTACGGATGTCTGCCTTCATGACGTATGCAAGGAATATGGTTAATCGTTTTCCTTTTGTATTTTAAATCTACGAGTATTTTTTCATGAGCTAATATACATACATTTATATAAATAATTCACAGTTTATTTGCAAGTCATGTTTTGCTCAATGCAAGAGAACAGAATTTCAAAGAACCATACAACCAAAAACCACATAAAATATCCCTGTAGTGCAGTCTTTCAATAAAAGCATAGATTTGTGTATATAGGCAAAAATAATACCTGCAAACTTTCAAATTAAGTTTTCAAGTAAAAATGTACTTGGGTCAACAGTAATGATTCCCTGGGAATCACCACTGTTGGCACTGAAGAACAATATTTTTACATTAATAAACGGTCCCCCTCAATCTGAAGAAATCGTACCAGAAACAAGTAAAAAAAGAAAGGTGACAATATCTGCCTAATATTGTTATTTAAAGAAAAACTGTTAAAAAGTTGTCAAACTTGTATAGGCTGGTTGCAAACACAATGCATAAACCTCACTCTTTATTCGGGCTTGAGACCGGCTGGTAGCCTAATAGCAACAAGGTTGGGTATAAGGACTGACAGCATATAAATAAAACAGTAAAGTTTGTGGACAAATAATTAATTATATCAACATATAACGTTCTGCAGCAAATGACAACCAAATTGAATAAAATTCAGTTGACATCAAAATTAGCTCTAAAAACGTACAGGTGGTAAGGTTAATATCTGGGTAATTGTTTGACAGAAAATAAAAGAAAGGGGAAGGAAAAACATGCAGCACTGGCAAAAAAACTTTCTGTGCACCAAGAGGCAACTAGTACAGGTATCAGAATTGAATACAGGTGTAGGTGTGTGTGTGTGTGTGTGTGTGTGTGTGTGTGTGTGTGTGTGTGTGCAAGGCTGAAAAGGTGCATTTGAAAGGTATTTGATATAAAGGTGTCCATACAAATGGGAAACTGTTATATCTAGATGTCAATAAGCGATATGTATGTATGTATGTATATATGTATGAATGTATGTATGTATGTATGTATGTATGCATGTATGTATATATATATACATGTATGTGTGTTTGTCTGTATATAACTCAAGGATTGGTGTGGGCGTGTGTTATAGCACACATGCTCTGGCATCATATATAGCTTTTCCCAGTCAAATTATCTCTGAAAGCATGTCCTGAGTTCTGCTAGGCTAACGGGGCTCTGGTAAACAGCGAGTGTTCAGAAAACACAACCCTTACTGCCTTGTGGATTAAGGTTCTTGAAACAAATGATAAGGGTGAGGAAACCCGGACAGAAACCTTCACAGGAGCTCAGGCCCTGCTGACTATGGCATTTATGACCCACCGGCGTGTGGACTACGTTCTGGTGTCCAGTTCTAGTCATGAATAAATGGCATTCAGGGGGTAGAAGGAGCTCCTACAAGCCGTGGTGAAGGCAATCCTTCCAGGAGAAGAAAACTCTTATGAAAAAGCTGCAGCCAAAACAACTACCGGTCATCTTGCATTGGCTTGTCACTGGGTTATTACTGTGAAGACTTTGAGAGTGGGACTCGTGTTGTACAAACGCAAGTCACTATAATTCAATGTGGTACAGATGTTACTTGAGATTTTTATCATCTGTCTTGAATTTCAACTGAGAATTGGCGATGGCGATGGCGATGGCGATGGCGATGGAGAAGTGGGGATTGTATAGAGTTGGTCAGTTGGAGGCACACAGTCACAATTCTGCAAACAGGCGACTGGAATCCTATTTTAACATCGTTGTTGTGTCTTCACATTACAGAGGCCAACTCCGACTGGGGTCCATGTGACTGAGCAGCCCTGTTTAGGGACAACACTGTTCGCCCATAGTCTTTGGAAAATGCAGGAAAAGGTGCACCAAAAATTGTCTGTCATACTGTCACTGGTTAATCTTCTGATAGCATAATGAGACTTCGTGATCCACTCTCACACAACAGATTCATCGCTGTTCTTTCCGTTCACGCACCAAACTCTCTATGGATATCTTCTCTCTTGTTATTGCATCTACTCCAATTAATGAAAAAAATTGTGATTCTAGGTGATTTCAACGCCCGTGTTGGGAAAGTTTAAGAGACTTGAAGTGCTATTCGCCGTTACAGAATTGGTACCATGAATGTTAACGGCCTCAAGCTTCTACGGCTGTCCTCAGAATTGGATCTTCCTATCTGTAACACTTTTTTTCACCATAAAATGAAACGAAAAGCTACTTGGACACATCCATGATCAAGGCATAAGCATCTTATTGTCTCCATCATAACTCGAAAACGCGACCTTCAAGATGTATATACTGTTGGTGTTATGTGCAGTGCCAAATGCGACACTGACCATGATGATGGGAGGAAAGTTAAATTTACGAGTCCGTAAGAAAGTTCGTCATAGCGGCGTTGAGGTGCCTAACCATATTAATGTCGCCAAGTTAAATCTGCCTGAACCTCAAAAGTGAATGGTGGAAAAGCTTGATAGCCTTGCGTTTGATGGTACGAGGAAGAATTTCAAGGCCTTGATTTGTTGTTGAAGCTGAAATCTTTGGCTTCGAAGAGAAACAGAACAGTGACTGGTCCCATGACAACAATCTTGAAATAAATCAAAGGCTGATTAACAAACAATCTCTTTATGAAACCTTACTTTATCAAAATCATTCTAATCAAACAGCTAAAATGCAGCAATACAAAGAGGTCAAAGTCATATAACAATGAGAGCTAAGAAAAATTAGAAATCAATGATGGGTGAAAATGACAGAGCAGATCCAAAAGGGATTTGATACGAAGATGTCGAAGGATTTTTTTATTCCTGCGCCAAGTATTTGGTCCTCCTCTTTCTTTGGCATCTTCTTTGATGTCGAAAGATGGTTTTACTGTCATTACGGGTCCAGAGACCTTTTTGAAAAGATGGCAGGCACACTTTACTGATGTGTTCCATAATCCCTCAGCTGTGGATGCTGATGTGATTCATAGCCTCCCAAAGTATGATGTCAAACTCAGAATTGACCGTTGGCCTAGTCTAGATGAGGTGCAGTCAGGTATCACTCAAGTCAGCAGTCTGAAGGCATCTGGTTGAGCTGGTCTTCTACTGGAGCTAATTAAAACCTAAAGTGCGTTATACTGTGGATGCTATCTTTAGTTTTGTTAAAGAGATCTGGCCAATTGTTCCTGTTTCTATTTCTTCTATTGACCAGGCTATTGAAAGATGTTTGTCCTAATCCTATTCCAGATTCACAAAATGGCTTTAGGTCTGGTAGGGGGGCTATGGATATAATTTTTCGCCACGACAAATCCAGGAGGAATCCAATTAACATCAGATGCCACTGTATCAAGTGTTTGTGGCCCTAACCAAGGCTCTTGATACTGTCAACAGGGATACCCTCTAGTTGATTTTGGAGAAATCAGGGTGTCCTCCAACCTTTGTTACAATATCTAAAAAACTGCACCTTTAACAGAAAGTTATCTTTAAAAAATTCGAGTTGACAATGGTGTCAAATGGGGTGATATTCTTGCACCCACTCTTTTCTCTATATCATTTTG
Organism: Morbakka virulenta; assembly: GCA_003991215.1. Lineage (NCBI taxonomy): Eukaryota > Metazoa > Cnidaria > Cubozoa > Carybdeida > Carukiidae > Morbakka > Morbakka virulenta. Next base: position 2,070,573 of record RDPX01000094.1, on the reverse strand, counting down.
CTGCTCTACTTGCTCGTGCGTTTCAAAATTGTGATAATGGCATAATGTTAAGGTTTAGAACCACAGGTCACATTTGTACTTTATTTGGGCCAAACATGTTAGTATCTTAATAAACCATTTATACTTGAATCACAAAGTAAAAGAACATCAGTACCCCTATTAATGATTTTTAACCAAACTTTTTATACTTAATATTAAAGGGAGAATGAGACTCAGCTTTCTAGTGAATGACAAAGGCTGTGTTTTTGAAACTTCTGGACCCTATTGACTCAGCAGAGGAAGCCATAATAATAGGCCCTTCATCATGAGTTGTAAGCTCTATTTGAGCTCAGAAAAAGATTACAACTTAAGCTTTATCATGACCAATGTCATGATAAAGCTCCTCTACCTACTAATTGTGTTTTTAAATCAGCCACTTCCTTCTCCGATTCTCTGATAGTAAGGAGGCTTTGATCTTATAGAAAGGACTAACTGATACCCAATATCGTTTCACAATAACCATATCCAGAGAGCTCATGAAACAACCCAGCATGCCAAACCTTATCAAATGTCTTCAAAACATCCAAGGCACCTTTTTCACCAAATATATCCATAAAATTAGAGAAATGTCTGATGAATACTGTCAAAAGATTACTACTGGAGTAAAATCTTCTAAATTTATTATGAATATCAACAAAAAGACCTAGGTTCTGGAACAATTCCACCATTGCATTGTTCATAAGTCACCTAAAGACCTTACTAATGGAAGAAAGTATTCTTGGAGGGGCAGACAACATCAGAAACCTTCTAGAAAGACCACCCTTGAATTTTTGATGACAGAGTCTAAAAATCTGATCAGTTAGCAAAGGAAACTCTTGCAAAGAAGGATAGGCTGAAAACAATCTAGCAAAGAAATAAATGTTTTCTCTTGAGGTCAAAGAAAACTGAACATCATGAAAAGTGGAAGAACCACCAACTTACCAGAATTCAAAACAGTACTTAAGTCTTCAAGATATCATGTCTTCCAAGGTTTTGGGAAGAAGTCCATTCAAAAACTGGCTTGACATATTAAGGTTTCTCTTAAGAAATCACTCTTTACAAGAATTGCTAACCCATCTGAAAGAAACCCAAGGTTTATCAGTTTCACCAAATAAACATAGAATTGATTGTGATAAGCAATGGCAGATGAACAATGAGCATTGAACCATGGCATTGAACCAGATTTCCAATGGGATTTAATAAGGTTTAACCTTGTAACTACAACTGGATAAAAATCTATCAGTATGAACCTAAACCAATGCTCTGAATTTAGCTGCAGCTCTGCAGCACCATACTCTGATTTGACAAAAAAAAAATCAAAATCTATCCATCACTCTGCCAAAATTTAAAAGCCCTGCTATAATGTGACTTGCCAACAAGACTTGAAACAGTTGCCTTAAGCTTTACAGTGACAACAGAAAGATAAAGATCAAGATCCAAAATGAAGTAAATATGAAACTGTTCAATGTTTACATACAGAAACCAAATAAGATATAAAAGCAAAGGCTTTCCCAATTCTAAATCAGGAAACCTTGTGGTAAAATGGAGGAAATTGGGAAAAATGGAGTTGATATTAAAATGTTCCAGCAGATACTGTCTACCACACATGACCCTCATAAAAAAGGAGTGATGATGAGGTAACACAACCACCTGTGTTCTTTTCAAGACACCTTCTCTACGCGGACTCCCAACCATGGCTGAAGAGCCCCTCCTCCCAAAGAAACAGACTGGCCCCTCACAGATAACAACCTGGTATTTAAAGGTCTTGTGGTAAAAAATATTTTTCTGTAATATACATTATACACACTATTTGTTTTTCAATTTTATCAGTTAGGTGGTCTGCAACTAACATATATAGTTCAATAAAAATCTGTGAGTAAAAGTTGAAAATGTAACAGTTGGTTTGAATTATTCATTTACTTCATAGCTGAAATTATCAACTTCAGTTTTGGAATGTCAATGTGCTTATTAATAGAGATATGGAGGCTGTTGGTGTGAGGGATGCTGATGTAACAAACAGAACAGGCTGGAGATGGCGGATCCACTGTGATGACCCCTAATGGGATATAGCTGAAAGAAAAAGAAGAAGAAGAATGTGCTTATTAACTGGCATCTTCTAAACACATCCTTGCTGGTTTTATTTTACTTAAGTCCCTAAACCTTTCTTTTTACTTATGCTGAGTTTTCATTTTTTGTGTTTCATTTTCTACCACAAGAGAAAATAATACTATAAACTCCCTCTAACAACAATTAGGAAACAGTGATAATCAAAAGTGCAACAAACATACTTATAAGTTACTAGGATTGTCGAAAGCAACAATCCATGAAGTAAATTTAAGATCATTGAAAACATCTAGACAGTAAACAGATCATAGAAAAAGACTTTTAACTATTTAATGTAACTAGTTTGATTGATGCAAGATAAAGAATTATCATATTGCCATGAGGTTGCATCCTCTGATTTGAATTTAAATAGTTTAAATATATACAGAAATGATGCTTTTATTTCAAAAATGATGCAGCAGTAGCAACAGCATCAAATGGAGTACTGGCACTGGCAAACAAATTCCTAGGCTCAGCATTTAATAGTGACTTCAATTTTGCCAACATCACCCTTGTCAATGCTGGTGGTGACATGATTTCAAATGACTTGTCCTGTCGAGTTCCCCTTTCATTGGCAGGAATTCAAAAACAGGCAGTACTACTTAAAATGGTCCAACACTCCATTAATGACAGCTTCAACAGCCACACAAAACAATAATAAAAATGTTTCCTCTCTTTTCCATTTATTCCAAGCATGTGTAATACAAATGTAGCCTTTTGTAAGGCTAAAATGAGCACAATTAATTTCTTTTTCATAAGAAAAGTTGCATTTTCAGGTCAAAATGTGGTAAAGACATATGCCCATCACATTCACTAACAAACTTCCCTTTATGGTCCTCTTGTATTCTTTTGATTTATTCATTAACATAGCAACTTTTCAACTAAAATTTTCAGATTATTAAAAGGAAAAACAAGGACCAATAGTTCCTAAATTAGAGAAATGGTAGGATAGGAACATATCAAGTCTTTCTTATCAGGTATAAGTTATTCCTTCTTTCAAAACTTTTTCTTTTTATCTTCTTTTACTCCTTGATGAAAATCCATGTTGATTGAAATGTTATGCTGTCACACTCCTTGTCTCAAGATACTTCGATGTTACAAGGACCAAATGATACATTGTGTAATTAGTTTGTAAGGTAACACTTTTTGCCATTGTTTGGCTGTGTTATTACTGTGTTGAGCCATTGTTACTTTGTTTATTACAAAGAACTAAAAAAGTGTCTGTATACCTGTCTTGCTAGACCCTCAAAATTACAGCCAACATACTGTTGAAGCATTCTCTCGCTTATAATATTACCTGCATTGTCACTAACCTGGACCATAAATGGTTCAATTTTAAGTGTTTCCAAAGTGATATTCAACTGGATCAGTTTTGTATAAAAAGAATAATAAAAAGAGTAGTTGGCTTTTGTTTTCAATTGTTTGTTTGTAATCAAATAAAAAGATACTGTATTTCCAGTCTGTTTTCAAATCTCTTTCAAATTTAAGTCACAAAGAAACAACCACAAATCTTAAATATTAAACTTAGTAATTTGCACTTTATGTAAAATTTTATTTTTTTATATTTATAGAAAGTTGGTTTTATAAGAAATAAGTTTCATACCTTCACAGTCCAAGTACATCTGTTTAAATTTTGCTCTTTTCTGACCAAAGTCCCTCTCTAGCTGCTCTTTCAGCTTCTTCATTTCATTATATTTCTTTTCAAGTGGCTGATTACTGCTACTATCTATAGTGTAAGATTGAATTCATATACAATTTTAAATCAAGACATTATACACAGGAGCCAGCACACTAAAAATTGTCTAGTTTTAGCAATATTAAAACCATATTTGAATGCATTGGCAATATATATTCACATTATCTAAATCACTAGTCTTATTTTTTACCATTACCTCTTTTGGTTTAAAATATCCAAGTAAGCATTTGATATCAACAATTTTTTTCTTTTTTAACCAACAACAACTCCACATTTCCTCCATTTAAGAAAACTCTTAAAGTATAGATGAAGTACCAACAGATTTCATACAGTACGACTTAACTGAACTCTGTGAGTGAATAACAAAGCTCCTATATACAAGTGAAATAAGTCAGCCTCTAGAAGAGATCTGCCTAAGTATTCTAAATTTCTTACTTAAACCACAAAAGAAGACAAAAATTTAAATATAAGACGTCTGTCACAAATCATCATCATCTTCTTTTGGTGCTAACTTGAAATAAGCTTAGGCAAACCACTACTGCAGTGAGATGTTCCCTCAATATTCTCAGTCTTCAGTGGCATTTCATAGCCCTCTGCAGGTCTTGAAATTGTGCTGAAAGTTCTGCAGATACATTTTCCTCTGTCTCCCATAAATGTGCTTTCTTTCAATTGTCTCACCGAGGCAAAGGTCTTCTAGCTTCTGTTTTCTGATGTAATGGCCAAGAAATTTCAATTAATATGACTCAATCTCATTCAGTTTATTCTATTTTTTCCCCAACATGTAGGGAATAAATGTTTGTTACTCTGTCAACACAGGAAATTTGGAGCATGCTGGGGTAAAACCACATCTCTGAGACTTCTAAGTTTTTCCGTATTTCTGTATTGAGTGTCCATGCTTCTGTTCCACACACGTGAGCTGACTTGACAAAGGTTTTGAGGAGATTGACTTTGATGGTTAATAACAGTATTCAGCTGGTAAAGATGTCCCTCATTTGCAGAATACATCATTGGTCACACCTGTTCTTTGTTTGGTTTCTCTCTTACTATCACCACTGGCTGTGATTTAAGATCCAAGATAACTGAAGACTGACACTTGTTCTATGGTTTTGACAATCTTGTTATAGTTCTCATTACTGTGAGCGACATTCTGAACTTGGTAAGGAATCCTGATCATGCAGTTTGTTGTTGGGTGTTTTTTTCATTGCATTGCATTTATTGAGTGATTGGCTTGTGATACTGGAGGGGGGCAGACTCTTTCCCCAGGTAGAAGCATCTGTTCAGTATTAACTCAGTTGGCTGCTAAGATTTGATTAATCTAGGTAAACAGATGTCTTCAACCTATAAATTATCATAGTTTTGATGGCTTATGGAGCTGTAATGAAAAACATCCAATGTAAAAAGGAGGTTCTTCTATGTAGTCCTAGGCAGGTTTATTTTTACTGTCAAGAGGTAAATTTTAGGTTGTTCCAACACCAATATTTACAAGACATCATCTCAAATTATCTAGAGCATCTCATCAGTAATTAACCCAGCCTGGCAGGAACCACTGAAAAGATGCTTGAGTTTTGTATGAGTTTGTTAGTTTTACTTTGAGATATCCATGACCCATAACATTGAGATGGTTGCATTTCTTGCTGGAAATGTCTGAAAGTGTACAAAAGCAATTGCAGAAGTCTGGCATAGGCAGCAGCCATAACATCCTTCTCTTGCCAGTTTTTCAGACCCTGAGTGAGCACAGTGGGTTTCTAACCAATTGCAGTTTGTAATTATATCCAATACACAGTTTCTTGTCTTCCCCTTGATCTTTTTCCTTCTATACAGCCAGTCAGCACAATCTTTTCAAGCCTTTCCTTCCTCATCACTTACCTTACAAGCTGAATCTCCCTTTTCATGATTGTCTGTGATAAACATCTACTAGTCCTTTCCTAATGCAGAACACCCACATTGGTTATACTGTCTGTCCATGATGCCCTCAACATTCTCCTTAGAAATCATATTTCCACTGCTGTAATCCTATCTTCCAGACTTTTAGTAATAGTCCAATTCTCTCAACCATATACCAGTTATGACCACACAGCATTTAAGCAACCTAATTCTAGTTTTGATTGACACACCATTTGTCTGTAGAGCCTTCTCCAACTTTTTGAAGTTTGTTTTTGCAATGCAATTTTTTTTTATTTCCACCTTTGATCTAGTGTCTGCTGAAGCCATATTATTCAGATAAACAAATTGTTCAACTTTTTCCAGTTCTTGGCCCTTAACCAGGATCTTACATCTTGTCTCCCTCTCCTCTGAAAATACCATCACAAGTGACTTATTTCAGTTTATCTCCAAACCTTTCTTCTCATTTTCTTCTACTACTGTATCCACAATGTTTTACAGTTTTTCTCCACTGTCTGCTAGTAATGCTGTGCCATCTGCATATCTGATGTTGTTAACATTTAGGTGCACATAAGAGCCTTTTACTTATACAAAAACTATTACTCCTGCAATTTGACTTAAGTCAATTTCTCCTGTGTGCTGTGTGTAAAAGTGAAGTTGAAATTGTTTTGAAAAGATCTGAGAAGCCATTGTTATGGACCATACTGAAATTTAGAAATGGAAGATTGACCAAGTAAATTTTATGTATATTGAACAAAAAATTGAATTTATCACTGACAACCAGAATTGTGCTATCAGTCTGAAAAATTATAAGTGATACCAATTCACGAAAAAGATCTCTCATTGATCCTCCTAATTATTAATCTGGTTAAATACTATCAGTTCTTTTAGAGTTTTTTCAAAGTGTCATTTATACCAAACTATCTAAATCTTTCACGAGGAACAACTTATTAACATTAATTTGATTATTGGTATCAACAGGAAAATGCACTCTCAAAAGTTTCAACCCCGTAAAACAATATCAAGGATCTATACCAACTACCAACCAGATGTATACAAAAATGACATTAATTCTGTAAATTGGAGAGAAATACTATCAAATAGCGACTTTAACTGCAAATGGAAGATATTCAAAGATACTCTCATAAAAATTATAAATAAACACGCACCACAGAAAGAGAAAATAGTAAGAGGAAAACCCGCCCCTTGGCTTACATCAAAAATTAAAAACCAAATGCACGAAAGAGACTATTACCTAAAAAGAGCAAGACATACAAATGATGACGCAGACTGGAGTCAGTACCGCAAACTTCGTAACAGAGTGACACAAAGCATCCGTCAAGGAAAATCTAACTATTGTCAAAACATTCTTGCTGAAAATGAACACAAACCAAGCGACTTTTGGCGTTGTATCAAAAAGATCTTCCCAACTGAAAGGAAATGTTTGGAAATGCCCAAAACGATGAAAGTCGATGAAAAGATAGTAAGCGAGAAGTCTCTTATTGCCGACTCATTCTGTACCTTCTTCTCGACAATAGGATCTAGCCTCCAACAACGTGTTCTCTCTCTTGAAAACCGCATATGGAAACCGTTTGAGAACGAAAACCTTAGGAAAAGTCCTCTCCTAGGGGGAAAATTCAAGTTCAAAACCGTGACTCCTCCTAAAGTTGAGACAATGCTAATGAACCTAAAAATTTCCAAGGCAAGTGGTCCAGACCAGATCCCACCTCGAATGTTACGTGATGCTGCAAAAGAACTGTCCATACCCTTATGCCATCTCGTAAACCTAAGTCTTCAGCTCGGAGTTTTCCCTACTTTAGAAAAAATAGCAAAGGTTACGCCGATTTTTAAATCAGGAGAAAGTACGTTTTTCGATAACTACCGACCAATATCTGTACTGAACAGCATATCCAAAATAGTAGAAAAGGTCGTGTGTGAACAACTAACAACCTACCTTGAATCTCAAAATAGACTTTTCAAGCACCAATATGGCTTTCGAAAAAGTAAATGCACTCAGGATGCAGTTATATATGTCCACGATTATATTCCGAAAAAACATGAACCAAAAAAACTGTACCGGAGCCATGTTTGTCGATTTACGAAAAGCCTTTGACACAGTCAGCCACGCTTGCTTACTCAGCAAACTTCCATCCTACGGCATAACTGATATCGAGCTAACTTGGTTTTCAGATTACCTCTTTAACAGAAAGCAGTATGTCAACTTCGAAAACACTACCTCCAAACTAAAACCAATTAACACAGGAGTGCCCCAAGGATCAATCCTGGGTCCACTCTTGTTTATTCTCCTAATAAACGATGCACATCAATGCCTTGAGAAATGCACAATGCTGATGTACGCTGATGATACAGTGCTTTTATACTCGAGTCCAAGCAGCAAAAGTGTAACAGAAACACTATCTCGCGATGGAGAGTCACTCTTCTTTTGGTTTAAGAAAAATGATTTGATTGTGAATTTAAAACCTGGAAAGACGGAGACAGTGCTGTTTGGGACCGCACAAAAACTTCGGACCCAACCATCGACAGAAGTCAGTATAAACGGTGAGAATATCAACAGTGTAAATCAGTACGAATACCTCGGAGTCACTTTTGACCAACATATGAGCTTTTCAGAACAACTGAGCAAAGTCTCAAAAAAATTATTACAACGAATAAACATGTTGAAAAGAGTCAGGGTAAACATCACTTCTGCAACGGCAAACATAATTTACAACTCAAACATTGCACCCATGATGTTATATTGTTCTCCTGTTTACCTCGGACTTGCCGGTGTTAACCAAAAATTCACAAACCTTGAAACCAAAGCATATAAAACTATAAAGACCAGGCTTCAAAATACAATCACAAACAAGATCAAACAAAGATCAGCAGTTGAAGTCTTCAAACACATACATCAGCTGAAGAAAAATGATGTAATCAAATTCGATATTTTCCAGCATAATATCTCCACACGTGGAAATGGAAATAGACTTATTATACCGAAATCGAAAAACGAAGCAGGAAGACGATCCTTCAATATGCAGGGAGCATTAGTTTTCAATTCATTACCCGAACATATGCGAAATGAACAATCTTTTATTATATTTAAACGTGTTGTAAAGAACTATAAATTTTAGACTACTTATCTCACTAGGATTTTGATTTATATTTTTTATCCTTTTCTTTTAGACAGGTCCTTTATTGATAGCAGAATGTATTTTCTGAAAAAGTTAACCTGTAAAAATATGTTTGATAATAATAATAATAATAATAATAATAATAAAATACCAGTTTTGGATACAGGAAAAAGAGGTTTATAAAAAAATGACTCTATGTTCCTGCTAGATGTCAGACAACATTCCATTGCCAAAAGACATAAAGCTAGTGTTAAATTTGTCGATTAGTACAACAATTGGAATTTTAAGTCAAAGTTCTTAACTATTTCTTTGGGAAACAACAAAATGTGATAATTAAGCAAAAAATATCAGAATTAACACTAGTTTACACAGGAGAGCTACAATCATTGTTTTTGTTGTTCTTTAATGATTATGTCAACCATTATTGCAAAGTTCCTAATTATCCTGGTGACACAGTCATATACCAATGCTTTCTGAAACTACTAAAAAACTTTGAATTTAAAAACATGCTTTGAAAGTAGTCTAGACTAGTTTTACAATAAACACTAGAAATAGGAATGATAATCTAAGTTGCCAAAAGTTGGATTAAAAAGTTAAAGAAGATTTTTTGGTCCAAAATGTTACAACAAATTGCCTGTTAAAGTGCATATGACAGATGGAACAGATTTTATTAAAAAGCTTGAAAAGGATTGGGGTCAGTGTATCTATTTACTGGCAAATTTGCAGGCAAATGAGCCTGTATTCTCTTGAATATATGGTCTGGGTAATTTGTGTAAATTGGGAAAAGTAAAGAATCCAGAATTGGGCTCTGTGAACACCATAAGTGGATGATAGTGGATGAGAAAAGCAACTAATGTTAAAAACATTTAATTTGGGGGAAAATAAAAATAAAAATAGTCTTCTCATTTCACAGAAAACAACATGGCCATATTCATAGGACAAATAAAGTGCAGATTCAAATTCCATGTTCCATTTACATGGCTGTATCAAAACCTTTTGCAGGTTAATGAATGGAGTACAATCAACATCTTTAACTGTCAATGGTATTCCTAATAGCTTCACTTACACTAACTAGAGCATAAATTGTTTACTTGAAAACCAGTGTACAAATTTTAAAGAATTTATTTGCATCATTTTATCAATTATAACTTCTCAAAAAATAACTGAAAAATGACAGATAATGGTTTTGTGACATGAAAAATAGCTAAATGTTTTCTTTCCTTTTTAAACCATGAAATAATTTGAGCACTTTGACAGGTATGATTACAGGCATTTAAATAAGCCAATAATCCTTCCATAGCTTTATTTGAATACTGATGATGCCAACAGATTTCGAAAGACCTAAAACATTCATCAGATCAATAAATTGAAACTCGTTGGTTGAAACGAATAAACCTGACTTCGTGACAATCTGAGAAACTGCCTTAGGGATTTATAGTCACTGTATACTGCCCAGTGGTGTGGCTTGTCTTATTCAACTTTCAACCACTATTTTGTCTTGCTTTCCTCGAGCTCAATTTCAATACACAGTCATCAATTTATTATCTTTTAAATAAAACGTTACATTCAATGTTTTGTGGCTAACCAAGTGAATTTTCTATTACCATGCAATATATCTTGCATTCTTGAATAATTCCAAGTCAATTTTATCAGCAAATACACTCATCATATCCTGTTAGAACACGATTGCTTTGACTACAAAAATATGTTTGCTTTTTTTTTTTTTTTTTTGGTAGGGTGTGTGTGACTACAATTTCAGGGTTTCGGAGAAAAACCACAACTGTGTCTCATGTGATAACATCAATGTGCCTATCATACGATTCACATCATCACCGTCTGATCTAAAGCTGTTGAGTGAGTGTGAAATACAAATATGTTCCTAAATATGCTTCTTCATGGATGCAGTTCTAAGAAAACCTCTAATACATGTTGTATTAGCATTCCATTTCCCGTATTTGTCATAATTTTCGACAAGCTTCCGCTGGTCTAGTTCAGCGACCAATACAAAAAAAAACACTTGAAAGCAACTTAACTTCTCCATAAGTCTTGAACAATTCAAACAAGAACGGAGAGGCACAAACAATATTTTGAAACATCATACTGAGCTTACCTGATTCTGCAACTGCCTCCATCCTCTCCTCACTTCTTAACTAGAAATTGAAAATTGAGCTAATGGATCACCGGAGCAGTAGTAATTGTGAAGCTGTTTGTTCTTTTATTTTGCTTTTTTTATTGTAGCTCATAAACATTTATAAATCATTTTGTATCAAGTGACTGTTTTCACATTGTAGCAGCTGAAAATTATTGTGCTATTTTCATAAACAAACTGGCACATAATGCACCCTCCATATTTCTTGAGTTTTAGTTAACGCATGCGCAGTTTTCCGGATTTCCACTTTGCAATGACCCGAAGCCAGGAGGAACTTATGCAAAGGGAAAGCCTGCAGAGCTACAGTTAGCAACTTCGAAAGGTTACGTTACACTTTTCTAGGAATTTTAACTTTGGATACCTTCGCAAAAAGCCTCTTTTTCATGGATCTATTCTTCTCACATAAAGAGAAATGTCTCTAACTCAACCCAATCCTTTGATTAACTTCCCCAAACCTTCTTTCGTTTTGTCCCGTTCGGAGTTACTTGAAAGGTTTCGAAACTCCAATATTTTGAAGTAAATACCTTACATTCACGAAAAGTCTTTGAAAAAAAAGCCTCAGTGAAAACACATTTTTAATGCGAAACCATGGCTACTTTCGGAGAAGTAAAAGAATTTGAGGTACCAAAAGGAGAATGGAACAGTTATATTAAACAAATGGAATTCTTTTTCATCGGAAATAAGTTATGGTAGTTATGTTAAGTTCCAGTGTGTCATGGGCTTTTGCCAAAAAAGTAAAGTCTGTGCGTGGGACTTATCTACATGGCACAACCACAACTTCCCTTTTTTTCAACCAGTAACTGGTGCCTCGACTCCTTTTTTTGCTGCCAAAAGTTAAGATGTAATAGATAAAGTCTGAAAGTTTAACTGGAACATGTCCAGCCAACTCCTTGGTACTTTTTGGTTTCCTTAACATCCTTTTCCTTAGTAACTGGGCTTCAGACGGTACCCTTCATAGGACTTTAATTAGGCAGTGAGGAATTTCTTAGCCGGATGCCCTTCCTGACGCCAACCAATGGCTTTTTGTTTTGTAAAATTCCAAAGTTGCCCGGTCGGGGAATCGAACTCCGAACCTCTTGGTTATGGTGCAGCTGCACTAGCCATCAAACCACGGCTCTTCATAGCCAACTACTCGGTATCCAAATTCCAATTCTTTATGTTGCAATTCCACCGAATCGGTTATACACTATAGCCTCCGGAGAAGAGTCGCGTTTCGCAAAAAGCTTGTCTCCCACAGCCTATGACCAAGTACGGTGATAAAGATGATAGCCACATAATACTCATGAAACTTATTTATCAGAAAAGAAAAGGAAAGAAAAGAGTATCAGTGCTTCTTGCCATGATCAACAAAGCGGTTCAATCCAGTCATGTACATGCATTTAAAGTCAATTTGCATGTCTGACGACTCGCACCTTGTTATCTTTAACGATTACGACATTCGTTTTGGAGATTTGCAAGACCAAAAGCCTTTCATTAGAAAAAAAAAGTAAAAGTTGGGATAATTTTGCAATGGATATCTCCGATGAAGAAAGGGCAAGAATGTCCAACAAAAGGGGAAAATACAAGTTACACTATAAAATTTCAAAGGAAATCAGCAATTTATTCTGAAGAAGCAAATGCAAAAAAGGCTGCTAATTGCTTTTAGTGTTGGACCAGAGCGGATTCAGTCGCAAACCAGCAATGAACAGATCAATAAATGTAACCCCACAAAACTACGTCTTACAGGAGGAGCAAGACACCTCTTTTTGATCTGGAAGAACAAGTGCTTCAGTGGATATTCGATCTCCGTAGCCGGATGCTCTGTGTGGCTGGAAAAATACTAAAAGGTAAAACACTGCATGATGAAAAGAAAGAACGTGATCCGACCAGTCAGGAAGGTTTTGTTGTCTGCAAAGCATGGATGAACAAACTCGTGTAACGTAACGGATTCTTATTCAGACATAGCTGCTTAGATTTGTATGATTTCATTATTGCATCCTTTTGTAGTAAATTTTGAGAAATCATTCAATTACTTTATTTTTTTTAAAAAAGAAAGTGCTTTCGCGTTGTTTGTATGGTTCAGGATCGCCCCCTGAAGAAGCATTTAAATTTTCACCAGGTGCAGTGCCCTTATTTCTTAGTTCACTTAAGGCTGACTTTATTTTGCTCTCAGGTGAGAAATCATTCAATTACTTTATTTTCTTTCAAAAATAAAGTGCTTTCTCGTTGTTTGTATGGTTTAGGATCGTCCTCTGAAGAACCAATTAAAGTTTCACCAGGCTCAATGTCTTTATTTCTTAGTTTACTTAAGGCTCACTTCATTTTGTTCTCAGGTTGCAAAAGCTTTGCACTAAAATGGATTATTGAAAAGGTAAAACGATATAAAGTTTGTTTAACCGCGCATATCACAGTTGTTTCTTAACGATAACTATTGATGTTAATAAAGAAGTTTATTTAAAAAAACGCTGATCCTACTATTTATCAGTTTAGCATCTACAAATCTACTTGCTCAAGAATCCAGTCTAAAATCGTTTTCAATTTGCTCTTGATTTTAAAGCAATTTTATCTGATAAATCTTGTAAAGTTATTCTCTTTAAGTCTGTTTGTGTAATTACTCGGATCTTACAAAACAATTTACGTCAAGATAAAATGAAAAATCACAGATCTATCCTTGTTTTGTATAAAAATAATTAAGAGAATCGAGAGTCCGCCAGAGATACTAAAATTTTTAGGTTAAAAGTTGCTTGATTACATTTACCTGCTCATAAAAGCTTTCATGAAAAAAGTTGTTGTCATTCTCTTATTCAGACACAAGACTACAGTACTAAAAATGATTCTGCTTTCCTTATCACTAGACTCGTGGCCTTCAATCGGCTTGTTCGACGAGTGATGAAAATCCACTTTATTTCACATATATATGCTACATACAGTTGGATACTTTGTACATTCTTGGTCATGAGAAATTGCGTGGCTTTCAACTAAAGCGTAGGGAACAAAAGAAAAACAGTTTTTTGTCTTCGAGATGCAAAGAGAAAGAGACCAGAGTATAAGAGGAGGAGAGAAGCACTGGTGGGTTACGTTGAGTCTTTATGGATGAATAAACGAAAAATTAACTTTGCCTTAAACTGATGAGGTCTTGGAAAGTTCACTTCTGGTCTAAAATTATTACTGTGGGATTATAAGGAATGCCACATCATGGACAGTGTCAATAAAAACTGCGTCAAAATATAATTTAGAAGTCCAGTTGTCTCTGGTTCTTGCACAAAATTCATTCAAGCCGGTGGTCTATTTGAACAATCCTTTTGGAGAACACTCAACGGAAAAGTATGACCACTGGCTTGCAAGTGATGTTCGTAATTTTACAGAAGCCGGAAACATGAGACCTGTCCCTAAACCTAGGTACAGTCGTACAATTGACAATAGTATAGGATCACGTGGAATGAAATAAGGTCTGACTAAGTGCTCGAATCTTTCAACGAGGTTGCAATTACAAAAAAATGGAATGGCAGTAAAGGTGGCGACATGATGTGCTTTAACGAGTTAAAGCCTTTGCAATCTGGAGGAAAATACATGTGGGTATATTGTGACAACTGAAAACAAATTATACAGATTTCATAACTAAACTGTTGGAACAAGAACTAGAGGAAGACAGAGACTGTGATTGAACGGTTTAATAAGGAAGAACAAGCCAGAGGAAGGAGCAACGAGGGAGGAAATTGGCAGCATATTGACTTGCAGATTGTATCTGTATGCAGCTGACATGACGCGAAGGTGACTAAAGGACCAGGGCAAAAAGGAAAAAGGAGAAGTCATGCTCAAGTCCGCTTCGAACCTACGTTTAGCACCTTATTTACTAAGTTACTTTACTTTTCCATTTTAGTTCAAAGCCTGCATTAACTTATTCATTTCGTCCTTCTTCAACTTTTTAAAGGCTTAGTTTATATTAAAGTTCAATTATTAGACAGAAATAGCTTTTCTAAAAAATAATGATTTCACACCCATCATTTGTATGAAGTGTCATCCTTTTACTGCATACAAGACAACAATTAATAGCTAACCTTTACATCAAAAGAGTTAAAACCCGACTTCTTCTTTTAATAAGCTTACCATCACATAAGGTAATGAACAGTAGTGAAATCTGGAGTTAGAAAAAAAGTATTTCTATATGTATATACATGAATGCATAAAGTCAGTGTGCCTGCGTGTATGTGCGTGTCAATTTTTCCGTCCGCAAAAGGCTTACGTGGACATAAACCAGGAATAGCACGGTCGACGTGCGCTTCTTAGATTGAAGGCAACCAAATGGTGTTCCTTAATATTGATCGAATTTTTCTGTAAATCCTCCAAAAGTCTGGGCCCTTCTGCTGTATACTTTTGGGAATGTGATAGTAACGAATAAAAAACAACTCTACCACACAACCTGCTGCAATTTACGCATTAATTCAGTAGAACTTCGTTTTACCTGTGGTAGACATCATTTGTGGTTTTACGTGACAACAAATAAACTGATACTTAGTATTATTTCTTGTTTACTCTATTACCCAACTGCACAGAGTCTTTTGATTGTCACGTATGATAAACATGTACTGTATATAATATTTACAAACTATCTTTCTTTACAAGAATACAAGCTTTTTTTATTTTACAAAATAAAAACTTGATTGTTTAAAAGACATTACAATAACTTGGCTTCTATCTGCCAAAAATCACTACCAATATTTAACTGTGTTGTACGAAGGCCAGCTTTTAAATTTAATAAAGTCTTCTACACCCTGGTAGCTTATCAAAACTCGGCCAGTAAAAAGAATAATGGTAACAACACAAATCCATATATATAAATATCATTTGCAGTGAAATAAATGACCTTGATCAATTAATATGTAGCGTCCCCAAGTCTATCATGTTAAGACTTCGTTGTTTCAGTTGTCAGGATCCCCATTATCATTACTCTCATTACTATCAGATTGTTAAATTGGATGAATTGGTGAAGTGAAAATAATTCAAGGTTATTCATCGCATTCTAAAG
Organism: Morbakka virulenta; assembly: GCA_003991215.1. Taxonomy (NCBI): domain Eukaryota; kingdom Metazoa; phylum Cnidaria; class Cubozoa; order Carybdeida; family Carukiidae; genus Morbakka; species Morbakka virulenta. The sequence continues at coordinate 2,054,587 of RDPX01000094.1, read as the reverse complement.
CTGTGGATCGTGCTTCTGCCAAAACAATCTTTGGTTCTTCTAATGTATTCTGTCGATTAAGACATAAAGAATAATATATATCATAAGAGAAAGAAAAAATCATGCTTACTCCTTAAAGAGTAAGCAAAATAGGACTTATAGCAATTCTTTATATGTTTTCAAGACATTTTGGTATTACAATGCAAAATGCCCATCTTCAAAGGTACCATTAATAGTTGGTCACATAAATGCGGGTGAAATTCTGGCAGGTCAAAGTCTCATAGCTAATACAATTCCAGATCTAAGAAACGAAGCATCAAACCACAATCAATGATTCAGCTGAAAACATTCTCCAAAAAATGACTTCAAATCTGGGCCTTGTTTAAAATCATAAATATGAAAGTGATTGTTACAAAACCTTTTATAAGCTATGGAAATAATTAACAGTTAGGTAAAAGTTTGTATGCACTGCTTGTTGCTTTTCACACTACCTACAGATTAAAAAATCCCCCTTGATTGAATCTCTGTATCCAAGCAAGTCATTCCTAAACTCATTTTAATAAGAACTGTATACTGTATAATTCTGATGTAAGCAGGCAAGATATCAAGAAAGCACTTAACTATCTAACGATAACCATTTTGTAACAAGATTTGGTCGCTTAAAACTTCTTGATCCCCACTCCAACAAAATATCAGAATGAATGCACTCGGGATAGTCTGCTTCTTAGTGAGAACGCGATATGTCTTTATTCTTAGTCGGCAATTACATTATTAATAGCATCGTGATAAAACCACTTGTTTATAGCAGCCCTCAAACACGTAGGGAGAATAATTTAACCTCATGGATGTAAATACTACGTACTTTAAGATCAGAAAATACTTCACTCATGCCACGATAATTGTATTTGTGGTATCCAAGGCAAGTTCTCAAAGAAAACTATTCAGGGTCGTTTGATAAAAAAATTAGCAAAAGGAGGACTGGTCTTCCTCTTCCTAATCACATTGCAAAACATTTCAAAATGAAGATGTTGAAAAGAAAAGAGTAACAATGTGAGAAAGAAGACAATGATCATGGGAGATTTCAATTAAAATTATTTTGATGATAACGATCAAAAAGAAATAAAAGATATCTTTATCACAGACGGTATCACACAATTTCTGAAAACTCTCACACTTATTATTGCAACCACCACTAGCTTAGTAGATGTTATTATTCTAACAAACAATACGTTGAATATAAGTCGAAATTTCATTATTATCGCTGGCATAAGTGACCATATCCTAACAGCTTGCACGAGGAAAATCAATTCTATCAAATACCAATCTGAAATTATTAACTGTTGTGATTCTCGTGAGATCATTCGATATAAAGACTTATGTTTCCGTACAAAACTCGAAGAAAAGAGAAACGCTGAGGAAAACAACCCATGGATTTTTTTCCTTACGAATCATCGACTTACAAGTGATCAGCAAAAACCTTTAATGTTGGAGAAAGACTCATGAACGAAAAAAAACAACAACCAGTGAGAGCATTTCCAAATTCTTTCCCTCCATTACTTTAAAACCCCAAGAAAACGGATTACCACTAACAAATTTTACTTGGAAATTTGGCAACACCAGAATGAATCTAGCTCCATGCTTTCGGTTTCAACCAGCAGCTCAACAAAACATCTTAAAACAACTAAGAAGGTTAAAGCGGAATTGTGCAACTGGTCTGGATAACTTACCAACCCATTTCCTAAAAGACACCGCATATATTATTTCAAAACCTCTCTTCAATGATAGTAAAGTTCCCGAATGATCTAATGGTGGCAAGTATAACAGTGATCTACAAGTCAGCCGCAAAAAACAGTTTTGGTACGATTGAGAAATTGCGCCTGGTCCTAGTGAAATCACAGAAGTGGAAATTCCTTGAATTAGATAAGATTCGATATTTCTGGCTGAACTCTCTAAGTGAAATACATAAACACCAAATGGCATCTTTAAATGAAATTGTGACCACAACAGAAGCCTTACCGAATTCGTTAACACAAAACAACACATATCTTCTCCCGAAATCAGTAGATATTAAGAACCCAAAAACTATGGCCCCATTACGTGCTTGAATACAAACTATAAGATTTTAACATTAGTAATCAGTGACAGAATGTGTAATTTCCTTTAGCAAAACTTGATTTTTCCTCAGGAACAGAAAGGCTGCAAAAGGAACTCATACAGATGCAAAGATCAGCTTCTAATCAACAAAATGCTTCTGAAAGACTGCAGGAGTAAAAGGAAGAAGTGAAGCACAGCATGGATTGATTATCGTAAAGCTTTTGACAGTGTTCCGCATGATTGGATTATTAAAAGCCTAGAAATTTCACCAATAATTACAAATTTTTTAAGGAAAAGTATGTTAAAGTGGAACACCTTTTTTTCCTCACCCACGACGTTGGGACTACATCTAAGCCTATTAAAATTAAACGTGGTATCTTCCAAGGAGACTCTCTTTCCTCGCTTCTCTTCTGCATGTCGCTTATCCCCTTGTCCTGCGAACTTAATAACGCCAACTGTGGTTACACGATCTACGGCAAGCAGATTAACCACCTTTTCTATATGGATGTCTTGAAACTTTTCACAAAAAGTGATCAACAACTAGAAGGATTGCTAATTGCCGTTAGGCAGTTCAGTAATGATATTTTTATGGAATTCGGCCTCGATAAGTGCGCAAAAACTACATTCTCACGAGGAAGACTAACGAAAACCTCATCGATAGATCTTGACCCAGACACGACAATTAGAGAACTGGGTCCTGAGGAAATAAAAGTACAAAAAAATACTTAGGAGTAAATGAAGGCGACGGGATTAACTATACTGGAATGAAGGGGAAAATCCGTAAGGAATACTACCGAAGAGTTAGGTTAGTGCTTAAAACCGAGCTTAACTCAAAAACCAGAACTAAAGCGATAAACACCCTTGCTGTACCAGTTGTACAATACAGCTACAACATAATAAACTGGAACCCTCCCGACATTAAACGTATGGACTGTAAAACTAGAAAACTATTCAGGTCAAGTGGGATGCTCCACCCCAAACCAGATGTTGATCGTCTCTATTTGCCTAGATGTGAAGGGGGCCGTGGACTCATACAACTTGAGATGCCTCATAAAACCACGACAATTGGAATGAAACAATATCTTGAACCAAAAGATTATTGGATGTTAAAACTAGTAAGCAGGATGAAAGGAGTAAAAAACTGCACTCGGTTTACAAAAAATCCCAGAAATTTGAAAACGAATTTGGTGTAGAAATAACCAAAGAAGANAGTTCAGTAATGGTATTTTTATGGAATTCGGCCTCGACAAGTGTGCTAAAGCTACATACTTACGAGGAAGACTAGCGAAAACCTCATCCATAGATCTTGACCCAGACGCGAAATTTAGAGAACTGGACCCTGAGGAAATGTACAAATATTTAGGAGTTAATGAAGGCGACGGGATTAACCATGCTGGAATGAAGGAGAAAATCCGTAAGGAATACTACCGAAGAGTTAGGTTAGTGCTTAAAACCGAGCTTAACTCAAAAAACAGAATTGAGGCAATAAACACCCTTGCTGTACCAGTTGTACAATACAGCTACAACATAATAAACTGGAACCCTCCCGACATTAAACGTATGGACTGTAAAACTAGAAAACTATTCAGGTCAAGTGGGATGCTCCACCCCAAACCAGATGTTGATCGTCTCTATTTGCCTAGATGTGAAGGGGGCCGTGGACTCATACAACTTGAGATGCCTCATAAAACCACGACAATTGGAATGAAACAATATCTTGAACCAAAAGATTATTGGATGTTAAAACTAGTAAGCAGGATGAAAGGAGTAAAAAACTGCACTCGGTTTACAAAAAATCCCAGAAATTTGAAAACGAATTTGGTGTAGAAATAACCAAAGAAGATGAAAATGGAAGTAAAGCCACAGTAACTGCAAAGAAAGATAAAATGAATGCTAAAAGGAAAGCACAGAAACAGCTTGTCGATCATTGGAGCCAGAAAGCTTTGCACAAGCAGTATGCTCTCCGAAGCCAAGACGCTGATGTAGATCAATATGCAACCCATCAGTGACTGAGGAGTGCAGGACATAAGGCAGAGACAGAAGGCTTCATCATTATTTACCTGGAATTATCAAGCAAACATACTGAACAATGGAGCTAACCCTAAGTTCTGTGACCAGCACATGGAAACAATTGACCACCTTGTGTCTGGATGTCTGGTACCCCAAATGAGTATGTCAAACGCCACGACCGTGTTGGGCAATGTCTCCACTGGGGTATATGCAAACACTTTGGTATTGAAACCAACCCCAACTGGTATGAACACCATCCACTACCAGTCACGAAAGGAGAAAATGCCACTATTCTGTGGGGCTTTCCAACCAACACTGATCAGACGATTTAAGTCAACTGTCCTAACATCATAATTAAAGATAGGAAAATCAAAATGTGCACATTAATTGACATGAGTGTGCCAAGTGATGAAAAATCTTAGTTGAGGAATTCGAAAAGTTAAGCAAGTATAAAGACCTAGAGATAGAAATTCAAAAAATGTGGGACGTCAAAGCTAGAACTGTTTTGGTCATTGTCGGGACATTAGGGATGATTAAGAAGGGGACTCAAAAACATATTGAGAAAATACCTGGAGAGCAGAGTGCAAGAACTCCAGAAAATTGTACTCATAGGCACTGCTCATATTCTTCGAAAAGCACTCTCAATTTGATATTGCAGAAGTCATAAACATTTTTGTTTTTTCATACAGCTCTTTTACAAATTTTTAATACTTTTCATAGTTTTTAGTAATGTGACAATCATCTTTTAATATTTGCGCCATTGATGTTTTTACTTATGTAAAAAAGAAAATTGGTTTCAAAAAGGTTTACTTACATACCATACTGACACCTACTAAAACCTTGTTAAAAATTGAACAAATATGCCTGAAAAACTAACCTCTGGAATTGGAAATTCAGTAGGATTTGAAGCCTTTTTGCGACCAAAATCTTCAACTTCACCACACTTTGAGATATCTTTGATCCATGTTCCTTTCAGAATTTGCCCTTTATCAAGAAAATAAAACAATCCATCCCCATGCTTCATATCATCCTTCCAAGAACCTTCATAGCGGTTTTCATTGGCTGGAAAGGAAAACCAATGCCAAAATCAGTACAAAACCAATAAAAAGCATGTAATCAAGGTACATTGCATTAAGTCAATGCAGGGTGGGGGTGCAACGATCCCATTGTAAGACCATCATCATCATCATCATCATATTCGGTTTAACGTCCGGTTTACATGCTAGCATGTGTTGGACGATTTCTTGAAATTGACTTCCAAGTTATCCTATCCTTCACTAGTTCTCTGCTGACACCTTTTTGTTTCAGATCCATCCTTATCACTTCCTCCCATGTTTTCTTTGGTCTTCCTCTGCCAGTGGTTCCTGCCACCTTGATTGTTCTGCATCTACTTGTCCAAGCATTCTTGTCCATTCTCTCCACATGACCAAACCAACGAAGCCTCCTATTCTGCATACAGCTGCCAATACTGTCCAGATTCAATCTCCTTCTGAGTTCATTAGAACTGAGCCTGTCCTTTAGACTTACGTTGCACATCCATCTTATCATTCTCATGTCATTCCGCTCCATGCGGCTGACATCTTCAGCTTTCACTGGCCAAGTTTCACTGCCATACATCATTGTGCTACGTACACATGCCTGGTAGACTCTACCTTTGGTAGGTAATGGCAGAGCTCTGCTGGTTAACAATGGCATCAGCTCCCTGAACTTACTCCATCCACTGTTAACCCTTGCTGTAACACTTGCGCCAGCTCCCCCCTCAGCTCCAAGGGTGTCACCAAGGTAGCAAAACTTCTGGACAACTTCTGGACCAGCTGAAAAAAACAGTAAAATTCCTTAACAACTATTTCCTACTTTTTTACCCTTACCTTGCAGAAATGTGAAAAATACTGTTGGAACAAACTGGATTGGAAGCAGTGCCTTTGGCTATCCAGATCAAATGCTCTACCAAATGAGTGATCCTTTTGCTCTGCTGTTGATAAATCTGGCTTTTTTGGCCTACATCAAGTAATATTTCTTTGTTCTACTTTGATAATCAGTGATAAGTATATTCACCCTATCTGCCATAGTATTTAATTACAGTAACTGTAAAACCAGCAAACATGATGTATTCTAACTAAGCAAATGGTTTTTGCCTTTCCTTGGAAGCTGAATAGTTAGAATATTATATCATATATATTACATGGTCATGTCAGGTTAGCCAACCTGCTATGGGTAAAATGTAACCCCCAAGAACCAATCACTTAGTCCTACTGTTTGAAAAGTTAGACAGTAGGCACTCACCAATCTTTACTGAGTCAGTGTAGTGGATCATGGTTCATCCTCACAATATGAAAACAAACAAAACAAATCTGTATTCAGTCCCTGGTATCCAAAAGGTAGTTGATGATAAGAATCCCAGGGTTCCAAAAGTAAATCTACATATATGCAATTATGTTGCATCAACCTTAAAAGACTAAGTAATGGAGATGAAGTTGGAACAAAAGCTAAAACATTTCAAATGGGAGATCATCAGCTTATCAGTGCCAAGAAGATGAGGAGAACAGGAGCTATTGCAAAGCAGACATGTGCTGTACACAATTGGAGGATAGAAATCCATGGGAGGTGTGGGCTTCCTCATCAACAAGAGCACCAAGGCCATAAAAGTCCAGTACAAAGGAGAGAGCAGCAGAGTAGCATCACTTACACTGAAAGTGTACAAGTGGTACCTACTGCAAGTAATACAAGTTTATGGTCCAACATCCAGTCATGATGATGAAGAGATTGAGAAGATGTATGAAGAGAGAGGAACAATGGAAAGGAACAAGAGTGACTTTAAGATGATCATGGATGGTGTCCACCCAAAGGTTGCTTAACATCATCAAAGTGATGAAATGACAGATGACCAATTTGGCCTGGGAAAATGGAAAGAGAGAGGAACAAGTTTTGTGCACTTTGCAAGGTTAAAGAACTTAAGGCCTGCAAAAACAAATCAATAAAAAGGAAGAGCAGGAAGTGGATATGGAAAAGCCCAATGGAACAACAAAGAACAAAACTGATTATTTTCTGGCAAATAAGAGCCTTGTCAAGAATGTTTATGTGGTCAAAAGAGTTATTGTTAGCAGCAACTGAAGAATGGTCGGAGGAACCATCAGGATGAATACAAGACTTAAGAGATGCAAGATCCAGAGTAGGGATAGCACAAAGGTTATGTAGAAAATCTGAAACCTGTTGTACCTGATCGATTTGGCTAAGAGCACAACACTGATAGCATTGATAGATAGTAGAGAATGTGGTAAAGATAACCACTGGTGTTAGTGGGAAGCCAGCTTGGATCAAACATATTTTTCTCCTTTTTGTAACATCAAACACTCTCCACAAATATTATTTACACATTTTTAACTCTGTGTCTAAAATAAAGCCTGTGTATGATATCTTATATTAAAAAATTAAATAGAGTCAAATTTTTCTGACCTAGCCTTAGCATCCCAGATCCATTTCTCTTGTCATCAAGCCACTCGCCCTCATAGATTGATCCATCTTTGTAATACATGCGACCCCAGCCACTTCGTTTGTCAGCATACCATTCTCCTTCATAGTATTCAACATCAGTATAGAATTTAGTACCATATCCCTGAAACAAACAGTGATGTAAGGATAATTGTCAACATTTAAAAGAGAACATGCTTTCAAGAGCATATTAGTCATGATATTTTCTTGTTTTCCTCTTGTAGCAGCAGTTTATTTTTGGTAGTTCATGAAACCTATTAAATAAATACATGAAGTATACTTCAAAAACTTTACTTCAAATACTTGCAGGTTTCAAAAAATAATAATAAAAATAAATAACAAAAATAATAATTTAAGGCTAAGGGCAAAAGACAAAGAGAAATCTATAAAATACCCAAAATCTAATTAAAATTTTCACCAAGTTACAGAAAAAGCTGTTTAAAACAGATTATAATAAAAGCTAAAACCCAATGTTTGGAAAACAGTTTAAACACTGAATATACATACTTACATTTAGATACAGATGTATAGATAGATAGATAGATAGATAGAAAGATGGATGGGTAATTAGAAAGAAAGATAGATTTCATCTGTATGATCATTATTATTATGTAATACTATGTTTACATTGGGTGTGTCAAAAAACAAGGTTAATAAACAAGATTGCAATTTACTATATACACCAAAAACACTGTGTTTGTACATATGATTTCTAACAACTGGAACATATCCATGTAAAAACTACCACTGTTATGATAAGTTACTTTTAATTGAAAGGAGACTAACATTACAATCAGTAAATCAAAAATACAAAGGCAATTAAATTTTGTGTGATTCCATATGTGTGAAAGTATGGAGTGTGGGGAAGGGAGGGAGGGGGTAGGTAGAGAAAGGGAAAGAGAGAGGGAGGGGTAGGGAGAGAAAGAAAAAGAGAGAGGGAGAGAGACACACACACAATTAACCCTTTGTTTGGTTATCATGGGTTTTCAATTTTTGAGTTTACTTGCTGCTTTCTGATGAGCTCAAAAGAAATGTAATATAAAGAAAAATTAATGAGTACTTAATTTAAGATAAAAAATAATGAAGTATGCAAAGTATTACATGTTTTTTGTCATTTTTCCATCCTCCTGCATAAACTTTCTGATATCCATGAGGTGGGTTAGGAAGACTAAAAGTACCAAAGCCATTTCTCATGTTATTCTTCCAGTCACCATCATATACTGCACCTGTTTTTTTCCATATTTTTGTTCCTTTTCCTGAAATAAAAGTATTTTATTCATGAAACATAAAAGAATAACAATGCTTATAATAAGGATAAAGTAAGATATACAATTTTTTCCTACATATGCTAAATATCTCTTGAGTTTAAATGTTTGATCATCATTAGTAGTATGGTAAATATTTTACAGAATAACTGTTCCAGTACCAATACTCTATGATATGTCTCATCAAATATAAATAACGTTTAGTTGAATACAAGTACATAGTACAAATGTAAAAATGATCTATAAGTAAGAATGGGTAAAAATAACATGTATTTTATCATGTACATATGAAACAATTAAATTTCAAAATTTTCATGAACTTTCATTTCTAAAATACTATGAGACTTAAATTCTTATATCAAGTGATAGATTGTTGTATAACTTGGCACCAGTGAATGCAAATGATTTGTGATATATTTCCAGCTTTACAGGTAGTAGTCTCAAAAGAAACTTAATGTTTGAGTGTTTTTCTTGTGACAGGCATGTCTAAGAAACTTTTGAAATCACTGTTTTATATGTCCATCATTTGCCTCTGTAATCACGGTAAATTAATATTTCCAAAACTGTCTGTACGGCAACGACATTGGATTGTTTAAGGAATAATCACGGGTGCAAACACCTTTGTGACTAAATGCCACGTCTGTCTATGTGAAACAATCGCACCATTAGCAGCGGTGAGTAAAGACAGACGGAAAAACGACTATGACCAAAGCTACAACAGTTATACAGGAGAAAAAAAGTCAGTGATAATTATCAATATGATACATTGATACTCTTACCATTCTTTTTGTTTTCTTCCCATTCTCCTGTGTAAGTGTCACCACAAACTGAATACACTGTATTCCTTTGACCTTTCTTTTGGGCTTTCAAATCAGCCTCCTTCCAGAGCGGGGTAAAATTTCTTGGTGGTTTCGAAATTGGCATTCTTCTTCTTGTAAATTGTTCTTTTCTGTTTGTAAACTAAATTTGTAGTATTTGTAGTATCGAGGCATCTGTTTGGTGGCGTTTTGCCACAGTTGTCAGTACTGACCTTTGATCATCATATTCAGAGTGAGCTGACTGGTCATCTTGTGTGTTTGTGTTGTGCACGTTACTGAGGAACAAGACAACGAGGCAAGCTATGTACGAGGCTCATTTAAAAGAGGGGACATGGTTGTGTTAATCATCGCATTTTTTTGACCAGCAACAAAGGTAATCTTAAGTTACCACGCAGTGGTGAAAAAACGTAGCTGCATGAAGCAATGAGAAAACGAGTCAAATGGAAACCTTGGCAAGTATTGTCATTCAGAGGGTCGTTGTAATAAAAATCTGGCGACAGAGAAAACTGGAATTGGAAAAAGTGCACTGTAACATTAAGTTGAACCACAACTATGGTCATTGATGTTTGAGAGAAACCATGACTTCAAAACCCATTTGTCATGTTTACGTTGGAAATATCCCAAAGAATTACAGGTCTGCAGATCTGAGGGTGTCGTTCTCTCAATTTGTGGAAAGTCATGGATTCAAGGTTTTTCATTATAAACACCGACCAGAATATGCTTTACCACAATGTTTAACTGCGGTAAACCAGCCCCAGCCTGGTGGTAAGCCACATAGCACACATCAGAATTCCAGTGAAGAGGTCAATACCAGCCGTAACCCATCAGGGACATTTTGTTGCATAACTCAAGTGTATGAAAACCGGTTAGAAGACTTAATATCAACGTACACTGATTCAATGTTTTGTGATCGAACAGGAATATATTCGAGACAAAGGATATGTTTCAAGGTCTTTAATACAGGTGAGGTGTGTTGTTTTTTTATTTTGAAAAATACTTTTGTAACGTATGTACCTATGCTTGTATGTACGTATAAATACGTACTTACAAATCTAAAGTATAGCTATTATCTCATGTCTTACCAAGCAACAAAACTGTCTCGTAGACTAGGGATAAAACTGTTGTTTCTCAATATCAGCTGTCAAGATTTAGGGAAAATCAGAGGAAGGTTGCTCTGATTAAGCAGCAACTTTACTTACAATATTAAACTTTACTATAAGAGTCAGACTTTACTTGTACAAAGTTATATGTTTGATCCTTAGGTGTACTAGTTGGATTATAAGTTTTCACTTGTATCACTAGTGATTTTTCAAGAGATAATTACCACAAAATAAGGGAAATTGTGAAAATGTGTGTTCAATATTCATATGGTGGAAAACAGGAAGGTTTTCAAGTCCTTATTGTGGAATAATTGAAAACTAAACAAATAATAATAATAATAATAATAATAATAATAGCACAGAATCAACCCCACCAGCTGATGGGTTGAGAAGAGAAATTATGGTTTTCTGTAATGCTGTTAGACCTGGTTCTGAAAAATATTCTATTCTATTAATATTTTCCCATTTTACCACTTTGATTGGAGTCAAATGCTTGAATTAGAAAGACTAAGAACAAAGTAACTGGTGGCAAATTTTTTAGTCTAACATGACCCAATTTTTTTTTCAATATCAGACCTAGTATTTTACTAAAAGTTTACCAATTTGTTTTTTAACTTTTATACACTTCATGATCAGTATGGTTAAATAAAATTGAGTTATATATATATGTATATATATATATATAAAGCTTTCGATTCGGTTATCTGTAGTAAAGGGCTCAATACATAAATGCAGAGCGTAATATATATATATATAAATTTATGTATATATAATGTATAAATATAATGTATATATATATATATATATATATTAGATGCATTTGTCATAATTAATAATGTTAAAACCCAAATATAGTAAATTTAAGCTATTAGCCCAGAAATTAATTGCTGTTTGGAAGTTTTTCCTTTATGTTTTTGTTGAAGAGTAGTAGACTATTGAATGTTGGTATATCTTTTTCAAAAGCTAGCCATTGATTACTCACTGATCTATTAAAGATAGGGGATATCTATAAGAAATCCATTCTGGCACTAGTTAGTCTATTTAACCTGAGAGCTATTGATATTGGATGCCCCATAGTTGGTTGTGGGTCCTGTTGGCTGCAATGTTCTTAATAGACTTTTTGTTGGCTGGAGGATGTCATCATCAGTTAAATTAGCCTCAGTGAACAAAAAAATTCTGGAATGGAAGATTTTTACAGTTTTACTTTCGGGTGAATGTATGTTACAAAAACTGAAAATATTTTGCTTACATATTAATAAATTGCACTGATGTATGTTCCACTGTGTAGTAAGATACCTTGTTTACCTGATCAGTACTACTGAACTAATTGATGATTGTATCCAGAATGAATTTTTATTGTTTGTTGTAATATTTTATTGGCCCCAAATTTTCTTAGAGCATAGCATCGTAAAGTCATCTTGCTTCTGATCTAGCAAATCCCAGTAGCAATTGGATGCAATCTTTTGTAAATATAGCTTTCAAGTTGGTGTTTTTCCTTGACTATTTGTTTTTTCCAGATAATGAAAGTCAAGGGGCAAATGAAAGCCAGGCATTGTTACATGAATTCAAGAGTATGCCTGAGTTGCATCCACCACCAGTTATGCCATATGGGAATGTTGGGACTCCACTTTCTGTATTTTATGAGCTAATACAGGCTTGTATTCTACCAAGCAAGCTAATAAAAGACCTTAATCTCAAATTTCCAAAAAGTTTATCCTCAAGAAGATATGGAAATGTACCCCTGAAATATGAAATGTCAAATACTGAAGATAAAGATGTTGCATACCATTCTTCATGTTTTAAGCAACAGACACCTCATAAAGCTGATGTAACATTAAAAGAAAATGAACCCAATGAAAATACAAAAACTAATATATCTAATAAAGAAAGAGACGCATTTATTTTGCAACCATTGCTGGGTGGGAAACATACACCAAAGACATCAATTGAAGACAATTTAATTGACAAAAGTAAAGGTGATCCTTGCAGCAAGACTAACAATGCTACAGAAGAAGAGGATTGGGAAAGACATGAAGCACTTCATGATGATGTTGATGCTCAAGCAAGAACAAAAGAGAGGCTATTTGAGGAAGATATTGAACTGAAATGGGAAAAAGGTGGCAGTGGACTTGTATTCTATACAGATGCATATTACTGGCATGAAAAAAAAGGAAAAGACTTCGATGAGGAAACTGCAGATGATTGGGATATTGACATGAGTGTATACACTGAAGCAGGTAATTTGTTTACTCTTTACGATCATGCAACCAAAGCTACCATAATTTCATAAGATTTGATTTTTTTATAGTAAAAGTGGGAATAAACATGTATATAGCCAAATCTAATGTTTGGTTTTTGTTTCCATTTGCAAGATGAAATTATTGATGGTAAGCATTTGTTTAAGAGGCAAAAATGCCCATCCCTTCTAAGAGCCATATTTTTAAATAGACACAAGTCACATTTTCTTGTTCCACATTTATAAGGAACTGCCTTCCTTTTAATAATCATTTTGTAAAAAATTTGTTGTTATTGCTTGTAATTTGTTTTAAAAGTTCAGTTTTCTTATCACACTCCACTTAGTGGTATGATTTTTTTTGGTTGTGGTAGTGCTGACCTGCTGCTTTGAACTTTTTAAATTTTAATCAGTGGACTGTTTTATTTGTAAGACAATTTACAAATGGTTGGAAACAATGCTGTTAAGAATACATATCCCTCTGCGCATATAGTTTTGAGAACCAAGTATATAGCTTTTTGAAATAATTTCGAGTCTCTGTTCAAGGCTAAATAGTCCATTAACTATTCAAAATAAGCCATATTTATTTAGTACAAATCATTAGTACTCTGTGAGTAATATCATATATTAAAAATCAATAAGATATTTTTAGTACTTGATTAACAGACTTTAGATCTCACTTGAGATTACGTACTTGATCTGATCCTCTTGGTTCAGGTTTTAAATTGATTTCTGTAGTTATTTAAGGTAAGTTAATTGCCAATGGTTTACAGATTTCCTTTGCTTTATTGGAGTTGTTAGTCCTAAAACTTAAGCAACTTGTGGAACTGGAACTGTAGTTATAGGGGACATGTTGGAAGAAATTTCTCAGGTTCAAAACATAATGTTGAAGAGTTATCCTTCTGATGGGAGGCTGTGACTCTTGGCTAGATATCACTTTTTTTTCTCCTTTGTACATAAGTGTTATCTTTTTCTGTAACCTGAAATGACTGCAAGTGGCTGTCTTACTTGGTGGTATATCTAGATATCTAGTTGGCAACTCATTCAGATTTTCTGTAGTAAACCAAATAGGCTGAAAGGACAGAAACTCTGGTAGGGTAGGAGCAGACTGCTTCAGGTTCCTGAGGAGCCAACTCTTGGTGCACTTATTTTCTTCCAACATGTGAATGTCATGCTATGGACAGTTGACTCTGACCTGCTTCTGTATGCAAATGATTCCTGCTTAATGTTTAAAAACAAAGACATTGAGCACATAGAGACCAACGTCAATAGAAACTTCTATTCATTAAGTGATTGGTGTTTGGAAAGCAGACTAAACATTCATTTTGGAGAAGACAAAACTAAATCCATCCTTTTTGGCCAAAAATTTGGAAGAACTTTGTTGCAGAAATTTGTTAAAGGAACAGTCCTAGCTTAGACTGATAAAATATTTCATCCAATTCACCAGAGCCAGACAACACAAAGGTCTAAGTTTTTAATTGAACCTTCCATTTTGCAACACTAACAGAGGCCAAATATGCTTGTCTAACTTGGGACCAAAAATATTGAATAGCCTATCTTCTGATTTAAAACCCACAAGCAATATCAACTTGTTCACACAAAATAAAAGACCACTATTTCTAAAATATACAGAGAGAGGAAAATTATTTATATGAGTTCTACCAAAGGCAACAACCTCTCACATTCATAACTTTGCCTTACTAAATTCTGCTTTATCCAATCATGCAAACTAATCCTTTTCTTTTCATTTTTTTTCTTCCTTTGCAACTCCCTCCAAGGGAGCCATTTTGAGTGTTTTTTGTTGGTGTTTTTTAATAGCTTTTTTAGTTCCAGTGGAGTTCCATGTTTTATAAACGATAGATTTTTGGCAGGATGGCTAAAATTGAAATAAACAGCACCAAAGGCCTGTAAGGCAGCAATGCAAACAAGACTTCTCATTATGAAAAGCTTCAAACAGAGCAACTCGGCACTAAAAGAAAGGAAATCCCATCAACTCAACTTGATCACAGGCTGCAGCAAAATCAACAAAGGGTAGGCTACTACATTTCTTGGCGACGCTTTGGGATAGGGAGGGGAGAGAGAAAAGACAAACATCGACAATGATTTACGAAAATGATTGTAAGCACTTGACAAAAATCGTGAAAAAGCACAGAAAATCCTTTGTTGACGTGGAAAATTTTTTGAAACTTGTTTAGTAATGGTAAGGTAGAATGGCACTTAATTAAAGGATACTACCCATCACTTGTAAAACACAACGAAGAAGTGAAAAAGAATTGGTATATCGTTTCCAGAGTTATTGATTCCATAAAATTTTGTGCAGCATTTTAGTTGGTATTGAGAGGCCACAATAAAAGTAGCCATTCTAATAAACTAGTAGTATTCCATGGCTTGGTAAACTTTGCAGCAGCTTTGAATTCCTTGTTGTCTAAAAATCTGGATTCTTGTACTGTTTTCATAGGAGCACCCTGAATAATTCTAACTCACCAGATGAATGCTTGGTGGCAAAATGACTCTTTTTCCTCAGTTCAAATCACATTTGGAGCCATATTTGATTGGGGTTTTTTGTGTTTCTAGTTTTTGTAATACGTACTTCATAATCAAGTACTTGATATTTCAGAATTTGTGCTGTGTAGTTGGAGCTGGAGTAGCGATATCTAAAGTACTTCCATTTATCTTTAAATTAATAGATACTTTTACCCCAAGCTACGCGACTTAAAATGAGCCTTAACATGTTTTGGTCAAAACTTGTTAATGAAGCTATTCAAGCTGTGAAATAAAATTCAAAATATTTTTTTAACTGTAGCACAAGTTTTTATATCTCATGTAACATAAAGAGCAGAACAAGTAACCTTGAAACAAAATACCAACATTTTCCCATCGATTGGATTTCTATACAACATAAGTTTTAAAGGACTGAGTGTTCTTTTCTAAAATTTGTATATGGCAAAGTATATATGATTTTCCCAGTTTACTTTTCTTAACAACTAAGATTATGTATTATCCATATAATCTAACTTTTGTTCTCCTGCCGTATAATGTTAGCAACCACCCACCACGGAATGAATCTCAGTTCACTACCAGCCAGAGCTGTTTTTTTCCTTCGAAATTTCAAAATCAAATGCCTTTCTGGAGAATTGTTCGCAGTGAAGAGCTTTGTTTTTGAAGCGTCAGTTTTCAAAAATTTTCACAGAAAATGATAAATAAGATCATGCATGAACTACTTTTATTTACTTATAGATAAATCCGAATATCTGCGAAATCTATACACAAATGATTAACTTATTTAAATCATAACTATATACAGTAACATACATTAAAAAACTGGGTATATAATTGAAATTGATTTTTTTTAATTTTTGAGTCTACTTTTGATCTATTGGACTTGGTGAGTAAAACTCGTTAATGAACAAAAATGGTCTTTAAAATTAATTGATTTTCGAGATTTTTGTCATAGATTCATTGGCCTTTTTTTTCAAAACTTTCCTGACAAAGTTATTGAAACCAAGCCCGTCACTCTCATAAATTATATTTTGGAGTTACAGGAATTAGATTTGATAAGTTCACCAACATAAATGTAAATGAAAATGCCAAATAGTAAAATTAAATATAATAATTTTTAGATGACCTTTTTTCTCGTTTCACTTCACATCTTAAAAGCCATGTTTGTTTTTGTTCGTTCTTCAAGATGGTGGAGATATGGATGCTAGAGATTTGTTAAAAATAAGAATAGAAGATAGGAGAAACAAAGGTCTCCCTGATGGCCCGACTGATATTGCAGAATTCGAAAAACATACCAAAGCCTTTGGTAGTCAACAACTTCACAAACATGGATGGACTAAGGGTACAGGGCTTGGATCATCCAATATTGGAATTATTGATCCTATTGAAGGAAAAGGACAGTCAACGCGTGACAAAAGAGGTATTGGATATCTAGGAACAAAGCTCGAACGTCATCCATTGGAGAAGAAAAGGAGAGCCGAACGTGACGTCATTATTTCAACAATATTTGACGAAGATAAAGACCCTGAAGACAATGTAATGCAACGGACGAGCTGTAATGTTCTTAAATACGTTGATACGCCAGTAAACTTTGTTAAGTCAAACAATATGAAATAATTTTAATTTAAGAACTATGTAAAATCATTAATCTGTGTACATATTGTGCGATTTTTAAACTAGCACTTGGATTTTTCAATCGTTTTTTATTTAAAAAATGTAACAAAAGCTTGGCTTATCGATAGAAATGATTTGTTAAAGCATACTTTGTTTGTTGTAGTGCGCAAATGACTGCGGCTGAAAACTAGTGTGGTAGATTTTAACAGAAGTGTTCCGAATGACCTCAGACATGAGAGCATAGTTTTATCAAAGGCCTTGGAGGCATATAAACAACTTTTTAAAAGGACAAAAAATACGTCTGATAAAACCTTGTTCACAGACATTTAACAATAAATAATAAATAGTGTATTTTTGCAGTAAAAATGCGATATTTTGTCTATTTTCTTATCTGCATTATTAGACCATGCAGATAGTTATGCTACAGGATCCTCTTAAGGGGTTGGGCTTTTCCCCTGACGGCTCTCCAAGTACAGATGGCCCACCACTTATGTAAAATATTTAAAGCATCTGTAGGTTTTCCCCCACTTAAGTTCATACTTCTGGATTATAATTCACATTCTATTACTTGTGACTTTGGTGTTAATGCTTTCTCATAACTTTTATCGCCCATTCTTCAACTAGTTTACATCTACAGGGAATTGATGACATGTTGACAAACATAACAGGTTTGTCCATGTGTAGTGTTACTATACAAACCTTTAACTTGTGCTCGCTTTCTGCAGATGCCAGTAGTTAAACGGGGGATCAGGTCATCAAAGTGCCAATGAAATTAAATATGATTACAAAAAAGTTCATTTAAGATACTTGTTTTGTGCACAGAGCTTTTGTTAGCCCTTCAGTTACAGACGAGGATTATCGGTATACTTAGTAGCTTTAGCTGCGGAAAGAGCTTGATAAGTACATTAGTGAGTGTATTTGTGTGTTTTTGTGATCACGTGCTAAACTGTTGTTGAAAAGAATAAGCTGGGCTTTTCTGTTTTTTGGGGTTTTTTGAATTGTAGCAATGTTTGTCGTTATCATAGTAGTAGTAGGGAAATCGCGGTGCGCTTCGCGCGAACGCTTACGAAAAATTTCCTCATTTTTACGGCGTTTTTTTTCGAAAACGCACAGACACATATAAAAACGCACAGACATATAAAACGCACAGACATATAAAACGCACAGACATACAAAACGCACAAACATATATCCTTTATACATCCTTTAGATATCTCCAGATACCTCATAAATACTTTGCCAGTATCCCACAAACACCCCGCAACACATTATTAAAACTCCACCATCTTTTATTATATTTTATAGAGGGAACGCCCCACAAGGCCTTAGCGAAACGTACCAATATGTTGTAGACGTTATAGAGAATTAGCATTAATGAACTACATGTCTAGTAGAATCTATTTTAAGAAAAAAAAATCAAAATTAAAAAAAACAACCAATTAAACAAATATTTTTATTGATAAGAAGAAGATATGGCTGGTAATACTAACAAAAACCATACTAGAGAAACGCTAAATAGCACTAAAATAGTTGATTTACGTAAGCTTGCATCATCTTTTAAATTATCTGGTATACGTGTTAAGAACAAAGAACAACTAATTAATGACATTATACAAAACCAAAAACAATTACCTTCTAACACAACAAAACGCACTTTAAAAGCAACTTTACTACACACATTAAAAAAAACGAAAAATATACTAGAGAAGAGTTAACTAACTCTACAAGAGATGCTTTACGACCGATAGCAACATCTTTTAAAGTATCTAATATACGAGATAAGAATAAAGAACAACTTATTAATGCTATCTTACAAAACCAAGATAACCCACCTATAAAAGTAAAGAAGAAACCCACCCCAAAGATGCTTATTAAACATGAACCAGGGTTATCACTTAAATCAAAATTTAATGACAAAATATTAACCTACTCATATCCACCCAGTGAGAAGTCTCATAGTTTAGAAGACATCGTTCATTTCTTATATTCTAAGCTTAAACGTCTTACTTCAGAGCTTATTAACTACAAAGTGTCAATAGATTTGAAAGTAACATTTTCATCCTAAAAATACAATAATACACAGTTTTATATTAAATCTAAACGATATACAAAGTTTGGGAGGCCTAGTGAACGAGGAATATACAATGATTTACAACAAAAGATTGATTTAAAAGATACTGAAGGATCTGGTTGGGTTGTAGAATCAATTGACATGGCTTATTGAAACATTACAAAGTTTAATCCATTAAATGGGTCTTCTTTTAGAGAGTTACCCGATTTTGTTAAAAAGAAACAGGCTGTTTTAAATATAAGGAATGATGATGATAGGTGTTTTTTATATTACATTTTAGCATTTTTATACCCAGTTGATAATAAAAAAGATGTTAGCAATTATATTCACTTAGTTAATAAATTAGATACATAAATGTTAAACTTCCCTCAAACAATTGATAACACCCTCACCAAGTTTGAAAAAGTTAACAACCTTATTGTTAATAAAGTAGATACATCAATGTTAAACTTCCCTCAAAAGATTGATAACACCCTCACCAAGTTTGAAAAAGTTAACAACCTCATTGTTAATGTTTATTCGCTAGAAGGCAAAAATATAGTGCCTATGAGAATATCTCCTTTTATTGATAATGTATATACTCAAATGTTAAACAAACTTAAAGATATAACTATTTCAACAGACAACATTCAAGAGTATATAAAAGATATAAAAGATTGTAATAATAACACCCGTTTAGTTAATTTATTTCTTTATAGCAATCACTATTCAATAATAACTTATATTTATAGGTTGGTATTTAAACAAGTGGATAAACACCACCATGAAACTTACATCTCTTTTAGATGTCTTCAATCCTTCCAAGCTGGTTTGAAATATTAAAATCACCTCAGTTTTTGTGATGAGAATAAGGCTTCTAAAGCTGTTTTACAATTACCTAAACCAGATACATATCTGTCTTTTAATATGTATCAAGCTAAGCAAAAGATACCGTTTGCAGTCTATTACGACTTTGAAACATATTTTCAAGATAAGGTACATATACCTGTAGCAGTAGCATATAATATTAGTTCCTATTTTAAATCAGATGAACTACATCACTTTAAAGCAGTTACAAAAGAGGATAACATATCCAAGACATTCCTTACACATCTTCTAGATAGGCTTATTCGAAACCAAGATTCTATATATAACACCTACTTTAAAGATCATAAACGTTATACAATACCAACTGTTTCCGCTACAGAATATAGTCAAGAATATTGTCATATATGTAATGAGAAGCTTACTGATAAAAAGGTAATAGACCATGATCACTTTACAGGAAAATTTAGAGGTATGGCTCACAATGAATGTAAACTGAATTACAAAGAGCCTAACTTCATGCAAATATTAGCACACAATGCCTCTAAATATGATATACATATGTTTATTAAAGAGCTGTCAGAAATCAATGGTCCAAACCTCACAGTTGAATATTTACCAAGCAATACAGAGACATTCATATCGTTTTCTGTTAAATATAAGCTTGGTACTTACTACAAAGATGATAAAACTCTTAACAAATATTTTGTGCTCCGATTCTTAGACTCGCTTAGGTTCATGAACACATCATTAGTAAACTTGACTAAAAACTTAATCTCGCACCCTCATTTGGATCACCATATAAAAAATAATCAACTACTACAGCATAAGGGTATCTTTCCGTATGAATATCTTGATAATTTTGAGAAACTCTCTGAACCAACATTACCACCCATTAATAAATTTTATTCTTCTCTCAAGCTTGAATCAATATCCCAGGAAGACTATATTCATGCAATAAATGTATTTAATCACTACCAAAATAAGACCCTATATGACTATCTAATACTCTATTTCAATACCGATGTCATACATCTTACAGATGTGTTTGAAGAGTTTAGAAATACCTGTCTCAAATACTATAAGCTAGATCCTTTATGGTTTTACACAGCACCTGCACTCTTTTGGAATGCCATGTTATATAAAACTAGGGTTAATTTAGAACTAATCTCTGATACCACAATTTTAGAATTCTTTGAACAACAGATGAGAGGCGGAGTTTCCACAGTGTTCCATAGATATTCTGAGGCTAATAACAAGTATCTACCAAACTACGATGAATGTAAGCCAAGCTCAAATATAACATATTTAGATGCTAATAATCTATATGGTTGGGCTATGTCAAAGCCCCTTTCAACGGGTAATTTTAGATTTTTAGATATAGGTGAGATTGACACAATAGCTGAAAAATACATACTAACACATATAAATTCTCAGAGAACAAGGGTTTTGTATTTGAAGTTAACATAAAATATCCTGATCATCTACATGATTATCATAATGACTACCCGTTTTTACCTGAAAAACTAGATGGCAATGGACATACTAAGCTTATACCCAATCTTATTAATAAAAAGTATTATATACTAGATGAGCATAACTTACTTCAAGCTCTTAAACATGGTTTAATATTAACAAACATACATAGAGTACTTAGCTTTGATCAATCGAAATGGGTAAAAGAATACATAGACTTCAACACAAATCTTAGAACAAAAGCTAAAAATGACTTTGAAAAGGACTTCTTTAAGCTTATGAACAACTCAGTGTTTGGGAAGACCATGGAAAACATAAGAAAGCGATGTAGTTTAGATATTCTAAATGATAACATTGATGAAGAGACACTAAAACGTCTCGATGTAATCATATCTAAGCCAAATTATAGTGAACTGATGACAATCAAGAACTCTAAGATTAACGTCTTTGTGTATACGAAGACCAAAATATTCTACAATAAGCCCCTCTATATAGGAGCTCAGATATTAGCCTTATCTAAAACTTTGATGTATAATTTCCACTATGACTATATGAAAACAAAGTTCAAACATATTCAAGCACTATATACAGATAGTGTATCTGAAGACACGCCAGTAATAGTTAAAGACCAAAATGATAAAGTTTTTATTAAAACTATAGATGAATTAACACATGCTTATGAAATGATTGATGATGGTAAAGAACATGGTGAAACAGATTATAAAGTGTGGTCTGAAAATGGGTGTAATGTTATAAAGAAAGTAATAAGACATAACGTTAACAAACAAATGTATAGACTTACTACAAAAACTGGCTCAGTAGTTGTAACAAAGATCATAGTCTTGTTGATGAAAATGGTAATAAGATAAAACCAACAGAGGTTATAATTAATGAAACAAAACTTATGCAATCTTATCCATTAACTAAGTCCACCTATAATATAAAAATGGATGACTTATTAAAACTAGACATAAAAAGATCCATTGAAGAACAAGAAGCTCTAGTACAAGGCTTCTTTTATGCAGATGGATCATCTGGGATATATAAATATAATAAAAGTATTAAATATTGTTTGATATTAAATAATAAGAACCTAGAATATTTAGACTTGATGAAACATTGTCTAGAAAACTTAGGATATACTGTTAAGATTATGGATACAATAAATTCTTCAAACATATATAAGTTAACAGTGCATAATCCTAAAAACATTACCATTAGATATAGTGAAATGTTCTATGACAAAAGTAAATTTAAGAAGATTCCAGAGTATATCTTAAACTCAAAATATAGCATAAGATACGCTTTTTTTCAAGGATATTATCTTGGTGATTGACGTAAATATAGTGGGGTGAGTTTTTCAAATAAAGGTCAAATAGGATCAGCACAGCTATATTATTTAGCTAAGTCTGTTGGTGTTAATGTTAGACTATCTGTTAGAAATGATAAACCTCTGATTTATTCAATAGAGCATTGTAAAACCACTCCACACAAAATAGATAACTTAATTCTTAAAGTTGAACCATATGATTACAAAGGTTATGTATATGATTTAGGGACAGAAAAAGGAACCTTTCAAGCTGGTGTTGGAAACATAATAGTTCATGATACCGATTCAATAATATATCATATAAAAACCGATGACATCTATCGAGACATAGCACCTGATATAATAGAATGGTTTGATTCCTCAGCATATTTAACCCCATTAGGTAATATACAGATTGGGATAAACAAGAAGCAACTTGGATACTTTAAAGATGAAACAGAAAAAAATATTTTATCACACTTTGTTGCTAATAGAAGCAAGTCCTATACCTATAAAGTAAATAATGAAGAGCTTCCTAAGAATGTCTTGAAGGGAGTTGTTAAAGCCATCATAACAAAGATGATTAGCTTCAAAGATTATTATGATTGTACATTTTAAAATGATGTAAAGAATGTTGAGCAAACCACTTTTGAAAAGATCACACTATCAAACAGTAATTAAAACTAAATTAGCACTAGAAAGCACTGACAACAAATGCTTTATATATGATGACAAGGTATCAACATTAGCTTTAGATCATTATAAAATAACTGAATAAACATTTTAAAAACCAATTAAACAAACGTTTTTAATAAAAAATGGAGCAGCTTGACAAATTACAACACAAAAGAGACGAATTAAACAACGTTAACATAACACACGAAGAAGCCATTAAACACTTAAAAGAATATGAAGATATATGGTTTAAAAATATATTCCCATACACATTTTATAAACCCTTAAAATATAATTTAATAGACCTAAATATAAAAAGATTTAAACTAGTTTTAAAACTAATTAAAGTTATTGAACTATCATCACAAAATTATATATCAAAAATACATAACAAACCACTTTGCAATACATGTTATAGTAGACTTCTTTACAAAGTATATTGTGAAAGTTGTAACATAAATGATGATATACTATTTAACAAAAAAGGTGTTTATATCCCTCAAAAGCACTTTCGGAACTGGCTTGATCACATCATTGGACATGAAGTTAAAGATTTAAATGAAATTAAACATAGTATAATAAATATATTACATGATAAAAACTTAGATATAAATACTATAACAATTTATGACATTTAATCTTTAAGCAACTAAATATAACAAAAACTTAACAAAACTATATAGAGAAATTACTGGTAAAGAAACACCAACACTTTGTTTACACACTGAAGCTAAGATATTAAAATATTTTAACGTAATTATACTAGCTTTAGACAATAACACATCTAATATAAAGTCTTATCCATATTGTATATATAAATTGATTGAACTGTTTGTATCAGATGAGGATAAAAAGGTTTTAAAGTTTATTTATTTACAAAGTAATAAAACAATATGTGAAAGTGATAAAATTGGATGAAAATATGTAACAAACTAAACATTAAGTTCATCCCATCTATATAATGCATACTTATTTTTTCTTTCTAAAAATATTTTTCTATAAAAATAATGGATAAAATTTTGAATCAATTACTGATGTTTATAATAATTTACCACCTGGATTATCTAAATCATGTTATCAAAAAGCTCTATCTATTGCTCTTAGAGAGCATTTTAATGTAGTTGAACTTGAAAGATCTTTTCAAATTTTTTATTAAAAAAATGAGATAACTAGAGTCAGAGCGGATATAGTGTTAGATGATGAGTATGTTATAGAATGTAAAAAACTTGTATCCAAATTGTCGTCTAAGGATGAGAATCAACTCAGAAGGTACTTACATTTGTCTATGATAAAATTCGTAGTTAACGTTGGACCTAATCTAGAATATAGAATTATTGAAGTATAATTTTTAAAAATATATTTTGTATAAAAATGGCTGATATAAAAACAGAAGAAACTCTATCATTTAATGATAATATAAGTAATATTAAAAATCAAATACAAAATTTTCATAAAAAGCTTATGAAGGTTAAGAAAGAACCTAAAAAAAAGAAGGAAAGCGTTAGAACATTTTATATTCATAACGCTGATAAATATACAGATACGTTTGTGCAAGATATTAGTAATCAACAGACAGCTATGTTTAGTTATAGTACCCTTTCTGATGAGAATAAAAATAGAATAAAAAAAGATTTTGATGAGTATATAAAGGATAAGCAATAAATTATTATTAATAATTATTTTTATTTTTTTCAAAAATATATTTTCTTATAAAATGCAATGGAAAATAATAAATACGATTTTAATAATCTATCATTTGGTGAAGATATAGTATCTCAGAAGGTTATAAAGTAGAAAGAAATCCACAACGATATATTCCAGATAGATAATAAAACTCTTATTAATAGTAAATATGGTGCTGTGTTTAATTTAGATTTAGATGATAGAGAAGGTAATAAATATAGAATATATACCACTAAAGCTATAACAGAATATTTACATAAAAATAATCCCAGACTTATAAAAATAAGAAAGGATAAAGATGATTACAATGTAGCTAGCTTTTCACGATAAATATATGTAAAATCAAAACAAAATTTTTTTTTTGTTTATATTTTTAGATACTGCATTAACTTTTCTCTCATATCTGTCTCTGCTTAATCAAATACTTTCTTGATATCTACTTTACGCTTTCTTAACTCATCTTTTTGAGCAAAATACTCCTCGACTATTCTACCTATTACCTCATATTCTTCTGGAGATATAACGTTATCATTTACAACTTTAGCCATCGTCTTATCCAATGTTATGTATTTACTTCTCGCTAACGTAACTATAGCCTTATGTTTACGCATTTTTTAATTCTATTTTCTTGTTTATACACGCAGTTAAAATAGATGTTTCATAACCAATACCATTCACAATGGCCAAAGGAATAGTTATAGGTAATCCAATGCCAGTTAACGCAGTTGCAATAGCACTACTACCACTTGCTGTGGCTAAAACGTTACTAGTTATAGTTATTGCAGTGCATGTTTTGTTAACATTTCGATACTTCTTGTAAACCCCCTCATATTTTATCTGCTCTTTTCTTATATTCTTACATAAATTTAGAATACGATCACTTTTTGATACACACGCCTTCAGCTGCTCGTTCACTTCGTTCACTCGCTCATTACTAACTTCTTGTTCACATTGTAGAACATGGTTCACAGACATATTTTTGGACACCTCCATTTATAATATTTTTATTTTTATGCTGCTCCAATCAACTTTGCATTGAAAGTGCTCGTAGTATTAGCATAGTTATTTAATACACCACCATTTAGAGATATAGTGATTGTAGAATTTACCCATGTGACATTTAGAGTTTCTTCTTGATCACCTGCAATACCACATAAAATATTTGCTACACCATCTTGATTTTTTTTCTTAGCCATAAAAATACATGCTGAATACTAGATGTACCTTGTCCATCATCTACAATACCGTCGATAAGTACTTGATAACTCCCACTATCTGGAGTAATTACAGTGATATTTTTATTCGGCACATCGTGTTCGATAGTTACTCCTTCTTTATAAATCCCGTCTTTGTCAGTATATTCGAGATAACTAACTATTGTTTTGCCTCCATTAGTAGTGGTTAGATAGATATTTTGAGTACTTTTAGCTGTTACATTAACTGAACCGTCTTCAGTAATATTGATGATGGGTAAAGCATTTTGGTTTAAAGTAATTTGTCCACTTGGAGCTGTATCTAGTGAAACATCACCATTTAGTGTTGAGATGAGAGATTGACTACCTGATACGACGCGAAAGGCTTGATTAATTGTTGAAATAGTCATTGTTGTTGTTTTTTAAAGCGAACATATTTTTTTCAAATTTATTATTCTATATACCTAACTATTAGAAGCAATGATTTTTCTTTTAAAACAACTCTCTGGTAACTACGATTATATTATGTAATAGCTAAACCATCATCTGGACTATGTGTCATATATACCTCCTTTACAGGTACTAAACCATCATCTATTGCATTTATAACAACTGCTCCACCATAGATGTTAAAAGTTAAAGCGAGTTTCGCTTGAAAGTTAATTATTGATATCTAAACTTAGGTTCTCTTGAAGGAAGACTTAAATAGTTGAATGATGTGTTCTTATACACGGATATTTAGCTTTTAAAAAATTATATTTAATTGTCATTTTATTATATTATTATTTTTTCTTTTATTTCAAGTATTTCTTTATATTTTTCATCAGTTATAGTACCATTGTCTATGATTTTACTAAATGAATGCTCAAATTCTAAAGATATCGCATATAATCTGTTCAAGTTATTTTTACATATATCAATATCTTTATCTTTTTGATCACCTGTATATGTTATAACACTGTTAGAGATATCTGATATTATAGTTATAGATATTAATGGTATAGCAGCAACAATACCAACACCAGTTGCTAACATTATAATACCAGTACTAGTAATAATTGAAATAGCACCAGATATAATATTAATTTTTACCAATAATTTTTTTGTTTTCTTAATTTTTGACTTTTCTCGTACTTTTCTATTTTGGATTTAATGATATCTTTTATTCTTTTACATGATTCGAGTCTATATTTTACTCTCATCAAATAGTTGGTTTTGGATAATTGGTTCATCTTCCCGTTGCTTTATTTGTCTTTTTACATCTATTAATTGTTTCAGTATATCCGCTTTATTCGTTGTGTTTTGAATTTTAGCGTACATTTTTATATATAAATATAATTGTATAGTTTTAGTTTAAATATATTTAATAATTTAACATAATTACATGTGTTGTTGTGGTATGTAAAAAGTATCAAGATTCTTCCTAAACGTACCTTCATTTGCATCCATAGTCTTGTCAATAGTTACAAAATTATGTTTGTTTTTCCATACATCATTTACAACTTCAAAAACTCTTTGTAACCCATATCAGTCGAATTTACATCATCTCTATGAATAGGTTCTATAGAACAAGTATTTTGACGAAATAATATAATAAAGTTAGCATTATCTCTAATAGTTCTCTTAGGTATTTCATAATAACTCTGAGTTATAAAAATAACACTTATTCCATGTGGCCTACCCTTTGTAAATAGTTCTCCTGCTTTCTCTTGAGCATTTTTATCGGTCATAAGGTCATCAAATATAACAAGGGTGTTTTGGGGTATTTCCGTAACATATGATAGATTTCTAGCATCTTCATACGTTTCTACCTCTATATTATATTTTTGATTAGGAGTTAAATCCTGTCCTAACAATGTACATATTTCTTTTATACTTTTGTTATATTGAATTAAATCATCTTTCTGTTGAAATATATTTTTAAGAATCTGTGGTGGAAATTTATTCTAAAATCCATGCATTAATACCTGATAAATAGGTTGAAACATAGAACCAGATACGATCATAAGTCTCTTGAAGTCTAACCATTGATTCAATATCATGTTTGTTAGTAATACTGTTTTTCCACACCCCGATGACCCTGATATAATACATCTAAGTTTTTTTGAAAACAGTGGGTTTGAGTTTGGATCGTTATCGTTATCCCGGTATAGATAATTTGAAACATTAGCCATTTTTAGTAAGAAAAAAATATATATTAATACTAAAAAATATTTTTGTGTTAAAATGAGTATCAACAAGTTCTATCAACGTAAGCAAGAACAACAAAGCTATGGAAAATCAGAAGTGATAATACCAAATAATTTGTTAAGAACCGATGGTTTGAATACTATGACAGCTGATTAAGATTTTGGAAAAAACGATATAGTGAACGTAGAAAGTATAGAAGGAGACGATGTACAAGTTAAAAGTGGGTATAAAAGTAGTAATAGTATAGTGCCAAAACATATGTTGGATATGACACAGGAGTCTGTAAGTACACTATTCGATAAAAAGAATGCGCCAATGGTGTTAACAAATGCTGTAGTAACAGCAAGTAGCCATCACCTAAACCAGAAATGGACGGATCCACAAAATCTCGTTGATAAGGATGGGAATTCAATGTGGATGATTGATAAAAGAGAAATAAAAGGATATGCTTGGATATTGATAGAGGTACCGAATCCTGTGCAGATATGAAAGTATGATCTACATCCTCGAACAGGTACTCGACAAACAACTCGTGTACTAACTCATTACTATCTGGAGGGTAGTGATGATGGGTTAGCATATATTCGAGTCAGACTTGGTTGTATATAGGGACAGATATTTTGAATTTGCTATAACCCCACTCTACAAATACTTCAAATTAACCTGTACAGGAAAGCAGCAATATGGCTTGAGTGAATTGAGATTATATGAAGCTGTTGTTAAACAAGGGTTAAAGGGGGATAAAGGAGATCAAGGACCAAGAGGTTTTACAGGGGAAGATGGATATTCGAAAATAGATCCAAATGGTTATCTAACTACCTCATCCGATGGTTTGAGATTATCTCCAAGAAATATACAGGTAGATGAGGTTAAAACAAAATTAATAAACGTAAATACTGTAACTGCTGATACAATAACTGCGGTAGGATTAATAGTAGAAGCCGGAACTTCAAATGAAATGAAAATAGCAAATCGTCAGATTACCAATATAATAGCTCCTACACGGAGCAGTCAAGTCGCAAATAAGGTCTATGTAGATGACCAATATACGTTAATGAAACATTTTATTGATAACTTACATATGAGGATGATGCTATGTTATGCTGGAAATAACTTAACATTGGGTGAAAAAAATAATTGCAACAGCTATATATAATACCCTTGGAACATATCATCAAGGAACATTGACTTTTGACCATAGTGGTATTACAAGATATATGATAAATATCAGTAGAAGTAATGTGTCAACCAATATCACACTCAGAATTATGTAGACAGAAAATGGTGGAGAACTAACGATAATTCCAGATAGTGCAATAGCAGATTTACAAATATTAGTGGAAATATTGCAAATAACATAGCCCTTTATAAGTTTTTATATATATTTTGTATTTTATTTTAAAGGTGTTCTATCTTGTCAGTTATTTTAAAGGTTTTCTATCTTATCAGCGTCTATCCAACTATTGAAGCTATCAGGATATCCTTTCCACTTTACAAATATTTTTTTACCTTTCTTTTGTAACACTTTCTCTATTCTGCACACTTGTTGTTTAGTTTTTTGTAACTCTGGTTCATAGAAACTACCCGTTATTTCTTCATTATTCAAGTCTTTTAACTTATATGTAACAAGTGTTGTTTGTAAGATTTCAACTACCTTAAACACTTGTTCTGTCCATCTTGGTGTATACCCCTTTTCAAATGTACCTTTCTTTTCTTATATTCTCACATAGTCTCCGAGATTGTATTTTGGCTTTTGCTTTTGGGGAGTCATAGAACCATGTAAAGAGTCGTGAATATGTTTCTCATTTTTATTTTTACTAGTTTCAACAGGCGTCATGCCTATGCTGCTATGTGTAGTATTATTATATTGCTTCACGAGGTCGTCTAGCACATCATGTAAACATTGGTGCTATAAGCAGTAAAGTATTTGAACATACGCTCTTTCATTGGTCGATTCCAACGTTCCACTACGCTCGATTTCTCTTCGTTTTCTGTTGAATATATGTTTAAGATATCTTTCACATGTTTGTTATAGAACTCTTGGCCCTTGTCTACCCAAACCTTGTTTGGTTTTCTCTTTAATGTCTTCATGATATCCTTAAATGCATTTGCAACAGTCTCACCCTTTTTATCTTTTAATGATCTCATCCACCCATATTTACTGAAGATGTCTATTACTGTTAGTAAGTATTTGTACCCTTTATTATATCTACTGAAGGGTTGGATTTCTACCAAATCTGCCGCCCAAATATCATCGACACCATTTACGATTACACGCCGTCTCGGGAATTTCTTTCTTACGGGTTTGTGGAGCTCTTCAGCAAGCTGATCTGACCACTGGATGTTTGAGCGTTTTTAAAATTCAGACCAAGCTTATATTTTGTTCCTATTACCCCCTGTAGTATCTTCTTTTCAATATTTTCTCGCATACCCTTCACTTTAGTCTTACCCAAACTATCCAACATTGTTCTATCAGCTTTATGTTTAACACCCTTACTTTGTGCTTTATCATACTCTATATCATGTACCATACATATTTTATCTAGTTCATTCTTGGGTTTGTCTATGACATTACCTTGTTCGTCTATTTGCTCGTTTAAGGGGTTAGATGGCCCACAATAGCGGTACCCTGGGAGTACAAATCCCTTTTTTGGTCTATGTAGCTTACAAATGAGGTTATGAATATCAATACCCTTCGCTTCGATTAAATCTCTTTTTTTTACATACTGATATTTTCGGGTGTTACATACGGCACAATTACCCATTACACATGGTCTACCTCTCTTGTCTGCACCATTAGTTATGTTTTTAGTACTTGTTTTGCTTTTACACTTCACACAATAGATATTAATTTTTAAGGAGAAATATATTTTACTATTTTTTATTATATACTTGTTTATTATACCATGCTTTCCCAAGCTTCCTGGAAAGTCGTACCATTTGACAGAGATTTAAGCACATACAAGCAATAATGCCCGCAAGTGACGCTATCTCGTTCTTGAATCTCCTTGGAGTTATACTGTATAGGTTTACCTAAATACTTTATGACTTCTTGCGCTGGTAAAATTCCGAAACTATCAAAGTATATTTTTTTATTTTCTTGTTTTCAATAACATATACAGTGCGATCCTTGTCCTTTTATTGAGTCGAGATTGATAATTCCACATTCATTTCTTCGTATTTTATGGGGAAGCGTGTCGCGCATGAAATTACCGCGATAAATCTTGATGCGTAGCCGCTTTGCGTACATGTCTGCATGATAATTTTTCAGTGGCTTAACAGGAATCTATATCCCGTATATATTTATAGATTTAGTCAGTTTATTTGAAAAATATCTTTGTACATACAAAATGAATAGAGATAAAGTGGAAAAATATTCTTCGAAGTTACTTCAAAATTAATTTACAAAATACTTAACACATATACACTGAAAACTAATACAGATTCACACAACGTCAAAGAAAAACAAACCTTATTTTTTCTATAATTCTTGTTTAAGTCGTTTTCCATGCATGCAAAACCACCGAAAGGGTTTCGAAGAAAAGAAAACATTCTCTTTAGCTTTATAAATATGGTAAAACGTTATATCTCTCCTAGCTTTTCTTGGGTATACCTTTATCTTTTTCAAAAATGGTTCAAAGTTTTTTCGCTTCTTTTTTAAATGCTTTTTTAAGGAAATGGAAGTTTTTCCCCAAATTGCGTGAATCAACAAGTTATTACGCTCATCAGAATCCAACTTATTATAACAAGCATGAGTTTTTTTCTATGCATGCATCACAATTAAGGTTTTTTCCAAAATTAATCTCCCCGTCAGCACTAAGATCCTTAACCTTGATAGATTTCTCCAATTCTTCCATTAAATCACTAATTGGCTTTAATTTCTTTCTTTTTACGCTTGATGTTTCTTCACTTGAGTCATCGGAATCACTTGCTGAGTGGGTTACCATTTCAATTGGAATAACAGGGCGGGGAGGAAAACAAATTTCTGGAGTGGATGTTGAGTGCTTTTTGAGAACAACAAGCAAAATAACAATAATGTGAAGCAGTTTTTGATAGCCGCAACCGCCAAAATCATATCCTTTACCTCCATCGGTGTTCGCAGAGTCTTCTCTACCAAATCTGAAAAAGAAGGTTAACTTGTGAAGTTTCGTAGTAAAAACGGACACGCCTGTCCTATTTATACTCAAGTATCATCATACATGCAGGTAATAGTGTTAAAACTAAAAATGATTCATTTATACATACCTTTTACTCTTTCTTCAACTTGTTTTAGCGTTATATTCGCTCGTTCCCCCATCTCCTCCAAAACAATATTTGCCTGTTGTGATATTCCTTGCGTATCACATGAAGATTCATCCCTGATTTGTTATGATGAATGAATTGGTTCTCCGATAAAGGAAAATTAAAATTGTAGTTAAAAACAAACAGAGAATCTCTATAGAGGTTTAGAGCTAAATACAGAGCCTGTGTAGGGGTCTAAAGTTAAGTACATAGTCTATATAGGGGTTTAGAGCTAAGTACAGAGTCCATATAGGAGTCTAGAGTTAAGTACAGAGTCTGTATAGGGGTTTAAAAACGATCTCAAGTTGTTTTACAACAAAAGATGAAATTACCTTGTGCAGCCACAATTTGTGGGTGGTTGTCAGCTGTGGTTTCTAGACGGCTGTGTCCTGAAAGAAATGATTTAGAGATACATTAATATACACTACTTTTTAAGATGAGTGAATATCATTATGTCATAGGTTGCCAAACGCGAGTGAAACCAAAGTTAAGATTCTAGAGCTTTGGGGAACTTTGAAACAATACCTATAACTATTGCCTGGCTGAGTGGATGTCACGTCCATTGTCCCATGAGTATTGACTAGCTGTGCGACTTGCCCCGTCTCGTAGATAAACAACCTTTAATAAACTAGTTACTCCATTTCTAGAGCCTCAAGGAACTCTTATCCAGAGAACCATACCTTACCAAGCACAAACTAGGTCCGAAGGTAAAGACCCGTTACGTAAACACTAACCAGCTGCATCTGGAGAAGAATCTAAAATCATGTCTTCTTCTCTTCCCTCCATCTTTAACTTTAGGGCTTATAGTAATTATAGCATAGGTAAAGTTCTTTGCTGACCTAAGGGCTGGCATTGAACCACTATATATATATATATATATATTCTGTGTAAAGCGAAAAAAATTATTAGGCTATAGTTCTCACCGAATCAGGTCTAATTAATTGGCTACTTTGCATTACGTGTAAAGCGAAAAAATTATTAGGCTGCGGTTGTTCTCCCCGAATCAGGTCTAATTAATTGGCTGCTATACATTACGTGTAAAGCGAAAAAATTATTAGGCTACAATTATTCTCACCGAATCAGATATAATTAATTGGCTGCTATACATTACATGTAAAGCACAAAAATTATTTCTTGCGATTTGCTTTTTCAGTCGACCTGTTGCTAGGATAAGAAGTGAAGTTCCTTTGTTATACCTCTCGAAAACAAATTAGCGAAGAAGTAAATAGTAACTCAGTTAGAATTGTACTAAAAAGATATCCTTTGATAACTAAATAAGTACTATTATTTTATTTTTTTTGCTAACTCTCTATAACATCTACAACATATTGGTACGTTTCGCTAAAGCTTTGTAGGGCGTTACCTCTATAAAATATAATAAAAGATGGTGGAGTTTTAATAATGTATTGCAGGGTGTTTGTGGGGTACTGGCGAAGTATTTATAAGGTATCTGGAGATATCTAAAGGACGTATGAAGGATATATGTCTGTGCGTTTTTATATGTGTCTGTGGGTTTTCGAAAAAAAACGCCGTAAAAATGAGGAAATTTTTCGTGCGCGTTCGCGCGAAGAGCACCACGATTTCCCTACTACTTATAGTGTAGTGAAGAATGTCTTATTTAATTTATTGTTGCTAGCTAAATTTAATCTGTAGTTACTGTGTGTATAACAAATGTTTTTCTTTGTGTCTTTTGCTCCCATTGCATGTAAAACGAGTTTGTGTGTGTGCGCGCGCGCTGTGGGGTCAATTACCAACACTCATACATTGATGTGCTTCTTAAATGACATTCATGTCATATCTGTTCATCATCCCAAATTATTGCAAGCACGTAAAAAAGCAATAAAACTGACGACACATCTGTACTTTCTTAGCCCCTTAGACAAACTTAGGTAATTTTTTATTGCTTGCTTGTTAAACCTGAAATAGCCATTGTCACTGAGAGTTCCTCTTCAACAGAAAGGCCTTGATTCCTATGCATAGTATTTTGAGTGCTTCTTCTAGGCATTTTCACAGTTTTTCAGTTTTTCACATCAAAACAACTACTAATTTGGCTACTTTGCATACCCTTAAAGTCATTTGTCGTTGTTTGGATCATTTTGTAATGACAGAATAACCTGCTTAAAAGTTTATTTCACACTATAAAATAATATAAAGAGTTCAAGAGTGTCTGGATGGGAGTGGCTCTACTTATTTAATATGCCAGTGAAGATAAATCATTCAGTTGTATCTTTGTTGGTTTCACTATTTTTCTGCCTATTTAAAAGTATGATATGTTACAAGTTTAGATGCTGAAGCTTTATTAATGAACTGAAATGATAATTTGGTTTTGCCCCTGACAACGCCCGCCGTTTAACAGGCGTTCTCAGTCACATTTTTACCCATTTGGATCTGCTTGCTTTGAGTTTAATTTGCAACAGTAAGTTTACTTGTTTTTGTTATATAACCATTCAAGGTAGATACTGTATTTCCTTTTCTTGTATATACCGGTACTAAATACAAATCTGTTGTCTGGGTGGGCATGTTTCTATGCGTTTTAGCAGAAGGATAACAAGGTCTTTATAGTCGTACTCCATCCAAATTAATAGCTACTTTTCCCTAATATATCACCCAAAATCTTCAAAAAGTGTTGTTACTACTGCAGTGGTTCTAATCCTGAACTGTTGTTAGTTTTAACAGAAATAAACTAAATTAGAAAGCCTATATGTATATATAGGCCTATTAAAACGTTTTTAATTAATCATTTAGAATTATTTGATGAATTTAGATTTCTAATTCAGCATATATTACCTCGGCGTTCCTACTTGTCTTCCGCTTAACTTGCTTGACAGGGTTGATATCATTCATTCTAAAGAGAGCAACAAACTACCTAAGTCTTGCAATTCAAATATGTTCTTTTATAAAGTCAACATCTAGATCACTTCATCTGCCTTCGCATCTGCAATGGTCAAGCAAGAAGGTTATGGCTTCCCGTGAAGGTTAGTGCTCACATCTTTAAATCGACTGACGTCAATTTGAACTGCTGTATTTGTCTTGTATTTTCTATTTACATTGATAGGGCTCTGTGATAAATAAAATAGAAAAACGCGTTCAAATGTGTGTTTCACGACCAATTTTTAAGGATAAAGTCTCTGACGTACTGAAAAATGCGGTGCGAAGCGCAAGGTTCTTGCTTGACTCCCCAAAAATCCACGCAACTTTGGAAGTATATGTTATTAGTTTATCACTGCTATTTAATTTTTTAATACAAATTTATTTTATTAATAAGGTAGTGATTTTGAGAAATGAACTTTCATATTACACATTAAGATTCTAGTGAATTGTAGCGCTACAACTAGAACTTATTTCCCCAACATTTTATGCACTGAAACACAATAAAAACGAAAAAAAGTTTTTCAAGCGACAGGCTGAGGAGAGCTCAATGAAAGATTAAAGTTATCAATAAAAGTGTCAAATCGTAAAACGTTCAACGGGAAACAAGGCAAAATATTTTCACTTTTCAACTAGGAGGCTGTTCATCTTCGTTCCTCCTTACACAATATCTCTGGTTCTTGATTGTAAGTGGTTGGATTGAATCAAGGTGTTTGTTAAATCATTTGCCTTGTAGAAACATTACTTTGTAAATACTAGTAGCCTGAGAAATAGTGTCCACAAAGATTGTTTCTTTTGTTCAGACTTTCTTTATTATTATATACATATTATATATATATATATATATATATACATATTTCATTATTCGATTAACTGAGTTCAACACAATAAGCATTTTCCTTATCCCTTGTCTTTTGGGTGAACTTCAGTCAAGAACTTCCTTTTTCGTCAATAAACATCACATACTGTGAGACCTAATAGTTTTGAAACCTGATGACATTTAGTTGAAATAAGAACATAAGAACATTACCTCCATTTGCAATGTTAAGCTCTTAACATATTTAGAAATTATATATATATATATATCATTCATATACCAGTATCGAAGTAATTATTAGCTATCGACGATGCTTAATAATATAAGAATATTAAAGCTATCATATGGCGGACGACAAAAAAATCAACAAAACTTAGTTTAAAATTGTCAGTTCCATGTTTTTACAATCGTCAGCTAAACATAATATAAATATGTTTAGCTGACGATTGTGAAAACATGAAACTGACAGTTCTAAACTAAGTTTTGTTGATTTTTTTGTCGTCCACCATATATATATATATATATATATATATATATATATTGTTGATTATATATACATATCGTAAGCCTTGGATTTTAGAACTTTCGATGTGTATAATTATTTTGTATTGAGTTTAGTACCCAAACTTGCGTATTAACCTTTATTTGCTGAATCAAAATATTTTTTAACTTCCTAACGAACTCTAACATCCATTGGATTCATTGGAGTAATAATTAGACCCGTCCTTAAGACATGAACTATCGGCTCATGGAGTGGTGATATTTACATGTGTACCTAAAATACAGCTTTTCATTCCAAACCTTTTTTTATTATAGAAAACGTTTTCAAGTATGTTTTTGCTGTTCTCGGCACTCCCGTATACTTCGATGTTGGCTTTTAATGCAATTATGCACNGTTCCATGTTTTTACAATAGTCAGCTAAACATAATATAAATATGTTTAGCTGACGATTGTGAAAACATGAAACTGACAGTTCTAAACTAAGTTTTGTTGATTTTTTTGTCGTCCACATATATATATATATATATATATATATATATATATTGTTGATTATATATACATATCGTAAGCCTTGGATTTTAGAACTTTCGATGTGTTTCTTCGTATAATTATTTTGTATTGAGTTTAGTACCCAAACTTGCGTATTAACCTTTATTTGCTGAATCAAAATATTTTTTAACTTCCTAACGAACTCTAACATCCATTGGATTCATTGGAGTAATAATTAGACCCGTCCTTAAGACATGAACTATCGGCTCATGGAGTGGTGATATTTACATGTGTACCTAAAATACAGCTTTTCATTCCAAACCTTTTTTTATTATAGAAAACGTTTTCAAGTATGTTTTTGCTGTTCTCGGCACTCCCGTATACTTCGATGTTGGCTTTTAATGCAATTATGCACAATAAAAACATCACAAATGAAGGAGGCCTGCAGGTTAAAGTTGCAGTTATATTTGTGACCAGAAATGATCAGGTACTTTCCTAACTCCACGTGTTTAAAGTGAAAAGATCACGCAAGGTTAACGTAAAATATTTTTTCAAATATTGCTTTTTGATAGCCAAAAGTAGGAAAACCTTAAAAATAGCGTGCTTTCCTAATTCCTTAACACCATTGAAGCATTCAGATCTGGTTGACAAGGAAGTGAAGGTTAAAAGATTCCAAGTGAAGTGTGTATTTTGTAGCGCTCATAAGGTGGCTGAAAAGTAATTTACAAATGTTTATCTTACACAGCCGCAATACGCTATCTAAGCTGGCAAAAATCATGAGCACAGCTATTCATAAAATATAATATTAATCGCATGCAACATATTTCACGACATTGATAAGACGAGTTTCAAAAATAAGGATATTAATAAATGTATAACTTGGCTTACTTGTGGTTCGAATTACAGATTACGTACGGTATCAAATATGTAATATATATATATATATATATATATATATATGTGTGTGTGTGTGTGTGTAATTTTGTGTATTCGTATCAAAAAGTGTTCAATGCATATAGCAGACCAATATATATAAGTAAAACACGAAAAATAATAACTATAATTGAAACTCTTATTTACAATCATNATATTACACATTAAGATTCTAGTGAATTGTAGCGCTACAACTAGAACTTATTTCCCCAACATTTTATGCACTGAAACACAATAAAAACGAAAAAAAGTTTTTCAAGCGACAGGCTGAGGAGAGCTCAATGAAAGATTAAAGTTATCAATAAAAGTGTCAAATCGTAAAACGTTCAACGGGAAACAAGGCAAAATATTTTCACTTTTCAACTAGGAGGCTGTTCATCTTCGTTCCTCCTTACACAATATCTCTGGTTCTTGATTGTAAGTGGTTGAATTGAATCAAGGTGTTTGTTAAATCATTTGCCTTGTAGAAACATTACTTTGTAAATACTAGTAGCCTGAGAAATAGTGTCCACAAAGATTGTTTCTTTTGTTCAGACTTTCTTTATTATTATATACATATTATATATATATATATACATATTTCATTATTCGATTAACTGAGTTCAACACAATAAGCATTTTCCTTATCCCTTGTCTTTTGGGTGAACTTCAGACAAGAACTTCCTTTTTCGTCAATAAACATCACATACTGTGAGACCTAATAGTTTTGAAACCTGATGACATTTAGTTGAAATAAGAACATAAGAACATTACCTCCATTTGCAATGTTAAGCTCTTAACATATTTAGAAATTATATATATATATATATCATTCATATACCAGTATCGAAGTAATTATTAGCTATCGACGATGCTTAATAATATAAGAATATTAAAGCTATCATATGGCGGACGACAAAAAAATCAACAAAACTTAGTTTAAAATTGTCAGTTCCATGTTTTTACAATCGTCAGCTAAACATAATATAAATATGTTTAGCTGACGATTGTGAAAACATGAAACTGACAGTTCTAAACTAAGTTTTGTTGATTTTTTTGTCGTCCACCATATATATATATATATATATATATATATATATATTGTTGATTATATATACATATCGTAAGCCTTGGATTTTAGAACTTTCGATGTGTATAATTATTTTGTATTGAGTTTAGTACCCAAACTTGCGTATTAACCTTTATTTGCTGAATCAAAATATTTTTTAACTTCCTAACGAACTCTAACATCCATTGGATTCATTGGAGTAATAATTAGACCCGTCCTTAAGACATGAACTATCGGCTCATGGAGTGGTGATATTTACATGTGTACCTAAAATACAGCTTTTCATTCCAAACCTTTTTTTATTATAGAAAACGTTTTCAAGTATGTTTTTGCTGTTCTCGGCACTCCCGTATACTTCGATGTTGGCTTTTAATGCAATTATGCACAATAAAAACATCACAAATGAAGGAGGCCTGCAGGTTAAAGTTGCAGTTATATTTGTGACCAGAAATGATCAGGTACTTTCCTAACTCCACGTGTTTAAAGTGAAAAGATCACGCAAGGTTAACGTAAAATATTTTTTCAAATATTGCTTTTTGATAGCCAAAAGTAGGAAAACCTTAAAAATAGCGTGCTTTCCTAATTCCTTAACACCATTGAAGCATTCAGATCTGGTTGAAAAGGAAGTGAAGGTTAAAAGATTCCAAGTGAAGTGTGTATTTTGTAGCGCTCATAAGGTGGCTGAAAAGTAATTTACAAATGTTTATCTTACACAGCCGCAATACGCTATCTAAGCTGGCAAAAATCATGAGCACAGCTATTCATAAAATATAATATTAATCGCATGCAACATATTTCACGACATTGATAAGACGAGTTTCAAAAATAAGGATATTAATAAATGTATAACTTGGCTTACTTGTGGTTCGAATTACAGATTACGTACGGTATCAAATATGTAATATATATATATATATATGTGTGTGTGTGTGTGTGTGTGTAATTTTGTGTATTCGTATCAAAAAGTGTTCAATGCATATAGCAGACCAATATACATAAGGTAAAACACGAAAAATAATAACTATAATTGAAACTATTAGTTACAATCATAGTTCTTATTTTTCGTGTTTTACCTTATGTATATATGTATTTATATATAACACTCAAACGCTCAAAATCCGCCATCTGGTTTTTCCTGCTGCACACCATCTTGACAGCTACCATTCCCCTTTTGTAGCGCTTATCTTGGTGTGAATTTACTCCTTATCGCCATTTCGTTTTTAACCATACCTTTGCCTTTCCTCCTAAACTTTCAGTCCTATTTGAAATATTCTTTCATAAACTATTTTTGTCTTTTCTCTATCATATTTAATTGATTGCGGAAACAAGCATACCTGGAATATTATTAGGTCCTCTAGAAAACACCACAGATCTACATATTCAGTGATCCCAAAAGAATATTTGAGACTACTCAAGCTTACCATAAATGAGATTAGCAAAACTATTAGGATCCTAATTGGCCAGGATCAGTCAAACTTAGACTGTTGACTTTTTCCGTGATAACCTTACTATCAACAAGATACCAGGATTAACAATGATTTACGTGTGCAAGAATATTCGAACACACATTCTTGGTAAACCAGAGTTAAAAGCATTCAAACCAATCAAGCTCAACATCCCAGTTGAGAACAGTGCAAGATTACCAGCAGACAACAAGATGAAACGAGTATTTCAGCCCCGTATTCAATGGTTTAGACATGTTAAAGGCGATCCAATAAACATTCAAGTAGACTCAAACAGTACACCGTATCACATTAGAGCTCCTGGCAAAGTAGCGTTACCATTACTAAATCCCTTTAAAGATAAGTTAGATCGCATGGTTGAACTGGGAGTTGTTCAACCATTAGATGAACCCACTGAATGGTATCACCCCGTAGTACTCGTGAAAAACAAACAAACGGAGGCCTTTAAGTATATGAAGACTTGACCAAGCTTAACATCCAAACTAAACGAGAGCTTCACAAATTACCAAACTAGAAAAATGTTGCTAATTCTTTGCAAAGCTTGATGCCAATTCTGGTTACTGGTATCTTTGCTTTGATCGTGAAACTCACTTGAAATACACATTCATTACTCTGTTTGGAATTTTTCTCCAATACGAATTAATCACCAGAGATATTCATTAAATACATGGATAAAGTTCTCACCAATATGGAAGGGGTTGTTAAAAGCATGGACAATTTTTTTGTTTTCGATAGAACTTGTATGAAATTAGATTGCAAACACTATTAAAATGGACATCAGACCATCGAATCACCTTGAACGGTAAGAAATCCATTTTCAATGCCACAGAGGTAGAGTTTTCAGGATATTCATATACAGCGACAGGAATCAAACCCATGAACAAAAAGCTTATAGCTTGACGAGGCTTTCCACTGCACATAGACATTACGCAACTGCACAGTTTTCTAGGTATACCACAAAAATGTCAAAGTTTTGTCCACGACTGGCTCAGCTCGCAGAACCAATGACAAATTTGCTTGGCTTCAAAAGCAATTTGATGGAGGAACCACATCACAAGATTGCCTTCAACGAAATTAAACGTGATATGAGTCAACTACTTACCTTAGCTCATTAAGCTGTTCATTGATCAACCAAAATACGAACTGATGACAGTCTCATAAAGCGACTTCCAAAATTCGCAATAGAAACTGACCCTGGTCAAGTTTTCCCAATTCTGAACAGCCATTCGATCGTTGACATGTCACCCCGTATTCAGAGACTTCGAATCAAATTCCTTAAATAACAATTTACCACTGTTCACGTTAAAGGGAAGGATAATGTTGATGCTGACACATTATCCAGAGCTTCTGTATCATAATCGAAAGCTACCGATGAATTTAAGGAAAAGGAAATTGAGTGCCACATTGACATGACGGTTTAACAAAGAGCAGGAAGTAATAGTCAAATTGAGGAAATCAAAACTTGAGCTGAATGTCACTCATTAGTACCACCATTTTTGAGTGTTAAGGAACGTTTGACAAAATTAACCGAGAAATTATTCTCCAAAGATTTTATCATCATCCCTCTTCACCTTCATGAAGACATTTTATAGAAATTATATTCAGGAAAATAAGGTATTGACAGACGCAAACGATATGTAAGAGAATCAGTGTTTTGGCCAGGCATCAGTAATGAAATCGAAAAAACAGTTCGAAAGTCTTCCTTTGAAGCCAAAGAAGACTTTGATGAGCCATTATGTAGCGCCCTGCCTATGGCAGATACTGAGAAGTGATTTATTTAGTTATGAAAACAAAACGTATGTTTTTGTTGTGAATTATTTTATTCTTTGACCAGAAGTATTTTTGTTGAACCGAACAGATTCTCATACAGTGATTGATGTTTGCAATGGCATTTTTTCACGTCATGGTCTACCAGAAGCGTTAGTGTCAAATGATATCGCAACTTTTCCAAAACTTGAGGATTAAAGGATACCTCAAATAACCCACACTACCCTCAATCCAATGGACTAGCTGAGGCCATTTTTAAGAACATAAAACCATCACTGAAAAAATACCACCATTCATCCACAGGTTCTGATAAAGGGCTACTTGTTCTTACAAACACGCCACTGTCATATGGAAGATCGTTTGCATAGCTGACATTTGGTTGCACCTCAGACGATGAGTTACCAAGGAAAACGTACATCACCAAACGTCCATCCAAGAGTCGTTCAATGATCAGTGAAAGAGTCAAAGCCGCTGACCTCTACATCCATAAGGTTTCCTATCTTTATCATCAAGCCATTTAACATTTTCGACCAGGACAAATGGTAGCAGTACAAGACCACACGACCCATGAATGATCAAGGAGTGGAAAGGTAGTGTCTTATCAATATCGTCAGTCCTGCACCATCAAGATATTGGATACAAATTTGAACATTCAGCGAAACCAACGGTTCCACGGGCCGATTTATGCTCTCTCTGCCTCGGGGTTTTCTGGGGGTGGTAATGGTGGGAACGGGTCTGAAGTGGTTGATGTTATTGACAATAACTAGCATTTGACAGATCCAGAAACAGACTCAGGGGAAACGTTGACAGCAAGAACAGATTCGCACATAGACTTGATGCTGGAACCAGATGACAGATC
This sequence comes from Morbakka virulenta, assembly GCA_003991215.1. Lineage (NCBI taxonomy): Eukaryota > Metazoa > Cnidaria > Cubozoa > Carybdeida > Carukiidae > Morbakka > Morbakka virulenta. The sequence goes on along the minus strand of RDPX01000094.1, from coordinate 2,011,058 downwards.
AGCTTTGGAGGACTCAGATAACACGATAACGTTTATGGAGTCTGAAAGAAACCCGAAATCGAAATGAAGAATAAGGTCGATGTTTGTAAGTCGCAAATTGGCCTCGTGATAAAGAAGAAGTCACCAAAGGAGTACGATGGTCGTTAAAAAGTTTGAACTAACCATATTCTTTCTTGTATGCACCTTCTGTTTAATAAGAGAGGTGTTGAATCTTGTTTATTTATCCTGTACTCAAGATCGATTGTATTTATCAACCCTGCGGAAGGGGGGAGAGAGGCACAAAAAAAATTTTCTCACGGACACAACAGCTGTATTCGCTGTTGATATCAGAAGCACATGAAAATGCAGTTTTACTCCCTTGATTACATAACCATGCTCTATCGAAATGAAGAAAAGGGAGCACGAGAGTGGTACAGAAAAATAAAAGAAACGAGCAAACAATGAAGAAAATAGAGCACATATTCACATGAGCAAGAAGTAAGAGAAAATAGTTACATTTTTTGAGGGAGGAAATAGGTAGTTCAATAGAACCTTCAAGAGCAATGAAGAAAACAGAGTGCAGATTCTTATGAACAAGAAGTAACCTGAAAATCGTCACATAAAAGAGTGCGGATGTGGGTGGTTAAATATGATCTTAAAGGATAGTTATGGGCAAACATGACAAAAAGTTAAGATGAGGGAGGTAAAAAAAATATAAAGAAAGGGGGCATGTTTCAAAAGCAAGGTAGCCCAGGTATTTAGTTAATAGTTTATTTGGGAAGAAAGATTTAGCCTAGATGAGTTATCGAGCAAATTACTAGGTCACTACATTCCTGCTAATAATTATTACGCCAATACGTTAAAAAAAATAAAAGCGTGTCTGTAAGAGGGTCGTATATCGGTAGAAAACTGGTTTGTTTAGAAAGAACTACTATTTTATGCTCAAAAATTATTTTTTATAAATATATTTTAAAATAGAAAGGTTTATTTGAAGTATATTTTGACTTGTGTTATGTCACAATATTATGATTTGGCTGATAAATGACAAAAATGTTTTCATGTCGTTTTTCAATCTGTTGTAGCCAGGTATCCTGGTACATGATAATGAATAAATGATTCTCTCAACAAAAAGAATGGATGGATGCTGCACGAACTCTACCTCAGCTCACGATTTGAGGTGGGAAGAACTATTAATCACTTTCAAACCGCATATTCAACCGGAACAGGTGAAGCTGCTGGGCAAATACCTTGAACATTATCTGTTGGTTCCCTGTGCTTTGTTTTTTTGTAATGTTGTTGCTGCTCTTCTTACATGAAACAGTTGAAAGCAGAGGAAATATGTCCAAGACGTACTTTTTTTGTGATTTTGAATGAGAAGAGGGTTATAATAGTTAAATTAATGACATTGTTATATAGCACTTATTAAAGAGAAGCCCATTTAATGGGGTATTGAGTAAGAACCTTTATATTTAGCAATTCAGAATTATTGACTTCAGAAATGGCTATGAAATTTGAATATGACGACAAGGGGACCACGTTCTACTACTTCGTGTTGTCATTTTTTGCAATGATCTTGATCCCGCTGACATATTTCTTTTGGCCTGATGATCAAAAATCACGTAAGTCTTTGATTTTCAACTATTTAAAATTTTAATTTATACAACGGAATTCAAAGTATGGAAGATATATCAAAGAGTGGATAAAAGTTGTTATATCAGGACCCCACAACACTTGTGTGAAATAAGCAGTTTATTTAAATTTATTAAAATCTTACTCATATCTACCACCAACAACATGGTTAAACAGTTTTAGAGTATACTAAGCCCAGCCAACATCAAACAGACATTCATAAATACCTTCTTCTTTACATGTACGTTATGCATTATAACTTCATGTTCCTCACTAAACCTCTCCACCTCACTCTGTCACTACATATTCTTTCAACGTCATGGATCATTCCTTGTAAACTACTGCAGTCGATGTCATCACTGTTTCCTGAGAGTAGACTTTTGATATAACTTAACCAAGTTTCTTTTGGTCGTCCTGGTGGTCGCTTGCAAGGAGTAAGGAAGGCTTCCAGAAATCTTCTTGCAGGGGTCCATTTATCTAGACGCAGAAGATGACCTAGCCAATTTAACGCTCTCTTTTTTATCAAAGCACTCCAGGGTTGTTGTCTTGTTTTTTCATACAGTTTTTCATTGCTTATCACTTTTGGCCATCTGACCTTCAGAATTCGACGCAGAAACTTCCGTTGTATACAATCTACTTGCTTGCTTAACTGTGAAGAGAG
>RDPX01000094.1:1996334-2007104 GCA_003991215.1 Morbakka virulenta | reverse complement strand
ACTGCTATCTCCTTTAATTTCTCCTTCAAAGAATTTGAAGGTCTTTCCATTGATGCTTACGTCTTTGACTTGCTCTTCGCCTTTGATATGTGTTTCTGTCAAACCAAGCATCTGGAGCTCGTACTTTTCGATGTCTTTCAACACTAGGTTTCTGTTAAATTCGTCCTTGCATCCTCTCACATTTAAAGTGCCGACATTCAAGATTCTTCTTTTCATAATATTGTAGATTACAAACGAAGATGGTAAGAAACTAGTGAGGATTTGACTTTCCTCTCAAGTATTTCTCCTCAAGAGTCAACACACGTCGCCATGTTGTCCAAATACGATAAATACCTGAAACTTATAAACTCAAATTTGTACATACATACAACCAGGTATCTAAATGTACCTATAAACTTACATGCATACACTAATAATATACACATCTTGTGCAATGCTAAACTAAGTTTGTATTCATCAACATCAAAGCCAATGAAAAAAAGGAACTTTTTACTTCCATCAGTTTTTGTTTAAACAGTGTATCAACTTCTTGCTTTAGCAGCTCGAACTTAAGAAACAGACCATTTCTCAGCCTGTACTTTGGGGAAATTTAAAGGTCTCTGTTTGGCACCACACAAAACAACTTATCTTTAAAGCTTTGTATGTGTCATCCTATATAACAATAACCAGTCCACAAAAGTAAAAAATTCAGTCAACCAAAATATTAAATATTTGCATGTGGTATGAGGGAGAAGGGAAAAAAAGAAAAGCAATAACTGAATCCCAAGAAAGTTTTTTTAGACAGGAATATACAGAAATGGAGAGAAAAATGTGTCCTCTCACTTCACTTTATATGGTTCACAAGCAGACAAACAATTTTATGGTACCATTCTGTCACTAAGTTCGATAAGATAATTATTGGAGACATCAGGAAGACTTGAGAAAAAAAATATATGGGAGTGACATTCAAGTGTAGGCATTCTAATGTACCTCTGCTAGTGGATCATGTAGTGATTGAGGAATACAAAGTTCATTTTTACATACAAACCCGAAAAATGAGTCTGAAAGTGCATCAACAACAAAAAAGAGTTTTTCACCTGGTTTTGGTAAATGGTATGCACAGATGGATGTTGAATGGGTGACTGTGCTTTTGCTATGTTTGGATAGTCAATCCTATCATTAACAGTGACATGTGCATTCTTGATAGCTGTATTGAAATGGCAAACCCAACTTAGAAATGAAATTAAGGGATTTCATTAAGTGGAAAGACATGGTAGAAATATTTTTAAGTAACATGTGCTTTATCAAGTGGCTTATTGTTTATTGTCTGTGAATCCACCACCCTTCCAATCCCAATAAAACTTTTTAAAATGAATTTATGATAACCTTCATGATCACCCTGTTTTTTGGTAGTTTTTCTTGTGAAATAGTGTTTGCATCCTTTGGCTGTAGTACTCATGTTGCCATTGAAATTTTCATAAAAAAACAATAAGTAGAACAGATATTTTACCATTACTTAAGTATATAAAATAGCTTGTCATTAGCTATTTATGGATTGTTTTTGTTGTTTGAAAAAAGACACAGTGAGCAATAAGTAATATTTTAACTAACAGTATCCTTAAAGCATGGTAGCTTGGTTTGGAAATCAACTTGGTTTGATATGTACCCAGGTTTGACATGATACAAGTGAAAAAGTGTTGTTATATGTTTAGAGTTAGATTTCTTTGACTGATAGACTAAAGGGTCTGCATAATATGAATCTGGGAAAGTATGTATGGTGCATTACATTTAATACCATGAAACATACAGACTGGTCCGATAATTGTGTTAGTTTGCCCTTCATTCTTTTGCCTTCTTTTAATTTGCCCAAAAAATTTACTTTTAAGAACATGGCTTAGAAGAAATATGATTGAGAAATTATGGTGACAATCCTGTGAATTCCAGGGTGGTCTTTGCTAATCATTTTTTACAGAAAGTCAAGTTTTGCTGCAGTTTTTACCAAATATCATATTTTATTTATTAATAGAGGAAAAATCAAAGAAGGACCAAAAGCCTTGTTATTGTCATGCCTGTATGGAAAAGAAAGAATCCCTAAAAAAACATGAACCCAAGAAGAGAACTATGAAACATCTTTTGTAAGTTAATTACATTCATCAGAACTATTTTTTATTCACTTATAATATCTTTTATTTTACTGTATTTTTTACCTTAAACAAGGTTCACTTAATTAGTTTAGTGAAATAAATTGAAACAATTAGGATCATTTTTGCTTGTTCTTCATGAGCTCATTATTAATCATCAATTGTTGATGCCAGATTTTGCACATATATAGGTTAATTCCTTCCATCAGTCATGATTGTTGGTTGCATTGTCGAGCTCATTATACCTCAAGTGCAGCCATTCTTTTGTCTGCCTCTGTATCTCTTAACCTGAATCATTCTTGCTAGTTATATTTTAGATAGTCCTGATTCAATTTGTTATATGTGTCAATAGAATTTGGGGAGTTTACCTTGAAAAATAGAAGTTATTGGAGCAAGAGTTTTTTTAACCAGATTTTCACATGAGTTTGTGATTTGTCATCATCCCCATAATGTGATTTTCAAAGGTTTCGAACTTCTGGAGAAGTTTTTTTGGTTTAATTCACACTAAAAAACATAGTATAAATGGTTTTGGGTGTGGGAGTATGAATGTTTGATAGACTTCTGCTTTCATGTGATATGGTGTTTTTTTAGATGTCAGTTAAGTTTTATTTTGCCCAAAAGCTGCCCATCCAAGACCAGTTCACTGTTTAAGCGCTGCCATATGATTGTTACTTGCAGATAGTTTGTGGCCAAGGTACACAAATTCTTGGACTTGTCAACTGTCATACACTCAGTCTTAGACACACTGATATACAGACCTACTTCAGCTGAGTATTTTATACAACAGTCAAGGGATTTCAGAAGTTCATTTGGGGGTATGTTGATAAATGCAATGTTATCTGCATTGCTGAAGTTTGAAAGCAGTTGGTCATTATTGAAAAATCCAGATTGGTAGTATGATTCAGCTTTTGTTATGATTGTTGCAATCTCAACACAAAGCAGTAATGCCAGTAGAACATCACCCTGTTTCACACCTTTGAGGATTTTAACAGGTATTGTAATGCTGATGTTTGCCTTTGTAGAGGCAACAGAGTCATCTTATGTTTACTTCAAAAGATTGATGCATTTCTTATTCACACCAATTTCCTTCAATAGCTTCCAGAGATAAATAAGTTTTGCACTACCAATGGCTTTTGTAAAATCTGCAGTGTGGATAGGGCTGTTGGACTCTATAGATTTTTCATTGATCTATTCCAAAGATATAATTTGCTTAATTCCCCCTTTGCAAGGTTGGTAGACAGCCTATGGTCCTGGAAATTATGAATCAAAATCTTTTTAGGTAAATTTTAGCACAGGATGCAAAGATGCTGGTGAAGACTTTGTATATATGTAAGTTAACAGGCTGATAGGGTGATTATTACCACAATCAATTTTGTTGTTTCTTTTCTAAATCACCACAACCAAAGCTTTTTTAGATTGTTTTGTTATTTTTCTTGTTGTAAGTATTTGATTGAACTGGTGAAGTAAAGCATTAATCAGTGTGTATGGTATATATAGCAAAAGTTATGGAATTGTCTGTATACTATATATTAGTATTAAAATTTTCATACGTTTTAGCTCTGTATCAACCTCTGCTTTGTTGTGAAAGCAAGCAATGTTGTGCCTCTTATTACCTTTTATTACTACATCTTTAGGCCAATGTAAATATGCCTGGGGTTTTTGTTGCACTTATGGTATCTGACTTTGGCCTACCCATTATGTATGTTGATTACTTCTTTTTCACTCAGTGCATTGAAAATTTATCTCTGGTTTTCAAGGGACCTACTAACCACTTTTCTAACAATTTAGTTAGCTTATGAGTTAAATCACAAAGCTTAACTGGTTGTATGAACTAATTAGACATATTTTTCTTTTTACCGGTTGGTAGGTGACTTCCATGGTATTTTGTTTACTAAATGTGTTCTTTTTTCATAGGGATTCTGGAATTCATTTGATTAAATTTCTTTGCTTTATAGCACAGGTTTATTGAGTTTCATGTGATTATTTCATTTGCATACTTATGTTGCTTGCATTAGGTTTGTCTACCCTCTGCTTAGATTAAGAACTGTTGTGATGAAACAAAACACTTTCCAAAGGACTTGCCCAGTCTTTGAAGTATTGGTACAGGTGTTTATTTTACTCAGTGGTTTTACATTTGGCTGATTCATTGTATTCATGTGGTTTAAAGTCAATAATTGTTACTGAATGCCACCTGTTATAGTTGGTAGTTTGTATTTTAATTAACCATTGATCTTGACATTAGAATTTTTATCACATTTTTTTTAAATGGCAAACTATGGCACAATAGTTAGTAAAGTCTCACTACTGTCAGCTCCTGTAAATCAAGATGATGATGATAATTATAATTATTATTATTATTATTATTATTATTATTATTATTATTATTATTATTTAAGCAGAATAGCTACAATTACATAACCAGCAATAATGGACCATAAAATATTGTTGGCCCTAATGGTAGAACATCTTCCATACAGAGAAAAAAAAGCAAAATCAAAAAAATAACAAGAAAAACTAACCATCTCTGCAACTGCTGTCTTAGTTAATTGTGGTTGTTCTAAGTGCTTGTTAAATGCTTTTTCCATATCAACAGTTCCATATCAACACTTCCTTTATGCCTCCACCAAGAATATCAATGACTATGGGAGGAATTGTTATATCATATGCAAGTCTCCTCTCTCTTAATTCAAATCCAAGTTGTTGATTCTTTGACACATTCTCATTTCTTTTAGGTACTATATTTGCCTCCTCTAGACATGCCTTGATGTTATTATTTTACATAACTTGGAACTCAAAATCCCAGACCAACTTGGCACTACTGTTTACCAACACTTGCTTTTTCACCCAGTTTTCCTTATACTTTTTTTCTTTTTTGACCAGCCTGTATTCCTTTGCCCTTGAAATTGCCAAATTATTAATTTCACATATTTTCAACTACCTTGGTTATGGGATACACCATGTCAATTGTTTCTGATATGATGTCTGCCCCTCTCAGATAATGCCATAAGATACTGTCAGCTTTCACTTGTAGCTCAGTAGGAATCTTAGTTTTTCTTAATTTCTCTCTAGGTTTTATTTCTGTCACTGTGCTATGATTCAAGTTGGTAAGCTGTTCATGAAATGAAGATTAACCCTTCATCTATAAAGTCATTACCACCCATTACTACTTCATAGTCTACCTGTGATTCATCCTTATTTACTTCATTACCAATTATCTCCTGCTGGTCACCTCTTTAATTCCCTGGGTTATCATTTTCCACTTCATCCCTTTGTATTATATTTTGTATTACACAATACATAGATATGTACATACATGTCTTTATTTTTACAGTTGTTTTTGTTGTAATTTACTATTTTATGCACATATTTAGGTAATATAATGCTTTGATTCATATTAATTTTATTATTCAAGGGTTTTTTGTTTGTTTTAATCTTTAAGGAGAGCAGCATTGGTTGTAGCTTGGGCACTTTTGATAGCAGGAGTTGTAAAAGTTTCTCAGTTTGAAAAAGAGTACACTGAGTATGACCCCTATGACATATTGAAAATTGACAGAGTAAGTATTTCCTTAATTATCATTGATGTTTAACAAACTCATTCACAATAATTGTTTTCTATGAAAATGTGATATTTTTACTTTATTTTAAATGTAGAGTTAACTATATTGACACTTTTTAGCTCCAACGTTTTAGATATCATTTTAAATGTGGAAGTAAGATATGGCTGCCACAATCCATAGTATTGTAGTAAGAGCTGTCACTTGTAAGGAGAGGTCTGTCAGACCTTTAATATTTTTAACCTTAGCAAGGTTACAGAAAACTGCCCTATCATAAAACTAAGAATTAACTCATTGGAGGGAATTATTTTTAAGAATAAAAGAATATATTGCTGTTTGAACAGTCCAGGGTTTGATTGTAAAACCATAGCTGTACAGAATACAAGTAATAAAAATGACACTTTCAAGTTTTGTTACAGTGGTATGCTACTTTTTCTTTGTTATTTTTCTTTATATAGTTCAAAGTCATCTTTTCCCCAGGTTTGCAGGCTGGATTTTTCATTGTTGCATCTTCTTAGCCTTTTTCTTCTCCTTCAGACTGCTCAATCATGTACTAGGGAGGTTGAGAGCTTGGAGATTGTGTGTAATTTTCTATTGCCACTTCTTCCTTTGACCATTCCTAGGGTTGCTTTCAGACACTGCCATGATGATTCATGACTCAGCATGGCCACATTTTGTCATTATTTCTTTCCAGATGACCACACCATAACAGGTGGTTGTAATGGAGAAAGCTTACTAGCTCAGTGATATCTAGCACCTCTTTTGTACCTGATTTATTTGCCTCAATTCACTCAGCTTCACTTGGTTTAGTCATCTAATATGTGATCAGTTCTATTAAGACATACCACATTGTCAACTTTTATGCCCTGTGCTCCTGATTCTACAACTGAATGCTACACATAACTCCAGGAGGTATAGTTTATTTGGAAGAGTAATACATCTTTGGTAATCAGTACAGCATCAACTCTCAAAATTACTTTCCTGCACTTGTTAGCTTTGTCATATTTGCACCAAGATAGCAGTATATGTTAATAGCATCATTTAATATATCACCAATTAAGAGTTTAGTCATAGACAAAGTTAAGCTTACTGTGGTTGTGGAGACTCCATATGAATACTTTGGCTTAACCATCTTTGGAAATTGGTTGCAGCTACCATGTAACATTTATTTTATTACTGATACTCATTAAAGCAATGGTAAACTACTATTGAGTTGCTTTTGTTATTGAAATAACGGTAAAAGATGGGAGTTAAAAAATAGCACAAGAATGGAGGAAAATCAAGACAACCCTGATAATGTCATAAAGTTTTAAAGTAACCATGTACTTAGCAAATAGTAGTTGAGTTTCTTATTGTTGATTTTAATTATAATATTTATTATTTTAACTCCTATTTTGAGTGGATTCACCATTTTCATAATGGCAATTGAGGAAAAAGCACATGAATTAGCAGTTGTGCATGATAAACTTAATTTTTATATAAATTCAGAATTTGAAGCTTGTTATGGGATTAAGATAAGCAAAAGGGTTTTGAACATTTTTTTAAGAAAAGTAAAAAATTAACAAGTTAGTGGAATTTTAGCAGATAGTTTTGAAACATGGTGAAAATATTTACTTTTGGGGGACACTATTTATCCTGCCAGCCCCAGTCTAAATGCAGATCATTATTTTTTTATTTTTAAGTATGGCAAAGTTTGTATGAAAACATATTTAACAACAGTAACTCAGTTAAATTTCTCTTTAAAATTGCAAAAACACGTTTGAATTGTAGAGCATTTAAATTGATTCCAGGGACTTATGTCTGTCAATGCAGTAGGTACAAGGGATGCCAGCTTTCTGAATATTATACCTGCCAGTGCATGTGTTCATAAATGCACAGGGATTTGTGCATGATTATCAATTTTATCCTGAGGTAGAGAAATGCACTGCAGTCAGAAGCTTATGTGTCAACGTGATGTATTTACATTTTAACAGTGGAGGCTAATTTCCTCAGCGAAGTCATAGGATTCAGATCAGAGGTTTAGATGTAGGCCCCTCCACTCCAAAAAACTCATTTTAATGTCCAGTAAATACACAAAGTAATGGTGGTTGTGAATGATTGTGGTGGCATTTTTAAGTCTTGAACATGAAGAATAGCTAAGATGTATCCCAAAATGCTTTCTTTCTTTGCAAAGAAATGGTTATTTTATTGCAATTGGTGTAGTTTTTATACTATTTTTACCATAAGCCATGTAAAATGCAAAAATGACTACTGGTATTTGGCTCTGTAATAAAGTAAATTATTGAAAGTTAAGAACAGGATTAAGCAAAAAAAATATTTGTGTGTATTTAGAAGTTTTGCACCTTATTTGAGTGTATCATAAGATGGGACTAAAAGTCTTATCTCATTTTTCCCCTTTATTGGAACACAGGTCACTTAAATATAATATTTTATACTACACCCTGTTGTTGAATAGGCTTTAAAAGAATCAACTTTTATGAATTCGACTATGTATTTGCATTTGAAGACATAAAAGAAGTGTTGAAAATTGTATCAGTTCTGAAAATTTGTATTGCTTCACAACATAACCACAACCACCACTTAATTATACAATAGTATAACAGAAAGCGTTAATACAAGGAAGAACTATCCAAGATGTGTATATGCCAAGAAAATCATCATTTTTGACGTAGCAGAAACAAGCACTAAAGTGTTTAAAAGAAGATAAAAAAGATACTGAATTTGTTGACCAAATCCTGAACAAAATAGATAAATGAAAGTATGAAATAAGGAATATTATAGGATTATTGTAATATTCCCAAACTTTAGACATCAAATATTTGTTATATTTTTATTGGGACTTGTAATTTAGTGCAGGTAAGATAATGGAATATAATCTAAGTGCCCTTGAAATCATTATAAATAATTTTCTTTGTATTGAATGATTTTTGTTTTCGTCTAAGGGAGCCTCTGTTGGTGACATTAGAAAAGCATACAGAAAACTTAGTTTGATGTACCATCCTGATAAATACAAAGGACCAGACAGTCATATGTTCATGAAGATAGCAAAGGCATATGAAGCGTAAGCTCCACATTGTTTAAATAAGTTTCTTCAACATTGTGAACTAATTACTAGCCAAATTATTTACCACTTTTCCCATTTGCATTGCATTTTTATGTGTTATTTATATTTTTATCATGGTACAAAAATGTACAAACACTATTTTAAATTATGGAATCAACCATTTACCCAACTCAGAAGTTATAAATGCTACTTTTTGAAATTTGCTCACATCATCACATTTTCTCAAGTGTTTACTGTTCAGGTTATATTATTTATTTGATTGAGTAATGAATTGTTAGGTGGACAGTGGACTAGGGTGCATGTTTAAATATTAGATTATCTCTAGTACACACATGGGTAAAAAGGTACTACCGTAATTATTCAATTTACCGCACCCTACTCGAAAAAGCGCACCCTTTAGAACCCAAAAAGTTAATAAGCGCAGTCCCTCAATTATGCTCACCCTCTTTGGCAGATTTCCTTTTCAACAACCGCACCCTTTTTTCAAAGTAACAAATTGAAGATCAAGAATAAAAGCACTAAAGACATATATTTTAGTGAGTATATTCTATTATGTGTTAAACATCATGCGTAAATCACAATGTTCATATGTTTACAGGTATATTTGTATTTGTCAATTTCACTTTTGAACGTTTCACAATTAAATTTAGCATCAAGTTCTCATTTTGAATTCTTTCTTCTCTTCTTTCGTGTTTTTTTTCAATTTCTACGGATCTTCACCGATCACCGCCGTTAATTTGACCCCTGATAAAATTGCTACCTAGGATACTAGACCTTTGTTCTATTCTGTTAGAAATTTTGACCTTTGAAAGGCATTTTTTTGCTTACTTTAGATTAACTGATGAAGAATCAAGGAAAAACTGGGAAGTGCATGGTAACCCTGACGGTCCACAAGGTGTGTTACTTAGTATGTTGTTTTGGTTATGGTTTATTTATTAAAATGCAGGTGTGTGATTAAGTGCTTTTATTTTTGTTCCATATTTGCATCCTCATAGAATTTTCACTTGTAAGTACTAAAAACACTTCACCTTTGTTTTAGCAACAACATTTGGCATTGCTCTACCATCGTGGATTATAGACAAAAAAAATTCGATGTGGGTAAGTTTCTAGTTACATTAATATCAACCATGGCGTAGCATTTATTAACAGACTAGTAAGGTATTAATTGAGAATTACTAAATGCTCTGGGTTGACGAAACTTTTATTTTGTGAAAATAGCCTTTGTACTAATGAATGCCCATAATTTTATCCCGTGTATAATTGTACCCCTATAGAGCTCCAAGGCCATAGTCAAAACAGAAAAAAGAGATTATTCTTTACTGTGACATTATTATTGTTGTTGCATTTGTAATTCTTATTATTATCATCATCATCGTAAACTAGTGTGTTTAAAAAAAGCGCTTGAGGCTAACTTCCACTGGTCATGTCGCCCCAGCCAGACAGACTTGAGCCCGCTAGATCCCAACCTGGAGTTTCACGTCCTCGGGGTAGTCTGACAGGTGCTACACCTTGCCCAAGATGCATTTTAACGTCATACCCAGGAATTATTATTATTATTATTATTATTATTATTATTATTGTTGTTGTTGTTGTAAAATTCTTTAGAATTGCTATTTTAAAATCCAACACCGAGTCACTACCAGTGAACTAGGGTGAGGGAAGTTGGGTAACAAAAACTTTTAAGGTGCACAAGAAGGGTGTCATTCAAACCGGTCAAAACATAAAAACATAATAAAAATCATTTTCTGACAAAACCTCAAACATCAATTCGCAACAATTAAATGGAGAGGGCTTTCCTAAGAAGATGGGCAGTGCCATTCAAAACAATTTTTTGCACTTCCTGCAATGAGGGTTCACCCGGTATTTGCTTCAGGAAGGTGTCAGTTCCTTTCTTAATAAGACCCAATGCTCCAACAATCACTGGTATTGTCTTTGTCCTCAGATGCCACATTTTACCTATCTCAATCTCTAGATCTTTATACTTAGAAAGTTTCTCGAAAATCTTCGCAGAAACATTCCTATCAGAAGGGAC
>RDPX01000094.1:1961596-1972726 GCA_003991215.1 Morbakka virulenta | reverse complement strand
GCAGTCTAAACCGGCTACGTACTGGTTCTGGTAGATGCAAATCTATCATGAAACGAATGGGATTATCAACATCTGCCACCTGCAGCTGTAATGCCATACAGACTATGGACCACCTCCTGCAATGTTCAGACGCCCCAAATTGCAACTTTGCTGACTTAGAGGAGCCCACACCACCGGCAATATCATGTGCCCGCTATTGGGCAGAGACGCTTTAGCCTCGACACGAAAACGAACGAACGAACCACCAAAATTAGTCATGATTTACGTTACTTGATAAGCATGAGCTGATATATTACCTTTAAATTTTGGAGCTGCAAGTGTAGCTTATAATGTGTTTGAGACTTCATGTTTGTAGAAATTATCAAAAGTTCAAGTATTTATTTGTTTTCAGTTAATTTTTATCCTTCTTCAAATGTTGATTTGAGTTTCTTTATATGATGTACTTGTATTACAAGACTATTTTAGGGCATCTGAAGTAAACTTTAGACTAAATGTTTCCTCACTTAAGTCAAACTTGATGAAAAGATCTTAACAGTATCCTGGAAAATTTCTTAATTACTTGAAAGTACAAGGGCGTTCCCTCAAAATGTTAAAAAGTGCCTGGATTTTCTTATGCAAAACTGCTGCCCCCTGCTTTTTACAACTCGTCTAATACAGCGGTCCCCAGCCTTTTGTGTTCCAAGGACCGGCTTCAAAGTTTAGGAACTTCCTGATGACCGGTGCATGGATAAGTGGCATATTAACAAATAAAAACTTAAATGTCAGGTCTCTAAGTCATTATATTTGACCTAGTTTAGGTTCTTACAAAATATATACAGAAATAAAAATAAAAAGAAAATCCAAAAACACTATAATTTATTAAAACGTAAACACCAAAAAAATAATGCGGTCATCCCACGGCCCGGTGCTGATCCGCGGCCCGATGCTGATCCGCGGCCCGGTGGTTGGGGACCCCTGGTCTAATAGATAAGAAATTATTAGGTAATATGGAACAAACCCAAGGAGTGTTTAGTTAGAGACGAGTGATGTAGAGGAACTATCTCTGACAAGTTAACTAACATTCATATTCCTGAAGTGAATCATTTTAATAAGTGTTACATTTATGCTCAAAATTTCTTACGTTTTTCCTTTTTATTGTAGTTTTGGATGATACGGATTCGCACATTATTACGGCAGGGTCGTTAGTTACAGTGAAGGCATACTTAACCCGTAAAAGTCTAGGGGTAAGCATTACATGAATATGATCTAGATGCTGGTAACTACGCCGATTGCTAGTGTAATTTGAATATTATCAATAATTGACGTAATGTAATTAGTATAGGAGCTAATCGGATTAGAACAGCGTATTTGATTATTGCCTTGATAAAAGGATATACATTAACTTCCAGTAATTACTTACATATCACTGCAGTAGAGCCTTGAAATTGTATTGTTTTACTTATTAAGGTACTATGTGTACCCTTTTCATGAAACATTGCAAAATTTTATTGCACCGACAACCTCGACCAATTAAAGTAATTATTTATGTCAGTTTATTGATTATTAGGTCTGATCTTAACTCTTAACTTTGACGTAGCAATTTAGAACACATTCGGTAAAGAAGGGAACACTTGCAAAATTCCACAATACTTGAAATACCCATGTACTAATAGATATTCACTATGAACGTCAAAAACGTTCGAAAACCGTTACTAAATGTTGTGGTGTGAACGTTGATAAACCAGTCAAATGTTTTGCATCCAATACACCTTTACACATTTACCATGTAAAGATAAATGTTTCAACCGATGGTTTAAATGAAAAGTGATTAAGTGATTGCATCGCATCACCTTTACTATCAGCTCAAGTATTGGAGAAGAAAAAGAAATCTTTTTGCTTAAAGATATAGTACGTACCGGTTACTCTACACTGCGTACGTACACAGTACTTACCATCACGCGGCAGTGTAGGGTCACTGTTCTATTCGGGGCTACAAACAATTAAAAAATTTAAAGTAATTTCTAGCTGTAACAAAACCTCTCGATCCATCTAGACTACCTAACTCCTTACCTTTCCCACCTACCAGAATATCATCAACCTTTGATTTCAATAATTAACCCCGTATTCTTCAGAGATCTTTTAATCAGTTTTTATTGTATGCAGAGCATTTTCTTATCGTGCTGTTTCACCCTTCAAAAAGATGGTTGATTTTAAGAGTCATATTAAAAGGTCCATTGAACTTTTTAATTTAGATTTATCATTTTAATGGATCTTAATTTCAGGATTTCTTTGAAGACGATACGCAGAGTTTTGCAGAAGTAAAAGAAGAAGAGGAAGAGAAAGATGGAAAAGTATATTTTTGAACTTCATTTCTGAAATGTTTTTTTCCTTGAAAGTTATACAGAACGCGTGTAGTAAATTTGTGTATAAGTAAGGCAATACCAGTGGTACAGCAGGTTCCCTTTGTGTACCCCATACAGAAAAGACCGGGTTTAGACCCATAATTATGGAAGGTAATTTTTGAGTCTTGACCCACGTTTAGAGGGCTTAATATCTTGCTAGAACGTCTAGCATAAAGTTTTGTAATAGAGCTAGGGGAAATTATCAGAAGCTTAAAAACCACATGCTATTGTAAATTTCCAGTTTTCGAATGAAAGAAACGACCTCTGTAACTTTTTTGGGAGATTGTTTTTAACAACCTGACACGAATTGCACTTAGACAATCGCAATTCGACTTGGAGGTCTTGGCATGTATTTAAACCAATGATAAATAACTCCGATCTTCTGAATTTATTTGCCATTTAGGTTTACAGTGTTAACGTATTGGATATCTGGACTGTCAATTTTATGGTTGCAATACTCATTTGAAAATCAACAAGAGAGTTTTGGATATTGAAAAACTAATAGGACACTGAAACTCACCAAAGGAATTAATGTTTGTTGGTCTTCAAATTGAAACACACTTTTAAGTATGGGTGATAAAAAAAGGGAAATGAAAATTTCATTACTGCTAAGGTTTTTACTGGATATTATCACTCTTCGATTGGTTTATCATTTGCTCTAAGTGTAACAGTGCCACCCGTAACACTTTGTTTCAATTCTTGCGTGAGCAAATATAAAGGGATATTACATTTGAACTGTGGTGCAGACTTCTAAGTATTCTGCTACTGTTAAGTCGAAAGGTGCTTCCTGGATGATCAAAAACATGTTTGTCAATATGTTTGAAATAGTGCTTTTATTTTGTTAGCAGCTTTTGTCGAACTCATGTAATTGGAAGGAGGAGAAACTCTTACGTCAGATTGAGTTTTGGCCTTAGACTAGACTTTATTCGGTTGCACATTACTTAATTATTTTTTTTCATCAGGATTCACCTAAACCGGGTACCAAAGTGTGGCAAAAAAATAAGAAAAAATCCAAGAAACCGAAACCAGTAAAACAGCAGCCTAAAAGAAAGAACTTAAATAAAAATAAGAAAAAAACGGCAGCAGAAGCAGAGGTAAAACAAGGCGTTCCATAACATTTTGAAAATATATTTATTTTTATTTGTTTGTTACCTTGAATGGTGCATGATTTGAAGTATATATATTCTAATATCAATTCCTTTAATAGCCGTTAAAAAAGTACTATGATGGTAGCGATGCCAATCATCTGAAAGATTTAAAGAAAAGAAAACAGTTGTTCAGCGACTGTTATAAATGAAACATAAGGTTCTAACTATATCCACATGGATAGCTCTCCACGCGGATATTCAGTAGTGCAATGCATCAAATGGACGAATACGGACCAGGAAGAGATTTGGGAAACAAAAAATTGGTCAATGTAAAATTATGGTAAAAACCAAGGAGAAAACTATTGTTCGAGAAGTATGAGTACGATCGGCGTTGTTACCAGATGTTTATCACACAGTGTAGATTTTTAGAGCCATGCGCCAAACGCAGGTTACAATCATTTAAAGACCATAAACTTTTCTACTTATTTTTCAAAATCATCCAGACAAAGCTAGCTGTGGTTGATAAATAAACATAAAATAAAAACACTATTGTGTAAAAGAATGTTGGTAAACGCCTGGGTGTCCACCCAAGCGTTTACCCTTGCTAATGTTAACTTTTTATTTGTTAGCCGTATACATTGATAATTTTACCACTTACTTTTTGGGAAGCTTTTACTGTCATTTACTGTTATCTGGAGAGGAAGAGTGGAAAGAAAAGAACATTTGAAATTTTTAGAACAGGTTAACAATCGGGTATTTTTGAAATGAAAATAACAATCGAAAGCTGGGTGTTGCGTATAATTTTATTTATGTCTAATGCTAAAAAAGCAATTTTGTGTGGGATAATGGTTTATATTATACTCTTGTTTTTATTTTATTACTAGACAAACATATTTCTACACACGTTTGTAGTATGTCAGTGGAAAATGTAGATGGAATGGTTAGACCGAAAAGCTATGTTTGTGTTGTTGTTGTTATTTGATGGTTTTAATATTGCTTTTGGACAAACGGTACGGCATACAAATTTACAAAATAGTACTAAAGTTTTACTTATTTTTCTGTGATCCACCAAAATGCACTTAAACTACTTTTAAAAGAAGACAAATTATTTTTTGTTTGTTAAAATTGTGAAGAAATTTTTTTTGTAGAGCCATTACAGAAACGTTTATTTTCCCGTACTTAAATATTAGGGGGTTGACTTTAAGCATTTATCCGTGATTCAAACTGTCAGAGTAATCTAGGAGTTGGAGTTGATAGGTCCGATTTACCGTATATGGTACGTCAGCAGAAAATCTTGAAAGAGGCAAGACGGAAATTGTTTTGCTGGGAATGTGATTTGAAATCCTTTAAAGTGGAAATGCTTTTAAAAGCCTAAAATTGATGATTTCGTCTTTGTCCTCGGATTCAAATTTAAAAGCTGAAAAATCATTTCAATCGTAGGAGAAATATCATGCACGCTCAACCCGAATTAGTTGCATCGGAGCATATTGAAATTATTAATTTAAGTACAACCACGTATTAATAGATATTACTCAACAGATTGTTAATTAAGAAATCAAATGATATCGAGGGGATACTACATTAATAATCTGTACTCATGAACTCTTACCAGTACTCATAGACTGTAGTTTAAAAGCATGAACCAGACTTTTGAACATCAAATCTGTAAAGTGACACGTTTATTCAATGTTATTTGTAAATGTATTCGACAGCTTCAAACTAATCGCTATTCTTAACAACAACTTAACTTCAACAGTTCTAGGAAGATGTGATTTTGTTAACTAATATTGTGCGGATACATAATACATGTATATAAAGAAAGAAAATTCCATTTTCTTTATCTCGTCCAATTCCCAAGTTCGTTATTGTAGTTATTGTAGTTTTTACTCTGTACCTTTTTACACATAGTACTATGAATATTCGTTTTCTGATAAGGTCTTGCAAAAAGAGAGGTTTAATATCCTGATACACAACCACCTATTGACGATTGTAAAATTACTAAACATATTTATGCGGTGCTTACAATACATGTAGACAATCATCACAATGACTATCAGAAACCCTCAGTTCTCATACATTTTTGTTGTAAAATAGGATAATGCTGTGAATAATGTCAAGGATTATTTTCTAATCCATGGCACCCAGCTGGTTCAGTATGCAATTTAATAATAAAAAAATGTTTGGATGAAATATGGTTTGTTCTCACTACAAATAATGCAGCTTGTATTGCATATGTTTTTAGTGCTTGATAACCATTTGTGTCTACTTTAACCCTTCATTTGTAGGAGGACGATAAAAAAGATAAGGAGCAAGTAAAAGAAAAGAAAGGAGAGAAAAAATCTAAGCTAGATAAAGAAGATGTTGACTCAGGAACAGCTGAACTCAATGGCGAATCAGACGACGAAGAAAGAGAAAGGTAAAACGTTTGATAAAATATGTAACCATGCTTAACCGTTTATCTACGAGTGAAGAAGTAAACCAAACAGATTTGTGCGATTTATATGGAGTTCCTCACAGCATTAAATAAGGATATCAGAACAATAAAACAATGTGTGTATGCAATCATAGTGACCCATTAACATAAAGAAAACATCATTTACTTTTTTGGTCCAGCACAAACCATTCTTCGGATGTGTTGTTGTTAAATACATTATCTTACCTCTTTAATGCTGTGTTAACTAAAAAGTCGCTTTTTGTGAGTTTTTGTGGCCTTTTGTATTCTAGAACTATTTGAAATGCCACATTTCATGGGGAAAGGTCTGTTAAGGAATCCCAGACTTAAGTCTCAGTGGAAGTTAGAATTTTTTTTATTTGGACTAGTACTTTTTTATCGAACATAGGTAACAGAAAACAATTAATGGTGAGGAGCTAACGGAATTATCTTGTCTTGAATGAATACCATGAGCTAACTCTCTTTGACTATGCATGTACGTATCATGTTTTCACAGCGCCGATGAAGACGAAAGTGGTGATAAATCGGACCAGAAAGATTCTGATAGTGAACCAGAAGTTAAAGGTGGTGGTATTGATGATGAAGAATGGGATTCGCTTCAAGCAGATATCGAAAAACCAGAGGCAGTGCTGGAAACCAAGTCGAAAGAAACACACATTGTTCACTGCCCCTATTTTCCTATTGTAAGTTCGATTTCCCTTTAATTTCAATTGGTTTATTTTAGGTATTTTTAAATTTAGTTTATTGTTGCTATATCATAATTGTAAATTGAAAGTATTGGTGAAATTTAATCTTGTTTAAAATGTACTGAAAATATCCCACTTTGAGAACATGTGGCCATTATAGCCATAGACTCTGGTTCTTCTTGAGTTCAGCCCAAACAATTTTCGTTTTCTTGCTTTGATTATGCTATTTTTTGTGGTTTATTTATAATAATACTTAGCCTTTTTCCCTTTCCGCGAGAGCATTGCTCCAGTGTTTTGTACTGAACTTTTTTTTTATCCAAAATTGGAAAAAACTTCTCTGGTAAAGCAGTTAATTATCTTCCCCTGAAACTCTTATTCATTTTCAACCAGGACACGTGTTTTCGTGGTATAGGCTTGAGAAAACTAAAAAACATTTAGAAGATTTGTCATAGTAAGAGGAGCAAATTAATGATTTATAAAAAGAATCTCCAGCCAGAATTGAGAAGTCCATTCTGTGCAAAACAGCATAAGCCATAGCTTGCTTTAGAATGTATGCAAGTAAGAACGTTAAAATACACACACACACACACACACACACACACACACACACACACACACACACACACCAATTATGGAAATAGCATCTGCTTTATTTGCACTTTGATTATCCACAGCCTATAACTACATAAGCTCTGTCACAAACATTAGTTATGTGCCAGAGCTTGTAACAGCATAATGCCGGTGATTTGGTCACTGCTATAGCTTGGAAATGGGCGTACAGTGTAAATGTTACATTCCCCCTTGCAATATTTACTGAATATTTTTAACCTTTTGTTAGAACTAATTCACCACAACGTTTGATGATTAGCATTAAATTAGGCTGAGTCTGCTAGTTTTCATCTTAAATTTTTATGACTACCACTATCTTTACTATATTGACACTGTAGGAAAAAAATGAATACTGGTGGGCGTACGTTATTAGCCGAAGAACAGCCTCCCTGGTTACTCCCGTTCAGTTTGTAACAAGTTTGAAAGATACAGAAGAGGTAATTTTTTCCCATTATTCATTTGCTATGTCATTTATTTTTTAGTTATTTTTATACCACTTTTATAAAGCATTTAATCCAGGAAATTTTTATTGCGAAAAAATTATTCTGTCCTTTGAAGTTGCAACTAAAATTGTTGAAATGTTTTAATTCTTGTTGTTGTTATTATTATTATTATTATTATTATTATTATTATTATTATTATTATTATTATTATTATTATTATTATTGCTATTGTTATTATTGTTATTATTATCGAGTAGTTACACACCATCTAGTGATGGATAGGTTAAAAATCCACATTTAGCGCCCAGCAACAAGCCAGGTAAGCTGAATGCAGGCACATGTACTGTAGTCATAAAAGTGAGATAAATAGAAAACCAAATCAAAATGGCAACATCACGTCAACCTTGCAAGTGCCGCCCAACAATCAGCGAGGGAAGGCACATTGCTTAAGCGGTTATTGTTGTATGACAACAGCTCATGGCCACAGCACTCCCCACTCCTAGCTTGATAGCTTAAAATACATGGAAAGATATTCTAGTACTAGTACTAAGTCTGCTATTGCAGCATTGAATTCAGACTGGATATTTGTTATTGCCCTGTTTGGTTTCAAAAACAACTATACATAGGCAAAAAAAGCTATGTTGTTATGTATCATGTATTCCAAAGGGCATTTTTATTATTATTATTATTATTATTATTATTATATTATTATTATTATTATTATTATTAGTAGTAGTAGTAGTAGTAGTAGTAGTAGTAGTAGTAGTACTACTACTACTACTACTACTACTACTACTACTACTACTACTATTACTATTACTATTACTTATTCTAAATATCACAACTCTTAGATGGTAGAAGTCAGCAAAATTGAAAAGCATCACGTTATTACCTGTAACCTTAGCTCTTTAGTAAATAACGAAGAATACTCGGTGTTCCCAATAAGCACGCTTTTTGTAGAGTACCAAAGTGAAAATTTGGACTGATGGTATTAAAATAGTCCATGAAATTCTTAGTTATCGTTCCGATTGTTCCAATTACTATCAGGATGATTTTAATCTTACTGAATTTCCAGATCCTACTGATCTCAAACTTCAAATCATTTTACCTTTTGATCTCGAGCCCTTCTCCTCCCTCAGTTCTCATATCAAAGTGGCACTTGGCGTCAATAATTAAACAAGATTTACTCTTCTTATACAAAATCAAAATACCAGGTGTCTTGTGTTCCAGCTTTTTGTAAGTCTGTATAGTAAAGACCCATAGCAATTTAACCTAATCGTTTTCAACTACTGCTTCTGGTTTATGCCCGTGCCACATTTCACTGTGAGATAAATTGTTAATTTTGCATAGCTGTCAGTGCAATGCCCTCAGCAATGACATCATGCCTCCAAGTTTTATAATAAGTTTGAAAAAGAACATTGCACTCTGAGACAATATGAAGAATAGTTTCATCCCATTTGCCACAAACTCTACATAGTGGGCTGTTGGATGTTTTAACTGTAAAAAAATTGAACGGATATAAATCTTATAGCCTGCTCTTGAGCGGCAAGTATTGCCCCTAAGGTTTCTTATGTTCCCCACCTTATCTCCGTTAGAGCGTTTAAGATATAATCTATCAATATCCCCTTTGCGATGGAACATACCATACGTTTTGTAATGATTTTGGGAAAGAACATTGCACTCTGAGACAACATGAGAAATAGTTTCATTCCATTTGGCTTAAATTCTACATAGTGGGCTGTTGGATGTTTTATTTATAGAAAATTGAATGTATTAAGTTCTTATAGCCTGCTCTTGAGGGGCAACTACTTGCCCTTAAATAGCTTTCTTAAGGTCACCAGTTTTTAACCAGCTCCAGGAATGTTGATCTCAAAATATAGTGGCTTTAAAGAACACTTTATGGAGGTTTTTCTGAAAAAGACAATGCTGAGGTTCCTCAAGGATGTGCCTTTTTAGCATGACCTGCTCAATTGTCCCTTCTCAGAGTACTGGTTCAAGCATTGGCTTGTGAGTTTCACACAGGTACTTATTAAGGCAACTTTTCTCAATCAGAATACAGCCCTCCACACTAATGAGACCCCTACTTCCATTAGAGCATTTCAGGTATAAGCTATCAATATCCCCTTTGCGATGCAACATACCATCAGTTGTAAGTATCTTCCTGGTTTTTCTATCTAGCGCTATCATTTGATCCACATTCCAGTTTATTATACCTGCTGAATACCTCATAAGGGAGACTACTCTAGAGTCAATAGCTGTGATTGTGTTTGTACTATTTAAATCAGATTAAATTAGGTTTCTTAGCCTTTTGAAATATTTGGATTTGATGTTTTATTTTACGAGGGCATCTTTAATTGAGTCTCCTTCGAGCACTCCTAAGTAATTATATCCTGCTTCTTCCCCAATCTCCTTAATTTCATCCCCTAGTGGAATTTCAATCCCTTTAGAACTACAAAGCGTTTCTTTTTTTCATGACAAGAACCCTACATTTACTGATCCAAAATTCCATACAAATGTCTTCACTAAGAATTCTAACACTGTTTATCAGCATGTCAAGTTCCTTCTCATTCTTTCCAAAGGCTCTTAAGTCGCCCGTGAAAAGGAGATGGTTAATAGTAATATCATTTTTCCTCAAGTTGTAGCCTGCTTTAACATTCCTTAGATCAACAACAGAGGTATTAAATATAAGACAAAGAGTAGAGGGGAAAGGCTGTCACCCTGGAAATTGCCTATTTTTCTTTTCACATGTCCTTATGATTCGTTTCCAGACATGGTCTGTTTCCCAAAATACCATGCATGATCTTATAAATTTATTAAAATTGTCAGCAATTTTGAAATTCTCAAGGCATTGGATGAGCCAGGAGTGGGGGACCATGTCAAAGGCCTTTTTGTAGTCTACCCACCCCATTGCTAAACCTGTTCTTCTCCGTTTGCAATTTTTAATGATCATCCTATCAATATGTAATTGGTCCTTTGTAGCACGATAGTTTTTACGGCATCCTTTTTGTTCACCAGGTAGTAAATTATTATTGACATGATCTTTCTATATGTCTTCAGACATAATGCCAGTAAATAGCTTCCACAGCATTGACAGACAAGTTATTGGTCTGTAATAATAATAGAATTATTATTATGTCTTTTCAAATTTTCTATAGAGTGCGTAACGTTTGGGAACTACGTAACACCGGGTTATTACTCATAACCTGAGGTATTATGTCGTTCATGTATGTTTTCTAGTTTTCTAGTTTTTCGATTCCTTTACAGAGAAAGTGCTTTTCTGAGAATGTGTGCCGTTGAGTTTAAAACTATTTTCTGGATTTCTGGCAATTGAATATTTCCCGGGATTAAATCGACGTATTTTCGAGCTCCTTTCTTCACCATACCAAGGGCTCCTACAATAACCAGTATTATCTTCGTTCTCATGTTCCACATCCGACTGATCTCGATTTCTAAGTCTTTATATTTACCAAG
>RDPX01000094.1:1922489-1936477 GCA_003991215.1 Morbakka virulenta | reverse complement strand
TCGAAAATTGTAGCAGCTCTATGTTAACGTGCTGGTATAATATAAGTTCAAATATGCCAAAAAATATCTTCTCATTTATACGTCAAGCTGTGATTTTTGCTCTTCCTACAAGAAAAAACCTCAAAACGTGGAACATTTTGACAGAGGATACGAGCCCCCTGTGTAACAATAAACCACAAACTCAACACCACCTACTTAACAACTGTAGTGCTGCCGCTAATCAGCACCGCTACCTGTGGCGTCACAACTCTGTTTTAAACTGCATTGTCTATTTTATGTAGTCGGTAAGGAATAATAGTTGTGAACTGTTTGTTGATTTACCAGGATATAGAAATCCAGAGGAACTATTCGAAGGAGGTCATAGACCGGGTTTGGTCATTATGTCAGACTTCAGATGTGTAGTTATTGAATTGACGATTTGTTTTGAAACAAACCTCCAGAAATCAAGAGGTTATAAAACACAAAAGTATCGAGATCTTAAAGCTTGTTTCAAACCAGAGGTGAGAAAATCTGAAGTAGTCTTCCTTCAAATTAGCTCAATTGGTTTTTACACCAAAGATGTCGATGAGTTTAAAGCTTTGCTGCGAAGCTTCGAGCTCGATCCTAAAATAATACTTGCGAAATGTAGTGAAACCTCAATCCGGGCATCCTATTACATCTTCAACCGCAAGGACAAGCCACCGACTCTCCCTGACTTGCTTTTGTTCTAGTGATGGATAATGACGCTTTTCATCTTCGCTTGAAGCAGCAGTTATATAATCGCTATTGATATCTGGTTTTGTAAGATGTTGTTCGCATAAGTAATTCTTCTGTCCGGTTTTAACCGTGAATAACAGGAGAAATGTGTAAAGAAAAAAAATTGTAAAGTTTATTTCAGAAAATAAATTCGACGTTAAAAAAAAAATTATCATTGTTGTTGTTGTTGATGATATTTTTTGTTTATGCCTCTAATACATTTTTCCATATTGCCCTTCAGAATTTTCGTGCTTCATCTGCATATTAGATCAGAATTTCACTTTTGTTTTTTCCATCTAATTCCTGAAACAACCATCCTTGATCTACAGATGTAAGAGCTTTATCATGTCACGACTCGTACTTCTTCAATCGTCAGACAGCCTGACGATGGGAGAAGTATCCCTCGAAACGTAGCTTAGAAAAAGCATACAACTCATGACACGATAAAGCTCTTACATCTATGGCTTCCTCTGAGTCCATAAAGTTCAGAATTTTCAAAATGCTTGATCTACTTTAAATTATCTGTTTTGACGCTGCTGTTCAGTTCTGACTTCATATCTCTTAACCTTTGTAACCTAGTAGTAATAGTAGTAGAAATAGTAGTAATAGTGGTAGCAGTAGTAATAGTGGCAGCAGTAGTAGTTGTAGTAGTGATAATAGTGGTAGTAGTAGTAGTAATAGTAGCAGTAATAATAGTAGTAGTAGCAATAGTGGTGGTAGTAGTAGTAATAGTGGTAGTAGAAGAAGTAGTAATAGTAATAGTAAAAATAGTGGTAGTAGTAGTAATAGTGGTAGTAGTAGTAGTAATAGTAGTAGTAGTAGTAGAAGAAGTAGTAATAGTAGTAGTAAAAATAGTGGTAGCAGTAGTAATAGTGGTAGTAGAAGTAGAAGTAATAGTAACTTTTGTCACTATCACTACGCTAACACCTTTATCTCTAGTCCTGTACTTATAATCAATATATTCCATTCCTCTATTACTCCGCATTTAATTATTCTGTGTCATGTGTGATTCTGTTACTTCTTTTAATTCGACACCTTTATAGAACAAGATTTTTTTGTCTAAATTCGTGTTGCTTCTGAGTCATGACAGCTACCCCTACTACAGTTACCCGAAGATGAGCCTGCCCCCCAAATTAGAAGAACCTGCAAATCAAGAATACACTGCGTTAGAGTAGACACTTGGCTAAGAGGACGCTACAATAAGCAGGCTAAAAAGGTGATTGAGGTAGGTTGTAAGCTGTAAAGTGGTCAAGAAAGGTCGAACTTAGGCCGAGAAAATCAACTAAATAAAGCAGCTTTAATTTTGGCTGAAACTTAAAAAATAATTTCTGTACGCAGATGTTTCGAAAGTTTGTTGAAAATAATAAAATGAGGTTTCATCGCTGCAATTCTGTTGTTGATATATGATAGAAAAGAGCGGTACAAACCAAAGAAGTCTTAGTACTATCATTGACCAGTAGGTAAGTATTTCAATATTCGTGTCTATGAAGTTAGTTAACTTCTTAAACAGATGTGCCTTGCAATATGCTTCCTTCAAATGTTGTGGCTAAGTAAAAGAAGCTAAATCTGAACATCAGTTCTTTGAAAACATCTGTACAATTTGGCTCTTTTCAGTGCATCACAAAGAAGAATCAATCTCTAGAGCTTTAACAAGTATAAAATAACATGCCAGGTGGCAACTGCTCTCAGGGGTCTCATTGAATCCATTAAAGGTAGAAATTGAATGACTTTGATTAAAAGCAGCTTTCAGAATCCTAATGTGTGTATCCCGTAAATTGTCTGTCAATACTGCAATCATTTCTTTCATTAGAATAATAAGAAATCCTTTTATTACTATAGCTGTTAATAATGATGTTCATTTCACCAGCAATGGTGCAAAATGAGAAAGGAAGTCTTTGAATATAGCTAACTTTAGTAAGGACTAGCAGAAGTACCCGGCGTTGCTCGGGTAAAAAAGTGCAATTTAGTAGGCTAAAAAGGCCCCATCAAGATAATTGTAAGGCATTGATCGAAGAAGTACCCGGCGTTGCTCGGGTAAAAAAGTGCAATTTAGTGGGCTAAAAAGGCCCTATCAAATTAATTGTAAGGAATTACTCGAAGAAGTACCCGGCGTTGCTCGGGTAAAATAGTGCAATTTAGTAGGCTGAAAAGGCCCCATCAAGATTATTGTAAGGCATTGCTCGAAGAAGTACCCGGCGTTGCTCGGGTAAAAAAGTGCAATTTAGTAGGCTAAAAAGACCCTATCAAGATAATTGTAAGACATTGCTCGATTAGAAATGTGATAGTAGACCATTTCAGTTCAAAGAACTGCAACTACCTTGACACTTGGTGTGTGGTATAGAAATTATAGGTAATTTAAACTTTGGTAATCTTACGAAAGATAATGTTAGAACTTCAAATAAAAAATGCTATCTAAAAAAAAGAAGGAAAGGAAAGTCCTCCCCGGCGGGGAATCGAACTCCGGTTTCTCGCTTGACAGACGGGGATACTCACCATTATACTACCGAGGATTCGTAGGGTCAAGGAGATTACTTTACAGTAAATTATGAGTTTTCGGGGTGCTGAACCTTTTTTTTTATTATTCAATTTTTTGATTGAATGCCTCCTTCACCTTGAAAATGGGATTGGCTGCCCCCTACCAGAGGATGACCTCCGAGGTCAGCCCTTTATATCTCAGATCCTTCCCCTGACAAAAATAGAGTCACATTCTAAATTTTAGCTTCCTAGGTTTAGTAGTTTTTTCATAAATTTACTTCAAAGAAACAAACTTACTTTTATATAGAGAGGTTATATCATTTGACATTAAAACTAACCTTCTTAGGCATGCAGTATTTTGAATAACAAGATATTAAATGCTATATTCATACTAATAAAAGATGGGGATGGGGTCAAGTGCATGATCATAAGCATTAAATTCAGAAAGGAAAAACCACAATGTTCTAGAAATTTGGGATGAACCTGGGAAAAACCCCAAGACTTAAAAACTTAAGATCAAATAAAAAAGGGTTCCGTATTGGAGAATAGGTGACGTTTATCCAAGTGGTGTTTGTTATTGCGGCAGAGAGACCTTTCGTGAAATAAATTTATATAAAAACCTAGAGATTTTGAAATAAGGAATGTGATATTTCATTGAATTTCGAGTTTTTACACTTTAGAAATTTTGGGGTTTTAGGGTTCTCTTCTTGGAAAGGTTTTGTCTAAAAAAGTTATTTTGATTGTCAGGCAGCTTAAACACAAGAATAACTCGCGTACTCTAAAAAAATGACTACAGACAACTCTACTTGGTTTCAACTTTGAACCATTATTATTTACTGGAGTCTGGCTGTGAAACGATGTTCGATTTTATTTGATTAAGCATTGCCGTACGTGCTTGTGAAAGAAAGTGATAGTTTAATGCAACCAGATTCAATAACATCTTCCTCAAATGGTCAGTAATTTATCCAACATCCACAGACAAACCCACCCGGTTTGCACCTGATTATTAATATTTTGGTACAAATAATAATTTGTTACAGAGCTATCACAAGGCTCATCCAATCACAATTTTTTTCATTGGATATCTAAAATATTGCATAAGTTATTTCAACTAATGCATGCTTAGCTACTACGTCATACAAAAAAAGCGTGAATTCTTGAATCGAAACCAGTTAGAGCTCTGACATTGGTGAAGGTAAACATCCTATATTATACAGTCTCCCTCATAGAATAGGAATGGAAATATTTTTTTGCTTCCACATCAAAGATTAAATCAGAAAATAAAAAAGATCTTACCTCAGTTTTCCCAGCAGACATTTTCTTACATTTTAAAGGAGCCATATGTCTAAAATTCTGCGTGTTCCAGACTCTACTCTAATTATTAGCATAGGTGATTGAGCGAACAATCGGTCTGCCTTTTTGAGTTACCTGAAACAAGATATTGAAAAAATTGTGCAGAAAATATTCACTCTAACCTGACTTCAAAAACCAGCTTTTTGTCAAACGTGAAGAAAAACTTTATGGTGAACGTATTGAAAACAAAAAAACTGCACGATATTAGTGTTGCTTACTTATTTCAGAACTTGGCTAACAACGTTAAGTCATATGCAAACACAAATTAATTCGCACCCTTTCAAAAAAACCCTGAACCTTAGAATTCAAACTATGCATCTTGCTCTTAAATGTATAATAACAAAGGCCGGCGTTTTGAGAAATTTAAAGCAGGGATTTCAACCTGTCATCAAGAGAACGATTTCTTATCCTTTAAAAAAAAATACTTACCCTACGGTCATTACTTATGAATTCTACAAAAGAAATAACTGTTCACTGCAATCTTGAAAAAATCTTTGCAAGCATCTTTCTTAAATCAAGGGATGCAAATTAATATGATGTGTGACTTGAACTGCATTCTTCCACGCGAAAACACAGTATGAGCCACACTTCTCTTATTTATTGACCTCATCAAGCTCTATCGGAAAAGTAAGATTTTTAATTAAGTACACTTTGAAATGTTTAGCTGCAAAAATAAACAAATCTGTCTTGTTTGGCTATTAAAAAGATTCACATTCTCTTTTTCAACCAGAACTACGCTTTGGCCGGCGTCATTCATTAATTACTTCTCAAAATACATTTCTATCATGAGTAACAACATCCATAAGAAGGTTCATTCAAAATAACATTACCTTAAATAATTTTATATGAATCGGGACCGCAGAACAAATAAGACAGTTGTACTTGTACTTTCTTTGTAAAATTTTATTTCTTCCTGGTGGCGTCGACTAGAAGTCTTCAAATAATTGTCGTCAATATTCACTTCCAAAATTCAATAATTAGGGGTTTTCTTGAAGAACAAGCTCATCACGGTCGTAATGTAAATTCAGAAAATATTAATGAAGAACTAAGCATCAAAATTGTTATGCTAACAAGTTTAAAGTGTCAACACGCGAAGAAAAAGCCTGATGAGATCATCGCTCAATACCTTTTGTCGCTTTCATGTATTTCTTAGCAAATGATCATCATGGGTACTTGATGGTGCTAAGAGCACCCTCAAGGCCTTAAAAGGTGTTGGGTACCTTCTTTGAACAAGTTGAGTGATCAACAGCTGATGGCTGATAATGCCTACAAGGAACTGATCAGTGCGTATATTCACAGGTACAAAATGAATAATTATTTTTATAGATAATGCCTCTGTTTTCGGCTAATTTGTTAGTGGGCAGATTATAATTGTATACCACTGGTGAAAAAAACGAAGCACATTAAACACATTTCCAAACAAGAGTTTTCAAAAGAAACACACCATTTTCGGCTAAACCCCACTTGCTTTATGCGGTGGGTTAACGCATGGAATTTCGACTAACTTTCTAGCGGAGAACATGGTTTATAATGACTTTCAGTGGACAAAAAGCTCTTAGATCCAGTTGTTATGGTAACTCAATTTACCACGTCGAGGCCCAACAAAACAATATGAATCGATCACGGAGTTTCTGATCGTTCAGCAATACAAAATTTCACAAGAATGTTGTATTTTGAATAAAGATTTCAACTAGTGACCTCTTGCAATTGTTTATGCTAATAAATAGGGGTGGTTCAAAGAAATGTCTATTTTGTATCTGAATTTAGGTAGTGCTTGCACAGTTCTCTGCAATTTATCTCCTTTTAAATCAGCCAACAATAACTATTTAAATAAATTCCTCCTGTATTTTTACCCTATTAATCAACGACAACTATTTACAGGTATCATTTTGCTTCCACATGTGTCTGTCAAGGTAGTCCTGTGTCTAAAACTATTCCTTTAGTTCTTACCATAACTATTTGTTAGTACAAAGATATAGTAAGAGAAAACTGCTCTTTCACAGATCTTGGAGCTCAATTACAGTTACACCCGCAAGTAATTTTGTTTTGTCTTTAATATCTACTGAAAAGGCTTTGAAGACGAGGGGGTATAGCATACGTTTGTATGTGTTTTTAAGAAATAAAAGTATTTAATCGAAGGGTTGATTGTATCTTTCCCAATTGACTATAAGCATTGAAATAAAAAGTTATCGAACTATCTGTAATCGAAATGTATTTTCCTTGTTTTGTGTATTATATCCTTAACAGGCTCTGCATGGTTTAAGACTGTAAATTCTCACCAGACGATTTTTTGACATTGTGCCATATATTTGTGGAAATTTTGTTAAAGATGGCTTTAAATTATAGATAAGCACAATAAACACCTATGATTCCCAGTCTAATTATGGCATTGTATGCTCTCAGACGAGCTTCAAACTAAGCTTCAGGTTTGTTTTCTTTCGGCTTATTTTGGCTACTTTTCTTAACTGATTTCATCAAAGCTGGTTCAATGACAATTCTGGTTTTATTCTCTTTTATGCCTGACTTTGCCATGCCAACAATGAAATACACTGCTGCTACGAAATATTAGTAAAATACTTTCATACCCTGGTCCAAATAGATATTATCGTGATTTTCATTCTCTTTTGCACTAAGTTCCTCAAAACTAAACATTGGGGTTTCCGTATTTTTTACTTGTTCTCACAATTTTTGTACGATTTTGTAAGATTTTATTGTTCATTTTCAATCAAGTTTATTTTGCCATCAGCAGTCTCGTGCTCTTTCCCATCCTCGGCTCTTTTTAATATTGATTTGGAATGTTGTTTATCTATTGTGCTCAATTATTATAGATGTTCTTCTTTCCATATTCCTGATTTAATTTCTTCTTGTTCTGATAGCAGGAGTATTTCCAATCCATTTGGGCACGATGGGTGCGGGAGTTGGTTGGGGACGAGTACTACTGACCCCCCATTTTGCCCTGATGTTTCCTTTCTGAGAAGCAGTTTAAAAACATCTGTTTCGTTTTTATGAAATATTGTTTGCAATTAAGCGCACTACAAAACTATGTAAAGTTAAATGCACTCATGAACACCTTCCTCCCAGCATAATACACCAGACCAGGTGAGTATTGCGCAAGAGGTAATCGAAAATAGGAACATGTTACGTCAGATGATTCTCACATAACAATAGATTTAATTAAAAAGAGAAAAATAAAAAAATCAAACATTTGAAGTACTTTAAGTTAACAGCAGCATTCTTTCGTTTTAACAGCTGAGCGCAGACACAGGTTTCTCAGAAAACAAGAAAAGGCGCAATAAAAAGGCAAACAAAAAATCTCTTGTTAAACGAAGAACAAGAGTTTTAAGTCATTCTACTTCATAAAACAAACCAGAACAAGAAAATTAGCCATGGAAATAAATAAGGTTGGTGTCTATATCACCTTTCCGCTCCCAGTGTAAAATGTGGGCGATATTTTCAGTTTCCGCTTGTATTCCATTTGAGCAAGGTTACTACTTTCGCATACCGTGCGTTTCACGGTTTCTCCTTGCACTTCACGTGGTCTCCATAAAAGTGATTCCGCTGATTTATTCATTTTTAACTTTATATAGTTAGTTCTAAGTGCTTGCTCTTGTGTTGCAAATGTAAGCGATACTGTTTCTGGTAGTGGTCTGAACCTAAGTCAGGATTTTTTCTCATCTGCTTTCTCTCACATTTGTTTCATCGTCAGCATAATTGTCACCATCATCACCATCATCATCATCATCATCATCATCTCCATCATCATTGTCACCATTATTATTATCATTAGTAGTAATAGTAGTAGTAGTAATAGTAGTGGTGGTAGTAGTAGTAGTAGTAGTAGCAGCAGCAGAAGTAGGAGTAGTAGTAGAAGTAGTAGTAGTAGCAGCAGAAGTAGTAGTAGTAGTAGCAGCAGCAGCAGCAGTAGTAGTAGCAGAAGTAGTAATACTAGTTGTAGTAGTAGTAGTTTTAGTAGTAGTAGTAGTAGTAGTAGTAGTAGTAGTAGTAGTAGTAGTAGTAGTAATAGTAANCAATAGATTTAATTAAAAAGAGAAAAATAAAAAAATCAAACATTTGAAGTACTTTAAGTTAACAGCAGCATTCTTTCGTTTTAACAGCTGAGCGCAGACACAGGTTTCTCAGAAAACAAGAAAAGGCGCAATAAAAAGGCAAACAAAAAATCTCTTGTTAAACGAAGAACAAGAGTTTTAAGTCATTCTACTTCATAAAACAAACCAGAACAAGAAAATTAGCCATGGAAATAAATAAGGTTGGTGTCTATATCACCTTTCCGCTCCCAGTGTAAAATGTGGGCGATATTTTCAGTTTCCGCTTGTATTCCATTTGAGCAAGGTTACTACATTCGCATACCGTGCGTTTCACGGTTTCTCCTTGCACTTCACGTGGTCTCCATAAAAGTGATTCCGCTGATTTATTCATTTTTAACTTTATATAGTTAGTTCTAAGTGCTTGCTCTTGTGTTGCAAATGTAAGCGATACTGTTTCTGGTAGTGGTCTGAACCTAAGTCAGGATTTTTTCTCATCTGCTTTCTCTCACATTTGTTTCATCGTCAGCATAATTGTCACCATCACCATCATCATCATCTCCATCATCATTGTCACCATTATTATTATCATTAGTAGTAATAGTAGTAGTAATAGTAGTGGTGGTAGTAGTAGTAGTAGTAGTAGTAGTAGTAGCAGCAGCAGAAGTAGGAGTAGTAGTAGAAGTAGTAGTATAAGTAGTAGTAGTAGCAGCAGCAGAAGTAGGAGTAGTAGTAGAAGTAGTAGTAGAAGTAGTAGTAGTAGCAGCAGCAGCAGTAGGAGTAGCAGACGTAGTAATACTAGTAGTAGTAGTAGTAGTAGTAGTAGTAGTAGTAGTAGTAGTAGTAGTAGTAATTTTTCTTCCAGGTTTCTCTTTTTAACAAAATCTATCAAGAAAGAAATTGATTAAAGGACAAAATATTTAGGCTAAAAATAGATTCTTCTTCCCTTGACAAATGATCACCAACGAGGGTGCCTGGTCTGTTATTTTCTCCAGATCCTTCTTGAGGTTTTTATTTAAACCTATTTCAAAGTCGCCTCCTAAAAAAGAGGATTCTTATTTTCATGCTAGAAAGTGCCTCACCCCTAAGGCCGGGCATCTTGTATCTCAGATATTTGAGATACAAGATGTAAGACATTAGTCAGGCCTTTCACGAAGTGTTGTTGTGATCTTTAGGCTGGCGCTCCTGCATGGTCTGCCTCCTCAATCATATTTAACGTATTTATAAGATTGTCGAACCTATTCTTCCTTGCTTCTTCGCTTCGCCCACTTTCTCATTGTCACGAGGTTTTCATCTTGATCTCTCTTTATTCTACAGGAAATGGTTCGAACTTTATTTGTCTCTTCCGTCTTCTTTCAGCATTTCTTTTTACCGTCTATTTTTTAACAATGCTCTTAACCGTCTTCTCTTGCTTTTTCAATGAACCTGTTACTTTCCTTCTCTTATAATAACTTTAATTTAATTTCAGGGTTTTTTATTCAAAGGATCAAAAATACAATGGTAAACCTACCAGTAACTGGTAGCTTACATTGTTGGCCTGGTACGAAATGTAAGTAATCTTCTGACAATATTGATTTCCAACAAGTCTAGGGGAAATTTAAAAGAAGGTAATAATAGCTTTGTTAATAAAAATGGTTTCTGGAGACTTACAAAAGAGAAGATTAGGATTCGTTCCTGACTTGTTGCAACAACAAAAAATGAAGTACGTAGAAAGGATAATGATGGCCGAGAGTTTAGACGTCAGATAGCGCTGGGTTTTTTTCATTCATACCCACTGAACTGCACATAATAGTAATAAGAATATTCATGATTATCAATAGTAATTATGATTATTAGTATTAATATCATCCAAAGGGCGTCGAGTAGTTCTCGTGTGAATTTTGGGATGGCATCCAACGGATTACTCGTGCCTGCGCTGATGGAATTGTTAGTTAGGCAAGTTAAATTTCTGAGATGTCTCTTAACCTGCGGGGAATGGAACAACCATTAGTGTTTTCGTTGAGGCTAGAAGACATAGTCCAGACTTCCATCAACTTATTTGATCAAAAATCAATTTGATATCTTGAGATTTTAAAACTATAAAGACTGACAGAGAACACCTAAACAGAAATCAACTCATAATCATGATGAATTCTCAAAAGAAAGAAGCCCCGACGGCGTGAATGGGACAGAAGAATCAACCAAATGTCCCTCGTCCGACAGTGGAGTTGTGGAGAGCTAAGCTACCCAAGGTCACCATGAAGCTACTGGTAGAACTACTAAAAGCAGATACACTAAAGAGAAAAACAAACGGAATTTGGAATGCTACTTTACCAGTGGATATGGAAAGAGGATGCACGGAGTTTTTCAAGAAATAAAGATGGAAGAACAAAGAATGGCGTATCAAGTGATAACCATAATAAAGCGGAAATGGTTCACTGAAAAACATTGAGATGGGATCAAGAGAACTGCTATGGAAACATCACGTGTTGCCTATCATAATTGAAGTATCACAAATTCAGAAATGTGAAGAAAAATGTGTAGCTAGAAGGAAACAATAGCAAGTTAAAGTAAGACTGCCCGAGACAGAAAAGGGGAGTTTATTAGTCCAAGCAATCATGGATGAGGTCGTCAATTTGTCACAGGAAACTGAACTCAGGTCTCGAGATCAAACGAGAAATTTTTAAGGGGGCTCACTTGCCGCTCTTCTCTTTGTAGTGTC
The DNA here is from genome assembly GCA_003991215.1 of Morbakka virulenta. NCBI lineage: Eukaryota > Metazoa > Cnidaria > Cubozoa > Carybdeida > Carukiidae > Morbakka > Morbakka virulenta. Next base: position 1,925,170 of record RDPX01000094.1, on the reverse strand, counting down.
CTTGATACAACTCCATTCTTCTTAGAGAGGCAATGCACGCCTACAACTTTCATAGCAACCATAAAATCAACCATTTAGTTTTTATGGACGACTTGAAGCTGCAAGGTAAATCCAAGATGGAACTGGAGACGCTGCTTAGCACTGTGAGGATTTTTGGTGATAAGATCAAGCTGAAGTTTGGACTACAAAAATGTACCAATGTGATGGTACCAATGTGATGAGAAGAGGAAAGAAGATAGAAGACGCATAAGAATGCCAGATGGAGAAATGATGCAGGATCTACAAGATGGGTCTTGCAAGTATCTGAGTGTTCTGAAGGGCAGATAAAATCAGAATGGATGGAATAAAGTAAAGGGTTAGAATAAAGTACAATAGCAGATGAAAAAATATGATGAAATCCCACCTGCATGGGAAAAATGTCAAAATATCAAACAGCGAATAGATCGGGTGTGGCCTCAGTCCGATATACTGCTGGCATCCTGATTGGACTCGGAAAAATTGCAGAACAAGGGTCGAAATTCAAGAAAAATTATGACTTGTTAAGGAAAAATAGCGGTGGGGGTATGATGTCAGGTGAAGAGGTGGTGGCATTAGAGGAATGTAGCCTATCTTAGTACTTAAAGCAATCTGAACTGAGCTAGGCCAAGAGGTGTTTTTGAAAGAAAAGTGCCAGAATGAATTCAAGACAGAAAGAGAAGAGAACCAGCAAGTGAGAAGTAAAAGCTCTGCATGGGCAGTAACCTGCAAGATATTTGAAATGGAAACTTACTCATGGTGTTGGCTGGAGACAGGGTGGATGAAGAAAGAAACCAAGGACTTATTGGTGGAAGCTTAAGACAAGACATTACCTACCGGAAACTAAAAGCCTAAGGTCGCAAAAGAACAAGAAACATCAAAAGGGCAGGATATGCGGGGATAAAGCTGAGACCGTGATGCATATTTTAATTAAGTGCCAGAAGCTAACTCGCCTGAGTACAAGAAGAGACACGACAGAGTGGCTACAATTATTCATCGAGAATAAAATCCACTTTATGTATTTAAACGTTGTGTAAGATGGTATGCTTATCAGGCCGAGCCTGTAATTGAAAAAAGGATACTAAAACTATATGGGATTTTGATATCAGATTTAATGAAATATCAAAAGCAGGAAGGCCTGACATTGTTGTCATTGATAAGAGCCAAAAGACGAGAATAATCGACATTGCCGTTCCTGGAGATACAAAGTTAGAGTAAATCTAAAAGGTTCAGAAGAACCAGGATCAGTGCTTGACGTTGATAGCAGTCGTGACTAGTGTCCTTGCAGGTATCTACAGTCTGGCATCAATTCAATGGAACAGTGCAGCTTTGACAATTTTCAGTATGATGCTCTTTTTGGATCAGCTACCAACTGAAGAACGGGGCTGTATATCTACGTTCAGAGGTACCGAACGAATAGCAGTGTGAAAAAAACACCAGCAAAAAGCTGCAGGAAAATCAATGATGATAATGATGATAATAACAATAAGTCATCATCATCATCGCCCTGGGTATGACGTCAAAATGCATCCAGTTGTGGAGTTTCTAAGTGGGTGACCGAGGCTACCCTTTGCCACAACTACCTTCAGGTCACCCTTGGGCAAGGTGTCGTAGCTGTTATCCCTGGTAGATGGAGCTCATTAGCCTTGGTTGGTAGTCCACCCGGGAGAAGGAAAACTCTGAATAAAAGCTAAATTCCGTCACGTGGGCTACAAGTACCAGGTGCTTGGCAGGAAGGACAAAATACAGCGAGAAAAATATAAATGAACAAATGTAGAAGTACATTATGCATCGCTTGTCGCGCGGGTAACCAAGGAGCGGGTCCCTCAGAGAGGAATCAGTCTGGGGTCGAAAATAGGGCTACTGAAACAAACTCATAAAACGTAAGTCCACCTGGAAATTCAAACTGGGATAGTCCCAATCTGAACCCAGCAGACTAAACACCAACAAATGAAAACTGCAAACAAAAACGTATGAGATGTAACAAAGACGACTGCAACGATGTAATAACCGCTTTTTATTTGGCTTTGGATCAACTTTCTGTGGTTAACTGTATAGAAAGAAGATCGCGAAACCCTATCATAAGATTAAATCAGGATGTCAATAAATTAGCAAGGGTATGGAGAGACATTTTTCGTAATTAAAGACTAACCGATGCTGCAATCGACATCATAAAACAAGTGCGACAAGAAAATGTTATACCTGAAACAGAAGATGGGCGTGAACCAGATAACGAAAATTAAACCACAAATGTTGAAAACAATGAAAGAAATATCTTTGAACCGGCCCATGACTTAAAATGCGATTGTAAATGACAACGTTGAAAATGATCTAACCCAAACCTCAGAGTGGGATATGAAATTCAAGTTACGCGATAAAATAATTGTAGAGTTTACAAAGGTAAAATTTATTGACAATAAAGAGTCCCTCCAGAAAATCCAAAACAATAAGAAAAACATGAAGGGAAGCATACAATGAAGCGAAGCAATCACCGTGCTGGTGATGGTCAATAGGACGGAAACAAAAAATCTTAAAGCAATTCAATGTTCCACTAAAGCCAAGCACACCTTTAAATAAAATTTGGATAAATGCTGTAGCATACTTTGGGTTCCGTTGTAATCGCTTTTAACATTAGATGGGGGGGGGGGGGGGAGGGGAGCTTCTTT
>RDPX01000094.1:1895826-1922464 GCA_003991215.1 Morbakka virulenta | reverse complement strand
GTGGGGTTGGTGGTTTTGGTGGGGTGGGGGATTTGGGGGTGGGTGGGGGGTGGGGGGAGGGGGTGGTGGGGGGGGGGGGGGGGGAGAGGAGCTTCTATACGTCATTACGCCCGCGAGTGCTGGTACATTCTATGGTTCTGGGCGTGTGCACAACCAAATCAACAGCAACTCGACGTATTCTGGTTTCTCTGTTAAATTTGAAATGTACTTTAAGCTTTTCCAGCATAGATTTAATTCCGATATATGATACTAAACAAACTGGGATTTAGTTGTTTTTTTCTGTTACTTTCATCCCACTCAACCCAACTCTCAAGCTTAATCATAAAACCTACACCAAAAAAAATAAATACAGTAGATCCAATCTGCACGCCTTTTAAGAGAATCCAGGACCTAAAAATCTTGGTTACATCTACATGTGCAAGTTATATAATATACCATCTTCTTTTCACACTTCCAACTTTTCTTATACTTAAAATTGCATTTTTCAGTGGTCACTTTTCTTTCTGATTTCGGCGTCAGCACTTATTGGTGACTGAAATATTCATTTTCCCTACTAGATTGCTAGCAGAAAAAAAAGAGGAGTCGTGGCTTAATGGTTAGTGCAACTGCATTGTAACCAAAAAATACCGGGTTCGATTCCCCAAACGGGCGACTTTGGAAATTCACAAAAGAAAATGCCATTGGTTGGCGCCAGGAAGGGCATATGGCCAAAAAATTCCTCACCGCCAAATCCAAGTCCTTGTGAAGGGCACCATCTGAACCCCAGTTACAAGATAAAAATGACATTTAAAAAAACCCCCAAAAAACCAACTCTCAAAGATACTAGCAGAAATAAGCACCGATTCACCCTTTAAATCAGACGCAAAAATCAAGTCGCACTGTTATACAAATACTTGGCGCATCAAGATATCAATACAAAATCAAAAGAGAAAATCAGTTTTCATGAAAAATCATGTGACTAGTCTACAAATAGTAAATGGAAATAAAATGGCATGTCATCACGTGACTGTATACAGAGATACGTTAGTTCAAACAGCGAGGTGTATTACTCCTTATGTACATCGTGTCTACAAGCTGTAATTGCCAAAAATTAATATATACATCATTAGTCTATAATTAAAGCTCTTTGCCAGACAAGTAAATCAAGCAACAAGGAACATATTTGCCTTTCCCGTCCTTGCAGAAAAGTTCCAATACACACTTTTGCCATAAAAATGTTATCTTACACAAAAATAAGCTCTTTGAAAAGACACCAGTTGAAAACTAACTCGATTTTAACATAATTTTAATTTAATTTTCCAGGAAATTTTAACCTGACTAATAACAATCTATATCCAGCAGACAAAAGTGCCTTTAACGTCTGCTTCCTGTATACATAATATTAAATTCGTTTTTTTAAGAACCATATTATTCATCACTCGTGTTTCTGTGCCTGGTCCCAAAAATCATTTTTAATTATTCAGGCGAAACGTAAACTACAGTGACTTTATCAAAAACAATAAAAATGATTGTTTTTGTTAATCACCGATGAAAGCGTACTACAAAAATATGAAGACCTTACGCAGAAACCTACTATTTTAATAAGCTCAACTACCTTACCACATTTCTGTTGCTAACTTCTCTCTTAACACGATCACAAAGAACTATAGCTCATTAACGCAATATCCTGCACGGGGGAATTTTTGTGCGACTCACCCTTAGCAGGAACAATTATGATATTACAATTCTTTTTACAGCTTTACCATTATTAATGTTTAAAAAATGGTTCAAAGCCGTGTGTAACTCTTATCTAAGACAGCACATTCAAAATCATATTCGATGATGGGCTGTTAAGGTAATTAAAAACCCTGACAAGAGTCTTGAAAAGCACGCACTTACCTCTGAGTCTTAGAATAAGGCAAAAATTTCAACGGAGAACAAGGAAAACCACGGGGAAACCAATCCCAGGGCACCTTATTCCAAAACCAAGGTCAATCTGCAATTACAATATTTCAGGACAGTTTGTAATTTTAAGAAACAACAAGGATTTATAAACTCTGAAACAACCATGCAATATCAACAAAAGTAGCTAAGGTTATTAGAGATAAGATATCCGTTCTATCCATTCTTGCTATATCTTCATGCTGTTCTATCAAAACGTAATGAAACTTGTGAATACACATTGCAAAAAGCACAGTAATACTTCATACAAAAAAGAGGCAGCGCTTCATGAAAATGAATCCGCAGAAATAATATTGTGTTCTGTCCAAAACCCAATCATACGGTATGAAATTGTTCTAGTCTCTCGATTCGGACAAAATAAACTAAGTACCCAAAACCACCTTATCTGCACGATCTACGGCGATATATAAGGGTGGTGATAACTCTTTGGCTAGGCATAAATAACCAATAGGAGACCCGTCCCTAAAAATAATATTCTAAGTAAAGACTCTTAAATTTGCAAGTCACTTATCACGTCATGGATACGTGTGCATTATCAAACAAATTAAATCAATAAAGTTCTACTGTATTCCCCACAAATATTATTCTATTCTGTCCATTTTGTAATGTAAGAATTTGGCCACTTTTTAAAGGGCCCTATGTGTTCAAAACAAAATTATTATTATTTAAAAAATACCCACTGATATCATAGCTCAGGGAATAATGTAGAGATCATCATTTCCTTCTCCGGAAAGATCCTCAAATGACGAATCATCATTCAAAGTTTTATCGCTATACCATCGACGCATCTGCTTGGCAGGCCTCCGTCGCTTTGGTCTTGAGGGAGAAATATCCGTTGAAGATGCTAATAATACGATACAAAAAATATAAAATGCTTGTTCTAGATAGCTATTCAACAGAAATGTTACCTAACCTTGACAAGAAATAAAACATTTGTCTTCATGAAGCAACCCGGTTTCATAACCGCATTTAAGGTCGTAAATTAAAAAGTACAACAACAACAACAAAAGAACCCAACTCAAAGACAAGCACACAGAAGATCTGTTTAACACTGCACTTATCGTGCTTCAACGCAATCCTCCAGACAACCATTTTTATTGTTCCATATATATGGCTATGGACAAGCCATACCATTAACGTGAGAATTGAGTTTATAACTTTGTCCATAAAATCGGATAACGTCACGTGTACAGGTGTGTGTACACGTGTCAGGGTACAAATCGATTCAAACACCTAAATAAAAACCAGAATACAACTAATACGAAAAATAATTGAGATTGCAATATTAGATTATTAAAAGCAACGAAATTGGTAACAGTCTATGTTCTTTGAGGACCATAACTAAACCTTAAGCATCATGTTTTACGGGGCATTATTACTTCTAATTCTTACTGGCGTGAACAGTACCAAATGTTCGGGAAGATTTGGGGTCCGTTTTCAAACACAGACGCTTCAAGCGTTCCCTTATTGGTAAAATCCGACACTCCTGCAAATTGGTACATTTCCTTTAAATTATATTCTGCATGGTTACCTTGTATACCAGGTACAACGATATTTAAACATAAGCAAGACTAAACGTAACTTCTTTGCATCAAAGTCATCTGGAGCTGGGCACATACATATATAGTATCGCGCGTGTCAAGTGGTATATCCCCCCTCTCCCACAAACACAATTTTGGTTAGTTCAATGTTCACAAGGTAATTCTAGAATCTGTGCAATTTTTGTCCCCGTTTTTCGCTTTCTTTTGATGGGTCTTACCTCCTTAATATGGTTTGGTATCCCTAATGGGTTGTTTGTTACAATAGCTGAAAAAACTCGATACAAAACCTACATTAAAAGGACATACCTGACAATTTTTTTGTTACTGCTTCTTTCGTGCCATCTGCAAGACCACGCTGTTCCCCATCTGTTAAAGCATCATCAGACGTTAAGCCATCATCAGAGTCAAGTGTCATACCACGTGCCAACCTTGGTTCCATGGATGCAAGATCACATGTCAGTCGTTCTCTGCATGAAAAACAACCGTGGAAAAAAAGGTTAAACGCCTATCGCCCAAGTACCTTTACATCGCATTTTGGGTCAATTTATGTTGTTAAAGTGTGCAACAACTATTCTTCTGTATTATATAAATGACCTTTACTCCCCACAAGTGTCACAGTTTCTATGTCCAAAACACTGAACCTCATTCTGTTGTTTTTCAGTCAGTCAGTCAGTCAGTCAGTCAGTCAGTCAGTCTCTGTCTGTCTCTCATTCAGGTATTGTTTTAGAAGGTGGTGTTATCCAACCGACAACGAAAGTAATTGATCAGTCTCACAGTTGCAGCAGAAAAAAAAACACCAAGGGATAACGACTCCGATATGACTACTTGGATTACTTATGTTAATGTTTTGAGGTAGAGTACTAGCATAAGCTAAGTCATCAAACATTTGCCAATCACAACGTTAACCCTACTCCGACACACTCAATGCAAATACCATTAATAGCCACAAATTGCCGTCAGAACTAACAGGTACGTAAAAACATTACAAAAGAGCATAAACGACTATTTCCTTCGTTGTGCTATCCTTTAAATGACTAAAAAATTGGTTTAATTACCGTTCTTCTTCGATAGAACTGATGTGTTCCTCGATTAATCGAACTTCTGCTTTAACAGTTACTTCATTCCCATCTGGTCTATCATCGGGATTCTGTAATAATGACAAAACATCAAATCAAACCCTTTTGTAATATACTGCACCAAGCAATCGGATGGTCTTGCGTCACTTCATAGCTCATTCAATGTGCGTCTACATACTTATATAATACAATAAAATTTAATGAAATAAAATAAATATAATATTTAATATAATAAAAAATAATACAATGCAAAAATAATATAATAAAATATAATATATAAAACAATATAATACTGTATTAGTATAATACAAAATAACATAAATCAACGTATTTCGTCGAGATCATTGGTTGGCGTTCATTCAGTGTCAGCATTTAAGTGAGCATGGTTGATAAGACATAAACATGAAGAAAAAACAAACAAAAATACTCCAAAACCAAACCAGTACAATACGTATACTAACCCCTAAGATCTGTTTCATTCGATTTTCTGCTGTTTCCATAACTTCCCCCAACACCTCGCGCTCCGATAAAATCTGTCGTATTTTTTCCAGCTGCACTTTTATTAATGTTTCTATGCATCTTTAAAGGCAAGGCAAAAATGAAGAATGGGTGAAAATTAACAAAGATTAAAGCGTACAAGAGCCGGATCATCAATGATACCTCTCGTGACAATGTGTGACCCGTTCTGTAATACAAAGAAAAACCAAAGCGCGCAATTCGAAAACGTCTTGCGCAATACTTTCCGCTTGTCTTACCAACATATAAAAGCCGTCAAACAAAATCAAGGACAAAGGTAAGCTATGAATAGGCAAGTTTGCAAAGCGGGTAGACGTTGATCCTATACTGGCTTTGGCGATGGGACCACACACTGTGAAAGAGGAAAATTCTTTCAAAGTACAGAAGGAAAAAAATGTTTTCATTAAGTGTTTTCTCGCGGAAAGGTACATCTTGACGGTAAAAAAATTTGGTATGATTAAATTCCATCCAAAATTATTATTATTTCCTAAAATAATAAACCATTTTATTTTCGGTTCGTCAGATTCTATAGTTGTTGTTGGGTTATAAAGCTACTAATCAGCAGATTAAACTGTTGAGCAGCATTTTAAAGCTTCATCACTTGGTTAATCGAAAACGAACCCAGATATATTATTAAAGTTCTTTTTCGTATTTTATGTTCTTTAGGAAATAGCAAAGAGTAACAATGTAATCACCATATTCTTTTAAATAAGTATACTATAACCCAAGAGTAATACCTACAGTTCTGTCGACTTAAGTCAGTAACAACTTCCCTGGTCATCACAGTCCTTTCAAACGAACAATTAACAAAACCCAACAAAACAACAAAATATTCGATGCTTACAATTGCTGCTTGGGTAACTGTCGAAGACCTTCCATTGCATCAACGGTGGGAGGTGCTCGCATGACACAAGGTGCCCATATAATAGCAAGCGCATTCGGGGACATTTTGTTACAATCTTCATTAAGGGCGACTCTACAAAAAATGAACAATTAAAAAAATACACTAAGTGGTATTACGGATTGTAGGCAAAACATCAATGCTGTATTAACTGAAAATATATTTAAGTACAGTAGCTGTAGGGTACAAGTTAACAGCTGCAACCAAATATAAAAGGACTGATTTTTGAGCACAAATTCTCCTCGGTCCGGCTTGGTTCCCCTTAAAATCCACAACGTGAGTGCAGATACAAAAAAGTAACAACAAAAGATGTTACCAATTGCAAACAATTTGGCTATACCTAATAATTTGAAATGTGCGGTTTCTGCGTGCATGGGGAATTAGGAAAAGAAGGAATAAAATGACGTGAAAGTCCTTGTCCGCATTATTGTAATTTTAAAGGGTGAATGCTTCAACCCCTTTCAATATCTCGGTTTTCAAAAGGAAAACAAGTATGAATTGCGGCGAAACATCACAATAAAAACAAAAATTCTTGGCTCCTGAATCAATGTTTCGCAGTTATCTTAGTAAAAAAAACAAACCTTAAAAAATTTAAGAATCCTCTGCTTTTATGTTGTCATGGTTATCAGTATTACTACCTTCAGATAGTTATAGATGTTAAGTGGGTTTTTTTAGTATTTTGTAGCTGTGTCTTCGATAGCAGAAAAACTTTTTAATGTGTGAAGCCACAAAGCAATGGAATACAGAGGCTGCAAGTAGCGTATTGGGCGAGATAACAGATAATTATTCAGAACCAAAGAGGAAAGAGTTACACTTCCGGTAATCAGTACAATCAAACTATCAAAACCGGGGAGCTCATATTCAAATGACCAGAGGTACGGTGAGGAAAAGGATGGACCAATCTGAATATGTGACATGGCTCTGACTTTGGTCCAAGTGATTCAGGTGGGAGGGTACTGTACCTGCCTAAACATGTAACAAGTATTCCATAAAAGGTCAAACTATGGATTCAAAATGGCTCAATCACCAGTAATGCAGGTGGGCCAATCAGTTGAAAGCAACAATTTCAAAGAGGATCAGGTAAGAATACAATTTCAAACCTTTTCTCGAACGGTTTAACTTCCTTATTAAACCAATAAGCTAAATTCTGCAACATTTCTGCCGAGTCAGATAACAACTGCTTTGGTTGTTATCTGACTGGGCAGATAACAACCTGGCATCTTAAATTTGTTATTTAAGAACATATTTTCCTGGTCAGTAAAAAACGAAGTATGCCAAATATGCTCATCTGACACCTCATAGCAATGAAGTACCATCTTTCTACAAAGAAATATGTTTTTGTACATGCAAAACCCACTATTATGACAACTTCGTAACTCAGATGTTAACATTACGTCCTCTACGTCAGGAGGAAAAAGTCATTGGTAAGGTATCACTCTATTCTACAAAGGGTATTTCTGTGTAGATTAGAAACTGCTTATACTCAAAATAAAGTTCCAGCTAGTAGCTAAAACCAATTAAAAGTAGCTATTGGTTCGATTTTCTTACCTTGCTAGATGAATAACAATCATCTCGAAAAGTTCACGGTTTGGTTTGGGAAACTTCTGAACCACATCGTAAAGGCTTGCGTGAATATCAATTTCATTTTCTAAATCTTAACAAAAAAATGGAATAGGAATTTCCAATCTCTTCACCGCTAAAGATATTCCAAGATTAACTAAAAAATGTAAGGTCAATTCTTCACCTAAACAAAATGCTATTACTTATATTACAATCAGCGACAAGTTGCTTCGTTAAATAATAATGCCATGTCAAGGGGCATGAGAACCTAGCTTGTGCAAGGGAGATTTTTTTGTACAAAAAAACCCTCTCCTGGGTTTTCCAGAAGTCTGCAAGCCAAACACATCATTTATTCTATTTTCTACAATGGGTTAATACAATAATATCTGTATCAATAACGGTCATTTAGCTGATCATCGAGCATTAAACAGATCACAGTGCAATACCATCAACTCAAAGCCAAATTAAATTGGAGATGTATGTAGCCATGCAAGGTAAATTGTACTAAAAGTTACACTTGACCACATCGTACCAATCTCTACTTCAATATCGCAATTAAAATCACGTTCATTTCGGTCGCAAGTTTTTTCGCTCACACTCGACTGGACCGCGATGCCAGAATAAAAAAACACAAGTTGCGCAAGTTTTTACCAATACCGAAAACAAAGAAAGTGTCTTGAAAGACCGCCAATTTTACGCCTGGCTGTCTAAAACAATACAAATTCTTTCTGTCTACCAATGGGAAGTGATAAGTGTTAAAAATGATTTGTAGCTCCCAAATGGAAGATAGACCTGGCTCTGCGAATTACTTCAAATTGTACTTGCTCGAAATCGTCACTGCATTCGTGTTTTAACAGTAAATGCTGTGCTATAGTCGGATCACAGTTACAATTTTTGTGTAGTCTTGCAATATCTTTTGGACTGAACTCTATTAGCACAAAGTTTTTCTCTCTAAACACTAGGCACATGTTGCTTTATTCTATCCATCAACCTAACTCTTACTTCCTGTGCCACTCTGCAAAACATTCATTACCAAACGACAGTTTAAAAAATCTCTTATTCAATTTAGCCCAACCGGATACTACGTGCCCTACAAAAAATTCCTGAGACACATAATTCTACGAAATGCTGGTCGAATTGACAAAATACCATAACGGAGCATGGTAATGGTGCGCTACTACAGTTTACCATAGAATACCATTCTATACCTTCAACAATTACCTAATTGAAAGCAGGTGTTAAGAAATAAACATGAATCTTACCACAAGACCTCAACCACTCATTATAATACTCCTCGGGTACAAGTGGCTTTGGAAGTTGGCGAAAAAATAGTTTTATAATCGAAGCTATGACGTGCACTCCATAGTCGTGAAGATTTATTTCATCTGGTGGTTTTGTGCAGAGAAGATTCTTCAAGGACTTGATCGAAGCCTGAAGTCCTGGCTTTCGATATACACCCTCACTTAGCAAACCTTAAAAGTAAACATATTTAAAATGCACAAACGTTGACTAAGATATTACTTGCAAAAGAAAACCTTACGTAGGTGAAAAATACTTTAAAGCACTAAGTGCCTGTCAGAAAATAAATCATCCGGTCTCAACATTGTATTATCATACTGAATATAGAAATACAAATCTGTATACAAGGGCAATGCCATACTGTTTTCTAGAAAACTCCCATTATAGACCAACTGTGTCCAAATGTTAACGAGTGGAAGACCATGGTCAACTGAAAGGGTTGTTTAAATTACGAAAGAAGGGCCATAATGAAGTAACCTGATAAAGTGTAGACGATTTACTGTTCCCCATTCCACGTAGAAATTTTATTACAAGAGATCAACATCAACAGAACAAAAAAAATGGTAGGGGGTAGCTAGAGGGTTTGGCGTTGGTTAATTCTTGGGATGGCTTTTTTGAAAAGGCGAACAAAAGTGATTGGCTAGAGATCTTTAAGGTGGGTTGACCAACAATGATTACAAGGCTGGTGCTGTTTGGTAAAAGAATCCCTTTTTGTCAATGTTTGCAGGTTTTTTCGACTGCTACCAACTACCATCATTGCAGTTTCACAAAGCATTCATACATTTCGAGTAGAATAATGAATAGTTCATAATTGTTTGTCATATATATATATATATAAAGTCAGTTGAGCTGTTAAGTATTAAGTTCTTTAACATCATGTCATCTTCCAACAAAGTGTTTCTTACCGCAACCAAGAAAGTTGAATCAATAATGTATTAACATTAGGAAAAATAGTCCACATTCTTAAATTATTTTCTTCTTGTTTCTTAATTTAACAATGTAGTATAGTATAACAATGCAGTATGACCCTACAATTACACCCTTAAAGCTTCATGGAATCGATATCTTCCAAAAATACAACCTTACGTTCAGCAGATTTTCAGGTACAGACACGTGAACGAAAATGAACGATAAAGCTACTGCCGGACTAAAAACCAATGCGAGGATGGAGGAAGAGGTCACCTGTTAATGGTGAGCAGAGGTAGGGAAGAATGTAAAAGATAGTATTAGCGTATAAAAGTTTTAGAAAACATATAGCTAGTAACTTGGAGAATTTCTTAGTGAAGACCAAAAGTGTAACAGAAAGTTGTACTTAAAACTTGCCATTGGTATCGAATGGGATTAGGAATAATTAAAAAGGTGTGGGGAAGAGAAGTAGAAACGCTGGGTAGGGTATGACGCCACAATATTACGAGGTATTTGAGAAGAATAAAGGAAATACCAAATGGAATATGAAGGTCAAAACGAGAAAAGCAAAAGAGCATTTAAGATTTATATTTTGTAATGTTTAACGAATTGTGTTTGGTTCGTAGTACGGAGAGAAAATCTCTATATTTTACAGTTGAAATGAGAAATAAGGCTACACAAAATTGCAATCAGCATAAAATAACTTGGATTCTAACTAGTTTTAAAACAGTCCCTTAACCAGGTTCGTGTCAAAATATGCTCGTCTATTAGTCCCACCACATTATACTCTAAGAAAGTTAACTCCAAAATATTTAATACAAACAAAGACCACCACAAAAACGAACAACATCTACTTCAACATGATATAACAACTCTTTTATACCTCTGTCTTCAATTTCCTTCATCAGCATAACAATGGCAAAAGGTATTGGCTCTTCGAGAGTAACCTGTTCTGCCAAATCTGTTCCAAATAACTAAACAGAGATAAAATAAATTACAATAATTTGTTGTCATAAAAAAGGAGGTTTCTCCTGTCTTAAAAGTCGATGGTAATAGCGATGGCAATAGCGATGATGATGGCAATGTAAATTATTATTACTTGGTAGCATTGAGTATTGATCCTTGCAGTGTATACAGCATTTTCAAATTACAGCTAAAATAACTCGATAATTATTTCTTTAGAAGTCATCGCTCGTAGGACGCACGCAACTTTTCTGTAACAGAGAATGTAACAAAGTTTAGAATAAGATATAAATACTCACTGACTGTGGTCCTGACGAAGATGGGTTACGTCCTTTACAGAAGTTGAGAAGTTTTTGAAAACATTTTTTGTGGCAAGTGATGTTGCAGCCTAGAAATACAGCCAAGAAATCCAGTAATTTCAAACACACTTTCAAACTCCTAACTTTAAACACATGCTAGCAGGTGGATAGCACCAATAACAACAGCAGTAGTGCAGGTGCACACACACACACATAAAACTATATATACATATACATAAAACTATATATATAAATATATAGTTAGCAAGTTACTGGGGATATAAAATAATGTTATGATAACAACTGAAACAAGGAAAGGTACTCTCGGCGCTCAGCTGCACAGTTGTTGGCAAAAAAAGAAATCCCCTTGATCCACGGGGGCTGCCATCAGTTCAGTCGGTATCAATTAAGGTGTGGGGTATTAACTGTTGTAACTTGTGGGTTTGCAAATGTAACAACTTACTAATTTCTGAAAAAATATAAAGTCAAGACTTCTTTCCTTCGGTCTTCAACTGTCGATAAAAATGCAGTCTGGAAAAAACCCAACAAAAACCACAAACACTTTATGATAATAACGGAGCCTCGACTCTTTCTTAACGTGTACCTACAACAGGACTTAGAATAACTTGAAAAGGCCTGATGTCGTTGGGGAATGGGGTCTGTGAAATGCAAACATTTAAAAGCTTACTTTTGGAGACAATATCAACAAACTAAACCACTTACCCTGGCAAACAAGTCCACGGTCCCAAATAAGCGAATTGCAATCTTCACAAAATGTTGCGATGCTAAACATTTTGAGTGTAAAAATGTGCCCAATGTGATGCTGCAGTAAGAAAATCCAAAATGATCAGTGGAAGGGAAATACATTATCTCCACATACACACACACACACACACACACACATATATATACATATATATATATATATATATTCAATTCAGCTTTACAGGTATGAATATATGTAAGTAGGTATGTAGGTACATGTATATGTATATAAGGAGACACGATCGCAAGCCACAATTATCATAACTTAATGTAAATTGCTTCCATAGAGAGAACTAGGGATCCGTGTTATTGATATTTATCGATGTTACCTTTTGTATGTCGTCTTATTTCAAAACGAAGGAAGATAACCATCTAAAGTCGTCTTATCTTCCCTTTTAGGAAAATCAAGTTGTTTTTTCTTTCAAGTTTTAACGACTGTCTTATCATGACGACGACGAACTAAAACAACAATTTCCTCAATAATGGGCTTTTNTGAATATATGTAAGTAGGTATGTAGGTACATATACATGTACGTGTACGTACATGTATATGTATATAAGGAGACACGATCGCAAGCCACAATTATCATAACTTAATGTAAATTGCTTCCATAGAGAGAACTAGGGATCCGTGTTATTGATATTTATCGATGTTACCTTTTGTATGTCGTCTTATTTCAAAACGAAGGAAGATAACCATCTAAAGTCGTCTTATCTTCCCTTTTAGGAAAATCAAGTTGTTTTTTCTTTCAAGTTTTAACGACTGTCTTATCATGACGACGACGAACTAAAACAACAATTTCATCAATAATGGGCTTTTATCAAGTTGGTCTGCTTAAAAAATTCAGCTCACCAGATAAGGTTATGGAATAAGAAAACCCCAACAGGTTGGAGACTACAGCATGTAAATGAATAACCAGTACATAGTGATATCTAAATTACTAAAATAAATATTGATAAAAATAATTCAGATTTACAACATTTCCGCGTACTAAATACTCTATAATTATAAAGGAAAGGGAATATTTGAAAATACTTAGCCCATCAAAACAGGTGAACTTCAAACTGCTTTATGAAGATTTCCGGGGTCTAGTTTTCCCCAGGTTTCAAAATGAATACTAAAAACAAAACAATTCTGATGCAATAACTATTGCAGCATTCAATAAAACTATACAGAAAGTCATCAATTTGAGGACTTAAAAATCTGTACATAAAGGAAAAGACTGCGAATGGCTCTTACGTAAAGTTCTTCCGGTCTTTTCTTTTTTCGTGAGTCTCTTCTTGGCCTCTAAAGAAAAAACAACACCCCAGTTGTAGTATGATAAAAAAAAATACTCTTGCATAAACGAAACCGGAAGTTTGTACAACTTATTTTCAAGGTTTACTGCAACCATCCGCAAACAATCTTCAAGTGTCTGAGGAGGAGACGCGGTTTTCTGGTTGAAAAAGGGGTAACGATTCAAGTTCGAGTTCTGGAGATGTAAAAAATCAAATTATGGCATGTATTTTCTATAAAAACAGGGTCCACGTGTTACTCGTACTTCGTGCTAGTTTGGGTCAATAACAAGAAACATACTTTTACACAATGTCAAATTTCATATTCGCTTGTTATTCGCTTAACGTATTGCCCAAATTATCTGCATACACATTCTATAAAGTCATCGTTGCATGTAAGCTATTTAATATTTTGGCATTTCAGTGATTTTCCACACATTCCAGAGTAGTTTTTCCTTTTCCCTGGATTGGAGCTACATTACCAAGTGAACAAATTTTAGGCTTTGTAACACTAGCAATCAATCAAACTCGTCATATTTGTGGCACTGATGCATATTACAGAAAAAGTGAGATCCATGTACATTCGTATCAAAAAATGATCATGTATTAACACATTGTAAAATTAACAACATTCATTTGCAACATGACAATTACGTCTCTCGCATATAACCCTAACTACTATTCTCACTTAAGATGGCCCTAAAAATACACAAGAATAGGAAATTTTACCTTCAAGCTACTGCGCCTCAGGTGCTGGTTTCTGTAAAAAAAAATCGAAGTCCATTAGTCATGAAAAGTTTACGATGAGGTCCATTTAATTAATACTTACAAAGTAATAAAAACTGCTGCTCTTTGTGCTCCAACAAACAGAAACATCTGATAGGCCCAACCATCACAGAAGCATAAGTTACCAGTCGAAAACCATGTTTCACTGGGGTGGAGGAAGAGCACAACAGCCATGAATGGGCCGTAAGGGTCATTAGGTGCAATGCTTTCAAAACGATAAAAATTTTAATGCACGCATGGTTGCGTGTGTCTTGACTGTGCTTCTGCTTGTTCATGTATATCCATCTTCAGGTGCTATTTGGAGTTTAGTAATTCAATAAAATTGCACGTAAACGCGGCCATAAGGATTTGCATCAAGAACAAATGCCACAAACAAAACGACCTGAATCGTTTGCGTCTGGTAATAACAAGTTAATTGTCACGATAGTTTCTTACAAAACGAATGCAAGACTATTAAAAATTCTGCATGACAAAGCTATCTTTTATTTCCGATTCTTACAGATGTTTCTGACTTGTCATAGGCCACATAACTGAAGTCACTCAACACTCAAGGTTAGGAGGCGACAGGCAAACAAAAAAAGAAACAACCAGACCCAGAATTTAATAATAACAACAACAACAACAACAACAACAACAACAACAATAATAATAATAATAATAATAATAATAATAATAATAACCTGATTACATCTTTTCATTTTCAGGTAAGATAATCAGAAATATTAGATGAAGTTCCACTTTTTAAAAATCTGTCAAATCTGTTTTAGGATTGCCCATATAAATTATTCCTGTTAACCCTTGCTTCCCCTACATTAAACAAAATTATGTCTGTGTGTGTGATCCCAATAGAATCGCAGCAGTGGCAGCGTACGAGGCTCAGATTGGATGTCTGGGTATTTTGCAACTCTGCACTGACCATGAGCTATGTAACCTTTAGTATGACCACTTCGGGGCAACCTTGTCCAAAAAAAATGGGGTCATGCAGGCATGTTATCAAGGGCAGAGGCCACTCTTCCAAAAAAATTAACCAGTTAACGAAAAAAGATGAAATATCGTCAACGTACATTGCAAATTTGCGGCAAGGATGTCATTTAAAAATAGAACCCTTGAGATGGAATCTAGGTTGGGAAAGAGGGTTTGTATAGCATTGCTGTGGGACTTCCCCCTTGATATCACCATCAAGGGAGCAAAATGGGGGTCTTGTGTGTTTATTATCTAAGATATGGACCCCTGATTAAAAAAATTAATGTAAAACCACAAATAATGTGTTGTGGGTCTGCGAAAATAAAGGTATATGTGTGCTAATTTTTAAGATTGAAACCTATAATCAAAAAATTAACTTAACGAAAATTGCTTTGCCACCCAAAAATAAAGCAATGGATCAAATCTAATTTTGATTTCATCTTGACACATGTATCGTTGAGCAATGGTTTAACGTCTAAAGTTAACGATTCAACCAGTTGCATACCTCTGCTAGCCAGCAAACAAGGGATATACATTTGAACATGTCAACAACAACGAAAATGAAATGGCTAGGCTTTTAAACGGTAAGTGTGAGTGTCGGCTAACAACAAACAGAAATCGTGCCAATAAAGAGTTTTTGTGAAATCTGATGTAAAGAAAAAAATCCCCCTACATAACAACCTTAAAATACAATAAGTTTTTACTTTTTCTGTCACCGCAATGGAAACAAAGCTATTTGCAAAAAGTATTTCGACTTTTTCACGTTTACCCGTGTTTTTCAACACCTCTCTTTCACTAAATAAAAACCAACAATGAGGAGAAAAACGCACGACCAGTTCAATTAAAACTAATGCCTCTGGTAAAAAAAATCAACCTGAATCGCAGTAGCTATAACCTCTATTTTCAAATTTTTCACCTATGTACATGAAATACAATATTGATAACATTGAGCAACATACCTGTACTTTACGAATTCTTCAACGACCCCATTAAAAGCATGAATACCTATTACCATTGGGAAATCGGCACCTCGTTTATCTGACTTAATAGTCTTCTCCAGGATTTTTTCAAAAGTCGACGTCATATCGTCGTATTTTAATTTGACGTCTTCTTTCCGCTGTGAAAATGACAGTGAAACAAAAAATTAATGTGATCTACTTCAGTCCCCCACCCCACGTCTTTCTCTCCAACGAAAAAAAAATTGCAATTTCATTTTCCGATACGACTTTTAAATATCTGAATCTGAAAGTCGCAAGTACCTCCTCGTCTAATATATACCTACTTGATCTCAACTTCTTATATCCAATATTAAAGGTCCAATCTCTTTGCCCGATACACATTTAACATAAGTGCTTTACTTAAAAAAATATTGTATTTAATTTATAGCATCATCCCAGCCTGCTTTTTTCAGTAACTTACACAATTTTAGCGTTTCAATTACTTTCGGTAATAGACGTACCTTTTGAGTTGTAGCATACGTTGTAAGCATATTTGCATGATATTGCTGTAACGCTTTCTTGAATACCACATCAACAACTGTATCCTTCTTTGCCGATTTATTCATATCGAAAACCTAAATAAATGAAACAAACAAGAAAACGCTTTAATAAATGCGAGCATTAGTGACTGTGATGGGTGACTTCTTCCTGGAGTAATGCTTTCGCCTACTTTTTTGGGGGGGAGGTGGGAGGTAAAGGGATGACCAAAATAGAAACCTTAGACCAACAACAAAGACTCCCCATTTAGGGATCTAGCCTTCAACCTTTTCCCTGACTCCTTTCCCTGTGATCCTGGCTAAACACTGGCCATTTCTCAAGGCAGCAGTGTGTTTTA
The DNA here is from genome assembly GCA_003991215.1 of Morbakka virulenta. Lineage (NCBI taxonomy): Eukaryota > Metazoa > Cnidaria > Cubozoa > Carybdeida > Carukiidae > Morbakka > Morbakka virulenta. The sequence goes on along the minus strand of RDPX01000094.1, from coordinate 1,905,840 downwards.
TAAAACACTTGCTATTCCAATAACAAACCAGGAATCTCTTAATACCTATTGTATCAAATGGCTTTTTCTTTTAGGAAATGGCAAATTTAATGAATTGTAGAATGAGTTAAAGCGAAAATAAATACCTTCATAAATTAGCAAACAAGCTGATTTAAGCAAACATACTGAAGAACAGAGCTGACCTTAAGTGCCGGTTCTGTAACCAGCACACGGAAACAATAGATCACCTTGTGTCCGAATGTCCAGCACTTGTTCTGAATGAGTATGTCAAACGTCACGACCGTGTTGGGCAGTATCTCCATTGGGGTATATGCAAACATTTTAGTACTGAAACCAACCCCAACTGGTATGAACACCAGTAACGGATGGAGAAAATGCAACTACTTTGTGGAACTTTCCGACCAACACTGATCGGACGATTCAAGCTAACCGTCCTGGCATTATAATTAAAGATAGGAAAAACAAAATGTGCACTAATTGACATGAATGTGTCAAGTGATAAAAACATCTCAGTTACGGAATTCGAAAAGTTAAGAGATTCAAAAAATGTTGAACGTCAAAGCTAGAACTGCTCCAGTCATTGTTGGGACACTGGCGATGATTAAAAAGGGGACTAAAAATAGAGAGAAAATACCTGGATAACATCCAGGTATTTTCTTTCCATAAATAAAAAATCCAGAAAAATGTCTTCACAGGCACTGCTGGTATTCTTCAAAAAGCATTCTCAATTTGATACTGTAAAAGCCATAAACCTTTCTGGTTTTTTTTCATACAGCCTTTTTTACAAATTTTTCATAATAATAATAATAATAATATTACTAATTAGAAGTAAATAAATAATGCTTCAGGCAGAGCCTCTACATACTAAGTTATGTATTAAAAAAAAGAATTTTGATACCTTTTTAGAAAGAAACTGGCTCAGAATCTCCATATCTTCATCTCCACTTACAACATACTTATCAGTAGGAGTCCACACTTTACCACCACTGGATAATGAAGCTGATTTATTACCTAGAGGCATAATTCAAATTTTAAATATTTAAAAAAAAACCCAACAACATTGGAATGATAAAAAGAAATTAACTAGCAACAAAATATGGCTTATTAAAATACAATAATAGAAAGTTGTGCACAGCAACAATTTTATTACCACTAATGAATGCATGACAAACTTAAATAAATCCAGTGAATAATAAATTAGAACCATTTTGCAGTAAATATACCAGTAATCGGTTATTACAATCATATAACAAATTCTGTTAAAAATGAGCTGTAGCTAATGTTGCGTGTCACATCTTTTACCTCTTAGCTGCTTAATCTAAAATCCTTAATTGTTATTCATTAAAAATTTTTGACAATTCTGACTGGACCCATCAAAACAACTATGTTTTCAACCAAGCTTAAAATTTTTTTATAGCTAGCGATCTCTAAGCAGACCACAACTGGAATCCTGCACCATTGCAGTAAAAAAATACAAGTACGACTATTGCTGTTTACGCCCAAGCAAGTCACCACTACAATTAGACAAATCTTTACATCCGGCAGCATTGTGTAACTCGTATTAAATGTTCTCCCTGTAGCATGTCGACCCTAAAAACGTTTCTACTTGCTATTGTATAATACTAACCTTTTTCAGAATTTCTCGGTATGGTATTTCCCTTTTTGCCTGGTACCCTTGTAATAAGATTCATAAGTATATTCTTTTTCTTACTCGAGTCCGTCGAGGATGGTACATTTTCCGCTGAAGGGCGCGTCGGTATCACAACATAATCCTCTAAACTCTTTGTTTCTGCACTTGCAGTCCGGCCTGCCTTTTGCTTCTTGTCTTTGAATGACATTCGTCTAAATAAGCCACGCCCCAGTGATCTGGTACTCTCCTTTTTCTCCCCATCACTATCGCTTCCTTCAGGTATATTTTCATTCCCTGATGATCCTGAAGATGCCACAGACACCGCCGAGTCCGCTCGTGGTTTGTCAGCAATTTCATAGCTACGATCAGTTACGTCTGTAGATGGGCGTTTTTCAACTAAATCATCATCTGTTACCGTTGTTTTATTATTTAACTCATTTCTCAGCTGTTCCTCGTATGGTCTTTCTTCATCATTAAAAATGGTCTTTGAAAGAGCATCTTCAACAAGCGCTTCGGCCCTATCCCTATTGAACGAGAGTAAGAAAAAAGTAAATGAGTCCATGCTAAGATCCGAGCTATGAGCAAATCAAGCGAAATGCGCTCACGTCTGCCAGGCAGCAGTAACATGAACAAAAACCTCGTGCCATTATATTTTCAATACTTACTTGTTGATTAGTAAAACTTTGATGATAGATACCAACAACAGCCGATATCAAAATTTAGTGAAGCTTTTAACAGGCGCTTGAATTCATTTATATTTACACTTATATTTATATCTCCGCAATGCGTAGTCGCCACGCCAAAAGCATAAACGTAAGCACCAGAAAATACATTACAATGATTTTTAATGACGCTGTGAACACTTTAACTATCACACAAAACTATACATGAAAATGAGCAGCGATCAGGTAATTGTTGTGAATGATATTATTACCCGGTATTAATACGAGAGCCGAAGTAAGCAACTGTTGTAATAAAGTCTACAATAAAAAATTACCTTGGCCTGGATCCACAAGCGACCAAGTCTAACCTACATCTTTCCAGTTTTAAAACTTTATTTGGACACCGCAAACATACAACTAAACCAATGAAATTCCCTTTGACTATAAGCTATTCGGAGATTCCTAATTTAGTAACTGGAGTGCAGAACAAAATATTTGGTCACCACACACAAATGCATAAGGATACGCGTAATCGTATAAAAACCTTGCAAAATATCTGTGATGATAGGGTATTTTAGATCGAGGAAATTCCCTGGTATTTCCCGAGTCATATTTTTAAAGAATCCGCCTTCAGCTTCTTACCTCATAACACATTACCAACATTACAGTTTCCCTACATTCTATTACGACCTTCACATAACACGACCTCTCACTGTCGCATGACGATGTGCGGCGCCTTTTAGGTGTTACAAACGCACCAGCAGTTTATCTAACTTCATTTACAGCTACCTTTTACACTGGAGGTCAAATTAGCAAACCAAACGTTCCATAATTCACAAAATATGGCGTCCAACATTGGAGAGGCCATAGAGTTTTAAACTACTAATTATCTATCCATCTGTCTACCTGGCTTTCTCTGTCTGTGTTGTTTCTCCACTACCCCTAACCCCCCCTTCTTTTTCCTCCAGTGGTCTTACTCGTGCTCACCATGCTCATACCTACACGTTTTCTCCAAATTAGTAACTGTTTCCGTCAATCGGGCACGTCTTCTGAGAAAGCTTGTGACCATGTCCGTTTTAAAGAAAAATCCTCTTCTTAAACGATATCAATCATCGTCATTTTTTGTCATTCCCCTGACACAATACTGAATATCGTTCCAGAAATGATATCATTTCCTACACTGCTGTGCTTCATAATGTGCTCAAGAAGTTTAGTCCACAGTGTTCAATTTCATTTACAAGTCTTTTTGATTCCCATTGATACAATATTAATGTACTGATTCCTCCTTCCAGCTGAATAATACGTCTTCTTGTGCTTACGAGGGTTCATGATGGCTTAGTCAATAATTACAAGCGTAAAATATTCTACGTTCTTGTGCTGCAATTGGAAATATTAATAATCCTATCAGTGTTACCTGTGTATTTTCACAATCAAGACTTTCTCTTTTTCGGTTCTATCGTGGGATTATAGTGTGGATTTTGATCCCACAATACGGTTTATTTCTTTCCTGTCATTTAAGGTTCTTCGTGATTAGGCATCTAAACTTATTCCCTGCCCTCGAATCTTCGTTGTTTGATATGTAAATTGATCTCCTGCTTAATATATATATATATATACAGCACTTTCGTATATACTCAGTAAAGCAGATCCCCCATCGACGCCAGAAGCCCTTATTGAATACAACTCGATAAAACTGATATTTTCTACTAATTTGTGGAAAGCACAAATTAAAAAAAAACAACAACACAACACCAAAACAAACTGAAATTCATGCTTTCCAGATTGCACTCGAAACTGTCCTATTGCAAGGGCAAAAGAATGCTTGCTAAGTCTAACACAAATGAAATCTGGGGGCATGTACACACACACACATGTAGTACGCGTCGTCCCCCTTCACCCCCTGCCCATCCCGCCGTTTTGTCATCAGCCATTGCCAGACGGCACATAACAGATGGGGGCCACTTTGATGAATATATATATATATATATATATATATATATATATATACATATATATATATACATATNCATTGCCAGACGGCACATAACAGATAGGGGACACTTTGATGAATATATATATATATATATATATATATATACATATTTACAAAAATATATAAATTTATACATATAAACAATGCCTGTATGCACATGTCCAATAAACAAAAGAGGATGGCTATAGGTAAGAGTGGCATGAGAAAATGTAGTAAATGTATGAGGCTAGCATTTGCCTTTCCCACGACCTTGTATACTAAGTTGATCTAATCTACTCCAGCAACATGTGCTTGACACTCGATCATGGTGACATACGGATGTTAATATAGTGAACTTTTAATACCAAACTATAACCGGTAAAGTAGTCTTTACGCTGGCCAAGCTTTGCCCTCACACGGGTGTTTTAAAAATTGAACCCAAAATACTGGTATGATCCGTGGATAAATTCAACATTCCCAGTTACTTCTTTTAGAACGCCAAGAACTGAGGTTTGACTTCTGTACCAGCTCAGAGCAATACCTCCAACGTGGATCCAACAAATTAAGTATTGAGATTACAGATTTATGACGGGTATATGCAGTACCATACATCACTTGACTGGTAACCAATATGGCTAATTAGATCAACCTAAAAATACCCGCACCTGTATTATGCCGTGCTTTAAAATTTATTGTCCAGTTAATACTTGAATACGTGATGTAAAAGGTGACAACGTAGATAATTTTCCGTTCTACTGATTGCGAACAAGACAACAGATAACACGATTTATAAGGCCAAATGGGGTTCCTGTGTTACTTTTGTCTACTAATAATAAACTTCATTAAGCAACGCAACAAAAGGTCATCCGAACAAAAAGTGGTATAATTTTTTGGTTAAAAACCCACAGCTAAAGCACGGAGAAGCCACAACTTAAAGACGAAAACAATAGGTGATGGTCAAAATCCAAACAAAAAGCCCTGAACAAAACAAAACCTGTCATACTCCGGTGGTTGTCTGCACTTGTCCCAGTTAAGCTTGATCGCGGTCGATTGTCATACTGTCATCCACAAAAAAGTAATCGAAAACAAATTACTGCCAGCTCAAAACAAAAATAATACATTTGAATTGCTTTGCCTGATTAACGACACTGTGACCAATTAACCTGAAACGATTTTCAAAAACAACGAAGCAAGACAAATCTTAAAATCTTTGTGTGGCAGCGCAAACACATCGAGTTGAACCCATTAACAGAAGGGTTCTCCACAGGCAAGCTCGTGCTTCTTGTGCGCATTGGGGGTCATAAAGGATAACTTTCGTTGAAACGTAAAAAAATGTTGACACTGGTCTTGCCCTTCCAGCAAGCTGAATTACGAAGCATTGCATAGCATGTTACTTTGCACACATCTTCCAAATTATTGGGGTAAATATTATGACCACCAGACTCAATTATTCAAATGAAAAACAAAAGGGTTTTGTTCATTTTACCGGGTGCTGGTCAAACAGTAAAAAAAAAACATGTGGAGAAATCTGAAACAAAAGTGGATAAGTGGAGAATAATTCTTGTCTCATCAACAGATCACGTTCGAATGGAAACAGAGGGGGGTAGACTGGTGACTTGCTGTTAACAGTCTGGCGTGGAATTTTTGTAGTCGTGTTGATGGAGCATTTGTGTCAACGCAAAAACGGAGGAGAGTAAATTTACTCAACTTACCGAACGTCTTTTAACGCCTGTTCTTCTCTTTGTCGTTGTCTGAGTTCTTCTCTAAGCCTGTCTTCCCTTAGTTTTAAGTATCTGACAATAAAAAATGGTACGATAAAATTGAGCCAGTAGTACCAAGATGCAAAATATGCAGCAATTGTATCACAGGACAGAAACATGTTATTGCTTCTGTACCTGACACGACTTTACTCATCAAGAATACAACTCCTTCTATCCCGATCATTCCCAAAGTTACTCGTGTTCCTTCTTCTCAGAACAGCATACTTTGAGATCCAAAAATTTAATGAATGACGGAACTTTGTGGACGAGAATAACAAAACCCAACTTTCCATGAAACAAAAGGCAAAGACAAATACCTGAAAGAAACAATACGTCACGAGCAGGTCGAGTTAGGTGTCATATTTGATTTCAAAACCGGATCTACGCTATTGTTATCGCACTTGGAAGAAAACCTTTTCTCATCAGGCCTGCTATTTTGAAAACAAAACATGATATGAAGGAGAGACACCAAAGAGCGGCCACCATTTCCTCGAACACAATGGCAAACGAAAATCACGAGTCATTTGATATGAGCAGCAATATAAAGAAGACAATGACGAAAACTCATGTTTGGCTGTCGCAGGAAACTGAATCATAAACATTATAAAGCCAAAGAACTTTTTAATTCCTGAACATTTGATAAAAAAAAGGACGCAGCAGCTTCATTGGTTTCACACAAGGGTGGAACAAGCATGCCATCTACTGTTGCTGAAGAGCTGAACCAATTTCTGGGAATGGGTGACTTAAAAACCAAACTGTAGAAGAACCCTGGTCAAAAAAGGCATAATAAATACCACGATTGCACTTATTGTTACAAAATAAAGGTCAATATAATAATATTTTAGCCAGCTCCAAAACTCTGGCTGAGACTCAGTTGGTAAAGACCCATGAGTTTCTGGATGACACCCTGCAAGTGATGTGAAGAGAAACAATCTTTTTATGGCAATAACAGCAGCAACAGCAACCACAACATGATGACGATAATAATAACAATAATAACCACCAGCAACAGTATCATAATATAATATAATAGCTCGCACGCTGCGTAAAGTGCTGTGTTTTGAAGCTGCGTGTAATCATGACATGACAAAAATACCAAGAAATACACAAAAGTGCTGGAGAGAATTACGCAAACATAATAATAATAATTATAATACCCTGAATAATCAAATTGCCCTGATAATTACACCAGGCACTGACTATTACTGTCAGCAAGTGGTGTAGCTTCGGAAGACGTATGACCTCTGATCTCAATTGATTGGTGGGGTACACGAACGTGTTTTGCCTGGTAATTATGAATGGGCAAGATCAAACATTCCCGCTCAAACCGCAGACTTGCCAGTTAGTTGTCAGTTGACCTTAACCAGTTTTGCATGTCCCGAAAGGGTTGACACATCACGCATTTCTATTTAAAGAGCGGGAGTAGTGGGGGAGCATCATATCAAGGTGTCGTGAGCGTGGATCTCTTGTTCTGAAGGGACGAGTACCGAGTTCTAACTTTGTTACTTAGTCCTAAGGTCTTGGGTGAAGCGTGGCTGCGGAGACCTTTTTGAGCAGAATGGGAAACCTAAACAGGGAAACCCAAACAGGCCCCACCTGAAAGGTCATGTGCTGTTTTAATTAACATCAATATCACATACACTTGGGTGTGGTCCATGCACCCAGCTTATCGGGCTGGGAGTCGGATGGGTTTGCTGGGGTTTCTACCACTGACTCCCCCATGGGCTCGTATTGGTCCACCACTCAATAATAATAATAATAATAATAATAATAATAATAATAATAATATGTATGCCCTTTGGCATACATAACAACATGGCTCTTTTTGCCTGTGCGTTGTTGTTTTTGTCACCAAACAGGGCAATAACAAATATCCAGTCTGTATTCAATGCTGCAATACCAGACTTACTGCTAGTACTAAGACATCTCTCCATGTATTGTCAGCTATCAGGCTAGGAGTGGGGAGTGCTGTAGTCATGAGTTGTTGTCATACAACAACAACCGCTTGAGCAATGTGCCTTTCCTCACTGGTTGTGAGGCGCCACTTGCAAGGTTGAAGTGATGTTTCCATTTTTATTTGGTTATTTTATCTCACTCTTGTGGCTACAGTACATGTGCCTGCATTCAACTTTCCTGGCTTGTTGTTGGGCGCTGAATGTGGGTTTTTCACCCATCCATCACTAGATGGTGTGTAACCACTCGATAATAATAATAATAAATTTTTAAAAAAATACTAGTAATAAATAATATGATGATGATGGGTTATCCAAAAATATTATCAGGAAAGTAGTGGTATGGAGAAGATGTGTTTCACTCGCGTCCCATGTGTGGCAAGGAAAAAGATAGCACACCTTGTTTCCGAATGTTCCAAACTAGCACAGAACTAGTGTAAGAGCTTGAGGCACAACAATGTGGCTAAAGTATTTCATTCAAAGGTGTACGTAAAGACGGGTTTTGAAAAGGCTGAGAAATGGTACATACATGGCTCGGGGAAATTACTGGAGGATTAGAAGATTTTATGGGATTATCCTATACATACCGTTAACCAGTTAGAGAATAATAGACTTGATATCACTCTAATTGAAAAGAAATTTGATGGAAAATATAAATCAAAAGTGAACTGCAAAGGAATAATATTATTTCAAAAAGTGGACTGTAAAAAAATGTTGCTCCAAGAGAAAAAAAAGAGATTTGCCGTATTTTCAGGCCTCAAATATCTCTGCAATGAACAAACTCAATGCTGTTGTTCTCTTTGGGTTGCGAGACAGTTGGGCTTAAAAAACATAGACAAAATGGCAAAACCCACCATGACACATAGTTTAAAGGTAGAATAGAAAACGGCATCAAAGAACTACAAAGAAGTATTAATCTCCTGACGAGGAATAAAAACGGTGAAGTGAAATATCAAGAAAGATTGAAGAACTGTATGAAAGCCCATAATTCATAGGAAAGGAATTGGAACAAGTTCACAAGAACTGAAAGAGAGTAATGGCAAAGAAGGCCAAAATAGATCGCTTTCATGAGAGAATCCAACAATTCAGGGAAAATCGGCTTTTGGACTCTGACCAAAAATGATTGTCTTCTGAACTTAATGGGAAAAACCACCGAGGAAATGAATTATGAAATGCGGAAAAAAGTAGAACTTTTTGGAATGGAATATGGCTAGAGAGTGAAGAACATAATTATAATGCAGACTGGATCCAAACACTCAAAGAGGAAAGTAATTATTATCGTTATCAGGAATGTTTGCTTATAACTGAGGAATATCTTAAAGCAAAGTATAAAAGTACCAAATTAAAAAGCTCCTGGGAGAGATAGAGTTTCTGGATAAAAAAAAAGTCTCCATGGCAGAATCGCCCATCAACTGAATGCGATTTTAAGAGGAAATGAACAATCACCTGAGTGGTTCACTATGGACTGTTTTGTGACAGAAATATCTAACCGAAGTTAACGCTGGAGACAAACACTGTAAACAACCACTGTAAACAACCACTGACCAATTTCGTGTCTGCCATTAATGTGGAAATTCTTCAAGCGTATTATGTCTAATTATCTGTATGACTTTTTTGATGAAGAAAAAATATTAAGTGATGAACAGATGTGAGCATCAGAGATACCAAAAACGAGGAAATAAGCCAAGTGAGCCAATTTTGTTATCTAGGCTCAGTGCTGTCAGAACAGGGTGGGTGCCGGGAGGATGTAAGCGGAAGGATTAATAAAGCATGGAAGAAGTGGAGGGAAGTCAGTGGGGTTGTCTGTGACAAACAGATGCCCATGAAGTTGAAAATCAAGATCTATACAGCAGTCATACGACCTGTGTTGCTGTATGGTTTGGAGACGGCTGCACTGAGAAAGGCGGAAGAAAAGGCCCTGGAGGTAGCAGAGATGAAAATGTTGAGGTGGATAGCTGGTATCTCGCTCCTTGAGCACCGGACAAACGCAGACATCCGAAGGTTTGTCGGAGTGGCAAACATCTCCAACAAGGCAAGG
>RDPX01000094.1:1864107-1894116 GCA_003991215.1 Morbakka virulenta | reverse complement strand
CAGATTGGGAGAGATGATCAAGGAAGACATGAGGAAAGTAGGAGCGAAGCCAGAGGACTGCATAGACCGCAAAAAGTGGCGGAGACAGTGTCGAGCGGCCGACCCGTCCTAGTGATGGAACAAGACCGCAAGGAAAAGAAGAAGAAGAAGGGGTACAACAGAAAGACCACATAGGCAAAGGGTCAGCTTTTGGTAGCCAAAGCAGGACTTGGAAACTACAAAAAGCGGGGGAACAACCTTGCCATAACGTGGATGGACTATCGACAGGATAAGATCCCGCATAGCTGGATTAGAGAGTCGTTTGGAGTTGCTGATAACATTAAAAAGCTTTTGATTAGCAGCATGAACAACTGAAAATTGGAATTGACAACCTCAGGGGTTTCCTTGGGCGACCTTAACATTAGAAGAGGAATCTTCAGTTTATCACCACTTCTGGTACCTCTCACCATAATGTCGAGAAAGGTGAGTTCTCATTATGAGTTGGACGATAAGGTTATATGATTAAACCATCCGTTGTTCAAGGACGATTTGAAGTTATCTGCCAAGACTCGTGACCAAATTGTTTCCCTTGTCAAGACAGTGCATTTGTATAGAAAGGAGACTGGGGTGGAGTTGGCATGAACAAGTGTGGAACACTCATTTACAAAAAAAGGCAAAAATTGTCAGAAATACAGGTGTTTTACTTTGTGAAAATTGATGATGAAGGCTAAAAATATATCGGAATATTGGAATGTGATATAAAAAAATGAAATAAAAGTTCATTTCGTAAAAGAATACAAAAGAAACGTAAGATTGATACCAAGTCTAAACTAAATCGCCGAAACAAGATAAAAGAGAGTTAACGCATGGGCAGTAGCAATTTCAAGGAATGGAGCTGGTACTCTAAACTGTAATGTAAAAGAAATAAGGGAGTTAGATGGAAAAACGAGGAAATTACTCACTATCTTTAAGGGTTTGCATCCAAAAAATGATATAGATAGACCATATCTTAGTAGAATGGACGGAGGAAAGGGATTTTTGAGCTGCAAGGATACTACCAAAAATGAAGAGAAGAACCTAGAGTGGTGCCGCAGGCTTTCTAATGTGGGATTGTTGCAAGGCGTTAAACATGTTGGTATACTGAAGTACTAAGTAGCAGTCTTCTTTGCACTAGCTCAGCAAAATTAGCGGTCCACTACGCCCAAAACCGCACATTATTAGGGGCAGCCAGGATAGTGAGGAAAGTATTAGAGTAAAAGGAAAAGCACGAACCAATGAGTAATAATCAGTTTCCCCGGTTTAAAAGTCAGTATATCATCTACCACTGATATTAACAGCAAATCTAATAATAATAATAAATAATAATAATAATAATAATAATAATAATATGTCCTGGGTATGACGATAAACTGCATCCGGTTGTGGAGTTTCAACGTGGGCGAATGAGGTTGCCCTTTGCCACAACTACCTCCAGGTCACCCTTAGGCAAGGTGTAGCACCTGTTAGCCTACTTTGAGACCTTGAAATACCGGGTTGACGTCCGAGGGATTTGTCTGTCCCTTTCCTCTTTCTGGCCAAGACGAGGTTGTAAGCCTTGGTTGTCAATCGTCCTATGAGAAGGAAAACTCAAAACAATAAACCAACCGCAGTTGTAAATTCCAGGTTGACGTCTGGCGGGGTGTAACTGTATCTCATGGTCAGGTTTGGATCTTTAGCTTTCGTTAGCAGCTTTCCTAGAGATGGTGTCTCGATAAAAATACTGGTGATTGTGCAAACCTAAATTCACAAATCCTTTTTGTAAGTGCTAATGTCAAATCAAAATTCTGAAAATAACGGTGTGAATGGGACTGGAACTTTATGTGAAGATCCCTCGCTCGGTCGATATCCTGCAACTGCTTCTTTCGAAGGACGAAGGAGAAAATGGACTCAAGAAATTAATAGGATAGTGATGGAATGTTACTATATAAGTGAACCATCGATAATAGGTTATAGAGAGCGTATGCATACTATATGGAAAAAGAAAGGAATGTTTGAAGTGTCAGAACAGAGGTTGATGGGTCAGACGAGGCAAATAGAGAAGAAGTGGTTATCTGAACTTGAACTTGATGTAATTAAACGCTCAGTTCAAATTAAAAACGAACCCGAAATATCGCCGCATTTGGATGAATCTATTCTACTAACTGCATTAAATGACGTAAATCTCGAAACACCACAGGTTATTTCGGAAGCACTAGATGATCATGTTTGGTTAAATGATATTGTCCTAAAACAAGGTGAAAAAACTAGTGAGGAACAGATTTCAATATTGGAAAGGATAGAAGAAATCGTTCCAGAAATGAAGGATAAAGAAGTGAATAGGGTCCCATCTCTTAACAGCAGTACCCAGTTATCGTCTAAAAGGTGCAACGAAAACAGTAGATGAGGTACTTACTATCGAAGGTAGAGGTAATAGATATAAATAATATTAGGGACTTGTATTATGCTGGAAGTATTGTTGTATGTAAGCTGGTTGGTGTCTGAGCATATGTGACTAAAAATAAAGAACATTGGTGTAAAAGACGAATTGACTCTTCTTTTAAATCACTCAACAGGGACATAGACAGAGGTCATATTAATGCACTAATTGACGGGCAAAATGTTAAAAGAAAACATGGAATTGACCTAGAAATGAGATATCGCTATGGAAAAAAGAAATTGCCAACAGTTAGGGAAGAAATCAAACAACGAATTAAAGCCAAAACCGCAAAAGTCAAGAGGTATGAAAATCGCATAAACCAATTCAAACAAAATCGCACTTTTCTAAATAACCAAGCAAATTTTACAGAGATCTTGATAACGCGGGCTAAAGTGAAACCAATGAGTGCCCTTATTCACAAGAGGCCCAGGACTTTTGGACAGGCATATGGGGGGAAAAGAAAAATCATAGAACTGATGCCCAACGGGTAAGAATTGTCAAAGAGAACTCAAACAGCCCAACTCAAGAGAGAATCACGATCTCTCTTGAAACGCTAATGAAAGTCATTAGAAAAACACCAAATTGGAAGGCTCCCGGTCCAGATCACATCCAGGCAGGAAGACTGGATCAAAAACTTTAAAAGCTTGCAAACCAGATTGCATGAATTGTTCCAGACTTGCTTGCACTCTGGTCTCGTACCACAATGGACGACCTTGGGCAGGACGGTGCTCATCCAAATGGCCAAAACAAAAGGTGGAATTGTCAGTAATAACAGGCCAATAATGTGCCTACCTTTGATATGGAAAACGTTTACTGGAGCCATTAACGAAGAGATGTACAAATTCCTAGACGAGAATGAACTCCTCCGCAAGAGCAAAAGGGGTGTCGTAGAAAATCTCGTGGTACTAATGATTTGCTTTTCATAGATCAAATGGGAATGAAGGAAGTAAAACGGAGGAAAAAGAATATCACGATGGCCTGGATAGACTATACAAAGGCCAATGATATGATTCCAATCGAGTGCCTTGTTTTGCTTGGAATATCCGACCAAGTTGTACAGTTACTGAAGAGCTGAATGGAAAACTCGAAAGCAGATTTATATTGTGGGGATGAACAACTGGGAAGGATTAGTAAAAAAAGAGGAATTTTCCAAGGAGATGCCTTTTCTCCCTTACTGTTTGTAATGTGTCCACTTACTGTTCTACTCAGAAAATCAAATTCAAGCAACGGTGAAAAATTGAACCATCTACTATGTATGTATGGATAACTTTATGCTAAAAATGAGAAATCTTGGATTCCCTCATCCAGACAGTACGGATATTTAGTGAAGATATCGGTATGGAGTTTGAGATTGAAAAGTGTGCTACTCTCTTCATCAAGGGAGGAAAACACATTAACAATGAAGGTATAAAACTCTCAGATGGCAACATGATTAAGGCTATGAAAGAAAGAGAGAACTATATGTACCTTGGCATATTACAAGTTGATAAAGTCCTACATACTGAAATAAAGGAGAAAGTATCAAGAGAATACTTCAGAAGGATGAGATAAACCTCAAGGGTCCAAACTAAACAGTGGTAATCTTTTCAAAGGTATTAACACATGGGCAGTATCATTATTAAGAAACACTGCCACATTTTTAGATTGGAACTGTGATGAGCTACGAATGATGGACAGAAGAACAAGAAACCTTTTAACAATGCACAAGGCACTTCATCCAAAGAGTAATGTCGATAGAACTTACATCCCCAGAAGAGATGGTGGTAGAGGACTTATAAAAATAGAAAATAATGCAGAGTTAGAACGAATAGGGCTCCATAATTATGTTTTAAATTCAAATGAGACGTTGCTAATGGCTGCAGGTGAAGCAACAGAGATGGACCAGGGCAGATTGGAAACGAGACAGGTTGTTAAACAACGAAAAATTAGAAATAGATTAGAACAATTCCGAGAAAAACAAATGCACGGTCACTTCTTTAGGCAAACTAAAGAAGTTGGCCAAAATCATTGGGAATGGATTAAACATGGTAGTTTGAAAAGAGAAACAGAGTCTTTGATTTTCGCAGCACAAGAACGAGCAATCAGAACTATGTTAAAAGTAAAATAGACAAATCTCAGGAAAAAAGTTGCTGCAGAATGTGTAGCAACGCAGATTAAACAATTAACCATATCCTTAGTGAACGTCCGAAACTAGCCCAAAAGGAGTATAAGCGAAGGCACGATTGGGTAGGTACGTGGGTACATTGGAAGCTCTCGACAAAAAACGGATTCCTAGTCAGTGAAAAATTGTATGAACATGAGCCTGCGGCTGTAATTGAAAATGATGATTGCAAGATTTTGTGGGATTTTAATATCCAAACGGATCAAGAAATTGGAATTAGAAGACCTGACTTAGTGTTAATTCACAAAAAGGAAAATATAACAAAGAGAGTCGATTTTGCAGTTCCATTCGACAAAAGAGACTGAAAAAATTGAAAAGCGTCAAGATCTAGCGAGGGAATTAAAGAAACTGTGGAATACAAAGGTTGATGTTTTACCCATTTTCATTGGTTGCTTAGGATGTACCTCCAATAGATTTAAGATGTGGCACGAAAAACTGGATATAGAACTTGATATTAAAGAAGTCCAAAAAACAGTATTACTGAACTCTGCTAGAATCCTTCGAGTCCGGGAGATGTGAGGAGTCTTGTTGACACCATAGCTCCGGGACAAACTATCCGTTGGAAAATTCCGATGTGCGATACAGCAATAATAACAGCAATAATGATAGCAAAAATAATAGCAATAATAATAATAACAATATTAATAATAAGTCCTGGGTAAGACTTGCAAAAACAACCGGTTGTGGAGTTTCGACGTTAGAGAATAAGGTTAACATTTGCCACATAAACCTCCAGGTCAACCTTGAACAAGATGTAGTACCTCAGCTCTCCAAGAAATATCTGGCTGCCATATGATGGGGGACGTAGTCTGTCTAATGGGTGGGAGGAGCACTTTACCTTTGGCTTGCAATCCTCCTAGTGACGGTGTCACAATAAGAAAACTTCAAATGAGTGTATTTACACTTATTTAAGGGTAGTGAATATCTTAAAACAGAAATACTAAATGTTCAAGCTGATATTGATACAAAGATACATACAGAAGACATAGTCAGGTTAAGAGGAAAACTGCAGTTAGTGGATGAAAGTGTAGTGTTACCAAAAGTGTTAAAAATTATTAAGAAGATGGAACAGATTTAGCAAAGAGATAGAATTAGACTTTCATTATTGAGAGGTAAATTGAGAAATGTTACACAGGCAGTGAATGTTGTGTCTTTGGAAAACAACCAAGAGTAAAAATATCTCGGCCTACTGCAATCAGATCTGATTACGCAAAAGGAAATGAAAAAGAAGGTTGAAAATGACTAAAAGCGAAGAGTTTGAAAACTACTAGAAACAAAACTGAACGGTCAAACTGTCATTAATGTGATAAACCCCCGGCATTATCTCTACTGAGATATTCCGCAACATTTTGAGGCTGGACGAAGGAAGAGATACATCAGTTTTATAGGAAAACAAAAAAGCTATGGCACGGGGGACTCCACTCAGAAGTAATGTGGACAGACTGTATATCCCAAGTTAAGAAGGTGGAAGAGGATTTCTTAATGTGGAGGATGTCCTAAACCTTGCAGTTATTGGAATTGAAATATATGTATGCAACAATGACGAAACGTTACTAAAAGCAGCTAGACTGGCAAATGAAAATAAAGAAGAAAGCGAAATAGAGTATAAGCTGCAGCAGATGAATGAAAGACATGAGGCTTGGAATGAAGACTTTAAATGGGCCAGTTTTTAAGTAACAAAAAATAAACAATAAATAAATAAATAATAATAATAATAATAATAATAAATAACACATCACGCATTTCTGTTTATCGGAGCATCATATCTAGGTGTGGTGGTGAGCGTCGATCTCTTGTTCTGAAGCGCCGAGTACCGAGTTCATACTTTGATACTTAGTCCTAAGGCCTTGGGTGAAGCCTCACTACGGAGACCGTTTCAAGCAGAATGGGTCACCTAAACTGTGAAACCTAAGCAGGCCCCACCTGCAAGGTCATGTGCTGTTTTAATTAACATCAATATCGCACACAAATGGGTGTGATGCATGCACCCAGCTTACCCTTATCAGGCTGGGAGTCGGATGGGTTTGCTGGGGTTCCTACCCCTGAATCCCCCGTGGGCTCGTATTGCTCCATCACTCAATAGTAGTAATAATAATAACAAAGTTCATGTCCAGCATGACAGCCCACACAGGGAGATTGTATTCACCTGCCAGACGAGAAAACTTAACCCCGGCTACCGACCAGTAGCTTTAGAGGTTAAGCACCTTCCTCAATATGTTGGTAGTTCCAATGATGGTAGATGTTTGGAGTCCACCCAAGACATCAGGGATGCCCAACTCTTTCAAACTGCGCTCCAAGCGCTTCGTCACCACTCCTAAGCTTCCCACGACGATTGGGACAACGCTGGTACATACACTATGTAACTTTCGGATTTGTTGGGCCAAGGGAGAATACTTAGTGATCTTTTCTTCTTCTTTAGCTGTCACATTTCGATCGGAAGGCACAGCAAAATCTACAACCAGCCATCTCTTCTTAGTGCGGTCAACAACAACAACATCCGGACGATTACATTCCACCTGTTGCATTGTCTCCACTGATCTATCCCACCAAACTTCAAACCTACCATCTTCACTCTTTCTAACTTTGTCAGGCACCTCTTCAAACCATTTCCCCGCACATTTCAACCCATACTTCTTGCACAGCTCCCAATATATTCTCAATCCCATCCTATCATGTCGCCTCTTGTACTCCTTCTGAGCCAGTACCTTACACCCACACGCAACATGCCAAACTGACTCAGATTCAATTCCGCAGATGCGACACATAGGACTAACACCACCATCCCACTTCGACTGCGCCAACCTTGTCCTCAATGCTTGCTCTTGAGCAGCAAACACAAATGCCTCTGTGCTTTTTGCAAGGAAACCACCTTTAACCCACTGTACTGATCTCTCTGTTGCATTTTCATCCATCTCCCGAAAGAACCTACCATGCATAGCCTTCTCCATCAATCTCTCCTTTCTCTCCTCAACCACTCTCGTCTTGTAATGCTTCTTTGTCTCCCTTCCATGCATAATCATTCCAGCCACCTGTTCCAAAATCGTCTCCTCAGTAGCATGTACATACTCTTCTAACCCTAACTCTTCCTGCCTCACACAATCTTCAACGCTGATCAGGCCACGACCCCCATCCTTTCTTCCGATGTACAGACGATCTACACTACTATTCCTATGGAAAGCACCATTCATCGTTAAAATCTTCCTTGTCTTGGTATCAAGTTTACGTAGCTCAGCATCAGACCAATCCAGTATTCCAGAGCTGTATCGGACAACACTAACTGCCCACGCATTGATGCCGCGAACCAAGTTCCCAGCATACAACCTCGACTTTGCCAGCAATTTCACACGTCGTAGGTACTCATTCCCAATTTTCTCCTTCATCTTCTTCTGCATTACTTTCGCCCCTTCTAGCACTCCCAGGTACTTGTACCCATCTTCATCAACCTCCTTCATCAACTCCCCACTCGGTAGCTCGATTCCCTCACATTCAGCCCTTTCACCTCGTCTAATTTCCAAAACAGCACACTTATCTAACCCAAACTCCATCCCAATGTCCCTAGAGTAAACCCTCACCACCTCGACCAATGCCTCCAACTCACGTTTACTCCGTCCAAATAGCTTCAAGTCGTCCATAAACACTAAATGATTGACCAACACCCTACCGTGACCGAAGAAATATCCAAGCTTCTCTCTGTTGAGTAAAATACTCAGCGGAATCATTGCAATAACAAAGATCAAAGGGGAAAGGGAGTCACCTTGGAATATTCCCCGATTGATGTTAACTTCACCAAGCACCTGGTTATTAGCCGTCAGTACTGTCTTCCATTCAGCCATACTTCCTTTCAGCAAACTCCGCACATTCTCTGTAACTCCAAACATGTCCACCAT
Organism: Morbakka virulenta; assembly: GCA_003991215.1. Lineage (NCBI taxonomy): Eukaryota > Metazoa > Cnidaria > Cubozoa > Carybdeida > Carukiidae > Morbakka > Morbakka virulenta. The sequence continues at coordinate 1,885,634 of RDPX01000094.1, read as the reverse complement.
CTCCAAAATCCAACTGTGAGGGACCATATCATATGCCTTCTTGTAATCAATCCAGCACATGCTAAAGTTTCTCTTCATAGCCCTGACCTCGTGCAAAATTGCCTTATCGATCATCAATTGATCTTTCGTGCCACGTGACTTCTCCCTGCGTCCCTTCTGTTCCTCAGGAAGAAGATTAATAATAATAATAATAATAATAATAATAATAATAATAATAATATGAAGATGATGAAGAAGAGCATTTGAAATTGTAACCGTAATAGTGTAGCAGGCGGCTTAGTGTCCAGCAATCATAAAAAAACCAGGATTTTGACGTTGGGATTAAAAACAAAAACTCCTGACCCAGAAAACTGCATTTTACGCACATAAAGTATGTTGATGTGTTGGAGCATTGCTGCAGTATTGGGCTGAGCATTACTGCCAAGCCCTCACTATACATACTGTCTGTTTATCAGGCTAAAGGTGGAGAGTGTTTTAGTCATAACTTCTTGAAATACAACAATAATCACAAGCAGTCTGTCTTTCCTGGTTTGTTGTGTGGCGTCACTTCTAAGGCTGACGTAATGTTGCCATTTTTTCGGTTATCTATTTATATCATTCTTTTGGCTATAGAAAATGTTCCCTTTACCTTCCTTAGCTCGTTGGCATACGCTGATGGTGGGTTTTTCACTCATCTATCACTACACGAAAAGTAACCATCCAATAAAAGTACAAAAATGTCATGACATATTAACCTTCCAGCAATGTGTTGTATCTATCAATCTAGCATAGTATCTTAAGATCATCAGTTTCACACACACACACCACACACACACCACACACACACCACACACACACACCACACACACACCACACACACACATATATATATATATATGTGTGTGTGTGTATGTGTGTGTGTGTNTAATGTTGCCATTTTTTCGGTTATCTATTTATATCATTCTTTTGGCTATAGAAAATGTTCCCTTTACCTTCCTTAGCTCGTTGGCATACGCTGATGGTGGGTTTTTCACTCATCTATCACTACACGAAAAGTAACCATCCAATAAAAGTACAAAAATGTCATGACATATTAACCTTCCAGCAATGTGTTGTATCTATCAATCTAGCATAGTATCTTAAGATCATCAGTTTCACACACACACACACACCACACCACACCACACACACACACACACACACACACACACCACACACACACATATATATATATGTGTGTGTGTGTGTATGTGTGTGTATGTGTGTGCGTGTGTGTGAATATTTTGCTGTTATAGGTCTTCCTCGTAGCAAGGAAGAAAAAGGAACTGGTATGTTTTAATGTAATTATCAAAATAGAAGAATGATCTTCGCGTAATAAAGTGGCATTCCGGGCTTTTTGACTGAACGGATAATTCTATCAATATACTTCCGTGTTTTGATATTTTTTACCCCCAAAAACTATTTAATAAAAACTATGATCCCAGTCTACTCCATCATGATCTCGATGGACCCACTTCGCTTCTGGTCTTGCAAGTGTTGTGGTCCGAGGAAATGAGCACTCGCTTTCTGTAGGTCAATTAGCGAGGTACTCGAAAAAGTAAAGCACATGTTTTAAATACAAAGAAGGGTTTTAAACACAATCAAAAAGGCAAAAAATTATTTCTAAATGGTCAAACGTGGGTCAAAAAAACCCAAGCCCAGAATGATCAAAGAATATATCGATATTAAATGCAGCTAATCCTATTTGACTACTTCAAGATAACACGTGATGCGATTTTCTGTCACTGTTAGGTCTTTGAGTGAACGGCTGTTCTCAATAATCTTTCATTTAAAACGAATAGCTCACTTCAGAAAGAGAATGTGTAACACATAATATACATGAGCATACCTTTATGTTCACGACAACAAAACCAATTCATTATACATCAGAATCACCAAAACCAATTATTCATAATTGAATGCAGACATCCTACTGGGCATGGTTAAGGAGAATGCAGCTGCAATACTCTTTTGAGAGGGTGGATAACTGGCCTCTTTTAACCACCTCACAAAAACAAGTATTAGCCTCACCAAACAGTTGAATTACGGAACGGAGGATTTCAAAAAACTGGACATGTGATCTCTTATTCGTATGGGAATATCTTTATGTTCATATGATTTTACATACCACCCCAAGGACCAGCAAAGAAGCTATTTCTCGTGATACTGGGAAAACAAAAATTTCAGTTCCTTAGCTTTTTTCGACAGCTGGACTTTTAAAATCCAATCGCAAGGAGGAGGAGGAGGGGGGGAGGGGGAGAGTATGCTCATAACATAGAGTATGGTAAGTCCACAGCTACATGGTATGCTACAAGTAGATTGACGTGGTTTAGAGATGGGTAACAAGTAGTAAAGAGGATGAAGACCGGGCAGAAAAAAGTAAAAGCCTAAATAAAGTTTACAGTTCTTTTTGTTGTTGTCTTTTTAACGTCATTTTCCCCAGTAACTGGGGCTCAGACCGTGCCCTTCCTGATTCCAACCAATGGCTTTCTCTTTTGTGAAGTTCCAAAGTCGCCCGCTCGGGGAATCCAACCCGGCACCTATTGATTACGGTGCAGTTGCAGTAACCATTAAGCCACAGCTCCTCAAATAAAGTTCGCAATGATATTATTAATTTCTCCTAAAGTTCTCCAGTTTTTCACTTGTTTATTTCCCATAGCTCGAAAAAGTACACCTCTTCTTGGAATTCTTTTTATAGGGTTTTGACCAAAGTTGTTTTATTTATGGAAACAACGTCCAATTGTGCTCCGAAACCCAAAAGTGAGATCATTTTGGAGCCCATAAATTCAAGCTATAACTTTCTCAAATGTAACCCTGGTAAACTGTGTCAAACGGCCGAATCAAATTTCTTTAAGAAATCACACAAGGCCGTCCACCAATTAAACACCAATCAATGAGGAAGACATAAAAAAAATTAGGCTTTCAATGAGCTCTGGCAGCAACCATAAAGCACAAGCAATTAACATTAACAGCTCACTCAACCAATATACAGTGGCAAATATATGCAAGCAAATAAAACGAAAGAATCAAATTTATATAAATACCAGAACTCAGCAGGCAACACTAGATGATCCCCATGTTTCTTATATCAGTAATCAAAATATAATAATATAATAATATCTTACGGTCGGGAAAGCAGTGACCTTTCACATTTTGGGGATAAAATATAGAATAAGCAGATGTGTGCCATTTTCATGTACTTGCACTGGTAAGCTTTTCTGACATTAGCTGTATCACTGGAGAGTAATCAAGCCCTAAATGAACGGTTTTATATCATGGAAAATATTTTTTATCTGCACATTAAAAGTGCAGTTAATTTTACCTCTTCCTGACCAAAAAATTCCTTACACTCTGCTGAATTAAAAGAGCTGCATGTCTTTGCTCTGCTATTATTTTGCGTTGTTCGTAATTTCTCCACGTTGTCTGTATACGCAATGCTGCACGATGACGATTCCGTAAAATTTGATGATAACATTTTCGTACCATATAACCTCTCCAAAATGACTACAAATCAACAGGACCAAGAAAAAGCATTAAAGCTAAGTATGCTGGCAGATGTACATAAAACAAAAACCAGTGCCATCGAAGAGTAACTTTTTAAGCTCCTGAGGGATATCTAAATGTGAATCAACCTGATTGTAGTAATGCTTATAGCTCTCCAAAATCTATATTAATAAAGGTTTTTGGACGCTACATCAGATACAGTAACATAATTACTTATGTTATACATCTAGGCTTCAAGTTTCCATATTTGGACCTTAAAAATCCCTTTCGTTAAGCTTTGTTTACTATTGAAAGCATATATTTTGTGATCAAACATCGAAAACGTATCGTACCAATGATAAAAAAGTGCACTTAAAACTCAAATAAAATTTATTAGTGAGCTCCACCACGCTAAAATCACAATGAGGGCATCAAAAAGAAATCCATTGTAGCTACAATTCAATTTGTTGTTTCATATACACGTAAGTAGTGGTTGCTGATCAATTTTTGCACACCCTTATTACGGCGTAAATAACATTGTAAGGAAGGACGCTAATCTGGAACATTCGGGGTACGAGGGGCAGTTCAACAATACCGATTCCTCTACAAAATAAAAAATCCTTCAAAATTCACATAGAAAAATCGTCGACTCGAGTGTCTGGAATTTCAATTATTAACTCTACATCTTATTAATTCTGCACAACAAATACTTCGTAAATATAAACAAAACGGAAGACTGTGATCAATAGCCGATAAGTTAGTAAGAAGATACATAAAGCTCTGAACCATACCAGTAAAGAGCAGTTGCCATAAACTAATGCCATCTGAAAATAATGGTGCTGCTACACGACAGGTTGATAAGTAGAAATACGATTGTTAAGTGATTTATACTTAATAACTATGGATTTACCAGAAAAAACACTTTCTAAAATAATACCGTTACTACTAAACTTCGCAACAAAACAGTGGACTGAAATCCATTTGGCATACCTGGATAACAAGTGTACTTTTTCGAATCGTCAAAAACTCTTTTCGCACCATTTGCCGTCGAAACCATCTTTGAATGACTATGGCACTGTTACTAAATTTTGAGTGTAAATTCTCTCTGAGTATTCGGTACTGCGACTCCCGCATGAAAACCTGCAGGCAAAGGGTAGGTTCTTATACTTGGGTGATAACACAAAATATTATTACTGGAGTAATTTTCATTACTCTCCTTTGGTTATCTGTTATCCCCTTTCTCCCTCCCCTAAAAGTAATGAAGTCGCAATAAAACTTTTCAGTACATCGGCAAAAAAGACTTTCAAGTCTCTTTTTTAAACATATTAGTATGATTACATATTTTATCATAACAAATAACTGAGTGTACTCAACACGCTAATTTCGTTTTAAAAAATTTAAACGTCTACGCATTAGATTGGGAAAAGAATTAATAAAGCTCCTTTCATAATCCATGTTGTAGCAAAAGAGCAAAACCCGGACTCAAACGGCGGGAAAAAACACTTGTTTAAGAAGCACCTTACACGTCAAGACATTTCAGTAATGCGTCTAGTACGCAGGCTGCATAGCATCACTACAAAAAAACTACATATACAATATCTTTACCACAACAAGCATGACATTGATTTAAATAAACATAACACAACCAGTGATGTAAAAATGATAACTAGATTTTCTAATGGATGATCGATCAGTGTTTTGAATAACTCTTGCGGCACTAAATGGACCTCAATCCAATGGGTTTTTCTGTTTGACCTAAAAACAAATGAATCTGGGTACGGTCGGTGTCACTAAAGTCATTCGCAACGTTACAGAATATCCCGTTTCCCTATATCAATTCTATGGGTACGAAAGCCAAACGCTAGCTCTGCTTAATTCAATCATTTTTTGTTCGCTCAAGTGATACGGTTGTAAGTCAAGCGAAAAGACGTTACCAAATTGCTAGAGTAAAAAATAACTACGCTGGTTATGCCTCACCTTATTACGCCCTACTTGATAGTGCCCTGGGTCGAGACCAATGTGGAGAATCGCATCTTTAATCTCATGATCTTCAGTCTCTCTCCCTTTTGGCAGCAAAAGGTGGTACTCCTGAAGAAAGTCCTATTTCAAGAAAACAAACGTACAATTTGGTAGATTTTCTCGCAGTGTTATAGAAATGTTTACAATTAAATGGTCTAAGGCTAAACAATAAACTGGGTATTTTTACTGGAAAACTATCATCCATGAGGTGTTTGTATAAAAAATACCCTGAAATACCCTGGGAAATGCCCTGACAAGAAATACTCTACACAATATTAATGAGAATAATTATAATATTTTATTTTTATCAGTTCCCTTCCAGATACCTCTTATAATTTAGTATAATAGTTTTAAGGTAAAAATAATTCACAAGTTAAAGTGATAAAATAGCTATTGTGTGTTGTTGAGTCAACAGTGAAATTTGAACTGTTGCGTGCACACGAAGGTAATAATATGAACCAAGGTATGAAACATTCAGTGATCAGTTCAGTTAGAGCAACTACTACCAAACATGGCATTAAATGAATAAATAAACAAATAAATAAGTAACCAAAGGAGCTTCAAAGCAGAATATTGATACGATGAAAAGTCGAAAATCATAAATTATTAAATGACCCCTGAAGTTCTATTCTCAAAAATACACACCTTGGTAACCGCTCTGTTACCAAGGAACTATAAGATTAAGGATTGTTGGTTCCTGGCTTAGTCTGCTCTGCTTGAGCAAAAAGATGAGTCTAATTCAAAGCAATCCATTTCTAATAAAAGTAAAATGGCTTTCTTACTGAGATTAAACTGTTCTCATATCATTAGCAACTGATAAAGTAATCTTGCGTGACATTTAATTCAACCATATTTTATGGCATCATTCGCTAGTCAAACAAATGCTGACATCACTCATTTCCATTTCAAAGTGTTTTCATGACTGCCTACTGCTTTCAATGGGAATTCCTAAGTTGACCAATCGTTAATATTCATTACTAGTATTTCGACCTTAGTCAAAAACAAGTCTTTATGAGCCATATTTCAAAAAGCAGATCGTTTGATGAATATTTTGGTAAAGTTCAAGCACGTGGAAACAGGGCACTCAACAACAAGAAAGAAAAGTTACAGAAAAATCAGTACTAGAGAAAAACTCCTCTAAAGTGATGATATACAACAGTAATCGACGGATTGTAGTAGATCAATATTAAATTATGCTGGGTAATGGCGCAAAGTTCATATCACCAACGTTTAAGTACCGTATAACCAATGAACTGACCTAACCCTGTTCTTGAATTTAACACAAACATTTTCTGGACTAAGAACTCTACAGCTTCTACACAGAAATCACTCAACGAGAACGTTATTCTATCCCTTCCTATTTGAATCAATTCATAGTTTAATAAACAAGTTCTTGACCTCAAATAAATCTACAAGTGTCATTTTCCTTCCAAGTTATAGGGAAACCTTACTTTGCCTACCAGCATTCATTCATTCATTCATTATCCTTAGCAATATTTACAACCAGATTGTTCCATTCAATGCATGGTTTATGACGTCATTACCTGATCACGGCATAGCGCGGGATAAAGGTTTTAATTCAATAATATATGTTGAATGTTTCAAAATTCATCAATGATATAATGTCCCAAACGTAATCAGAACTCCTGAATTGGGGTCAGGCTATTTTCTCTCTCTCTTTTCTCAAAAAATGTTTTCCCTTTGGTCTCTTGGATATCTGATATTAAACATAGTATACAAGACACCTATGACCAGGATCTGCAAGGCCTTTGCCAAACAGAAATTCACAACAGTACTAAAAGGACCCATACTGGAACCAAAAATACACCTTTGGTGCATAAAAATAGCAATGCAGTCTAGCCCATCAACTAGAAAATAAGAAAAAGACCCCTTTTCGTAAACATCTTCCATATGAAAGTCATCATTTTTATTCAAGGTGGCAAAAATATTCCCATTTAAATTGTAGTAAGTTTGTAGATTTTTTAACACATAAAACAGTTTCTGAAAATAAAACAAGACCCCAAATTCTTGAAAAAAACCCGATGCTAAAACCCTATTAATTCAGCTAGAGGATGACCATTTCGTATAGGCCAAGAAGCTTGTTTTGTATTTGCATTTAAAGCACACTCTGAATCAATAACTGGATAGTTGTCAGCTTCGCAAAACCATTAACTCTTTCCGTACCCAGAGCTAAAAGAAAATGTACGATCTAATGCTCATAAATAAAATAACTTTTAAGTGTTCTAATCCCCTCCTCAAAAGGTAAAGGAAATGAGGATAGAGAACCATTACAGTTTTTGGCACAACAGAACTTGGTAATACTCAAATCTCGGCTCAGTAGCGGTTGTTGGTCGGTAAGCATGCACAATATTTTCTGGCAAACAAAATACTATGGGACCGCTATAAACAATTTTTTTGGCTGAAACCTAAAAACTCGAGTAAATATGCTAGTGTAGTGCCTTAAAGCAATCGCTACATAAACAAGGAGACAATTTCTAAAAAATACTAAGAATAATATCATATGCCAAAACAAATACGTGAAATATGCTTAAACATATTTTTATGATGACACCCCAAAAAACTGAAGTAACTGTCACGTCATAAACAATTAACAAGGGACGCATTAAATACAAAATATTATCATGTACAATGGAGAGTAATTCCCCCAAACGAAAAAAACATTTTATGACTTCAAACGCAATCACTACTATCACTATAGAAAAGCCAGTTTAGTCAATCTCTACGAGCTGATATAGTATTGACTAAAGACGCGGTATCAGTACCTTTGTTTCCGTACATTACGAGATAAAAAGAATTAACACCACAATACTACCTGTTTTGTAATTTCTTGTAAATGTTTGAAAACCCCTTCCTTGGGCAGTGTTTTACGCGAAACCGTCGGGAACGAAACAGTTTGTGTGATTTCAATTGTTGTTATTGAAAACAAAGTCTGAACCGTATCTCTCGTAGTGATCGTTATAACATGATCCATGGTCCAACTTAGTACTGCATTCTCTTCAAATGACTGTCGCTTACGATTTCATTTATAGTCTTCAATAGTCGTCTCCCACTATAGTAACACTTTTTATTAAGTGTTACACATGTAAAATGCCTTACATTTACCACAATATGGGTTTTTCCTACGTTTTAACACATAATAGACTGGAGTGTTAAGAAGAGGCCATATTCTCGTTTCGCTTAACAACCACGGTCGATAAGATATAAAGCTTAAATATCATAAGGCTATGCGTTGTCCTCCAATTTTACCTTGCTAGACAAAAACACAAGTCTCGTTTCCATAACCATACGCTTACTTCTCAGCAACAGCTTATTTTTAAACATCATATTTTTCATTTTTGATAACAAAGAATACAAATTAAACAAATTTGCATTGTTTAAAGCAGTGACTACAAACTTCGGTTGATTGGCCATCAATATGTTGCAGGGGAAGCTTGCAAACATGTATCGAGGATGTTTACCGCCTAACTTAAATACTTATATAAACCAAAAATATCAAGCACTATATGCCACGGTCATTTATCACAAAGAGCTAACGTAAATAATCGTTTAATCCAGGAGCTTGAAGCTGGGGCTTTATACGTAAAACGATACCAGCAAATGAAATTTTGTGATGAGATCCGGATAAAAAAACACACGGGTGTATAAAATGCACTCAATAACGGCTGTTAAAACTGTCTATCTTCCTCAATTCCCCCCAAAAATTAGGAATTTTTGCAATTCTAGGTTTCATTTAACAATATTATTACAATGACAATCGATTACATCAGTGCCCGTTACATAACAATTAAAAAATGTTGTATCACATTTTTGCTTGAATGTATCTTTTAAAAATACGTTGTTGTTTTCATTTTGTAAGTTTTCCTGGCCCAGCAGTCTTCCGAAAAATCATCAAGTATGAGTAGATATAGGTGTCGGAATACTATCACCGGCTTTAATACCAAATATATCCCCTCTTACAACTCCCGTGCGACTGCTTAAGTTTTGGTTTCTTGTTTTTAAAAAATATAGTAGGTGAATTCCTTGCGTAAACAACAGAAAATCTCGCTTTATCCTTTCGCATTCAATAAGTACTGATAAGATAAAACTAACATGACTGTTCTCTCTAGCCTGGTATCTGTCTTTCATTTTAGGATCCGAGAGAAAAAAATGGGCAGATCAGTAGATTCGAGTAAGGTGTTACTTTGACTTTGAGTTTAATAACTGTTTCTTGCGAGACGCTCCCTAATATAGCTGGTAGGGGCATTGAAAACTGACTTTTGGGCTAAACTAAAACGCTTTCACCTCGCACGCCTTCTAATGCTAAGTTATGTTAAGTGCAAAAATAAACACAGAAAACGACAATATTTATTGGGTCGTATCTCAAAAGGTTAACTTGGGGAAAATGACTTATAATGAAGAAAAACGAACCCAAAACTTGAGAGGACAATCAGAACGGCAAAAAGTGTAAGCCTGAAAGAAAGTGACAATTACATACACTTACTGAATATACACGAAAAATAGTCAACTGCTAAAGCAAGTTCTATGATGGTCTTCCGCAAAAAGATGTAAAACATGGTGTTGATAAAAGCTATTTGCCGTAAAGCAATATCAAGCTCTGCCCCACATCAACGATGACAAAAAACTCTACATGCATTTTAAGTTGCTGGTCAATTAACTGAAGTTGTGAGTCAAAGGAGCAGGATTTAAAGTTATATTCGGTCAGACTGTAAGTGCTATTTTTCAACAAACGACACGTCAAAAACCGTACTTGTCAAAAGTTTCAGAACACAAAACTCAAAAAAATTGCTTACATGTAAAAACAGAAGTTGCTCTTTTGACCATAATATTTAGAGAAATTGCTAGTACTCTGGGTACAGATTAGCTCAATTTTGATTAAAAGAACGATAAAGGTTAAGTTCAAATAGTCTAACTGTGCCAAAAAGCAAACTCCGCCAATCAAGCATACGGAATTCAAAATTACTTTGTCGGTCATGATTTGATAGTGAAACCAAACCATAATTTATCATAAGCTTACAAAACAATCGCATTGAAGAATAAAAGGTAATGGTAATCACAGAAGATGGCGGACTGCAAGCAAGTCAACTGTGCAAAACTAAAATAAAACTGTACAATTCACAATTTTGCTCTGCATGAACCTGGGAATTTCTTTACTGTCACGAAAGCCCCGAGGCATAACGCCTTTAACAGAGCCAAGAGGGAAAATATCAAGTTAAGCAACGGATTAAATGGAGCCGCTCTTTCACACAGCCCACTTTGGAACTCATTTTGACGATAATGTTAAAACAATTGAAACCGAAAGGGATCCTGTTGCAACTGAACTTCTCGACGAACAGCCAACAGCTATCACTGTTGTAAAGTTGGAGGAATTAAAGGAAAATTATACCCGTGAACCAAGATATTTATTATAAGTAATTAAGCGCACGGTTGTAAGATCCAGGTTACCATTCAGCCACCATACTAGAGTTATGGAGAATCGTTTCCTACCATGGCCGACCCCTGTGAATAGTAATTCTAATTCTTGGTACTAAATGGACAAGGGATGGGAATTATTTAATCTATTTCCCCCTATTTCAGAACATTGCCGTGGAAACAATTTCATCCTTAAGAAAGCATCTTAAAAGTTTCTAAGCGGCAAATCTTATAATTACTTGTGTCCGTCCATAAAAGATCCCGAAAAGACAAAGGTTTTCCTGGTCCTAACGGGAACTCAAAACAAAATAGTATGTCTTGTCTATTTTTAGTTTTAGGACCGATCATTATTGTCTAATTTTAAACCTCCGAAATATCTTAGCTGGGTTTGCTGATCAATGTATACCGAGTCTACTAAACCAGTGAGTCTCATATTGAACGAAAAGGGCAGCACATCACCAAAAACTGGAACAATCTTATAGATATTCGTTGTACACGAGGATTTTCACCTTCGAACATGAAAACCCCAGCTTACGTTCAGCGTGGCATAAACTGAGCTTCNCCCCCCCCCCCCCCGTTTTAGTAGCATCAAGGAAAATGAAGTTCAAGCAGCACGGTGCCGTCCAAAACATGGGTACTATTCTGAGATCGAAAAGCCTGAGAAACTGACACAAAGAGAGGTTCCACACAGTGGAAGGAAAGACTGTGGCATGGGAAAGTTTTAACTGGAATGTCATGTAGCAGATGTGATTCTCGACGAGGAGTTAGCCACTGTATAGGAAGCTCGTCAAATAACAGAGACCCAACCTATTTAGAATCGTAAACCTATATGCGGCAACTATGCCAAGAGAAGAGAGAAACTAAAGCAACAATACGTTCTGAAGGCGATAAACCTTTAATTTACTTCTTAGTTTTACATATATGGCACTTCCTGTTTTTGAACAACACGTCATGTTATGCTAAAAAGTTGTTGTTTACCCGATATTTATCTGCAAATATTTTATTTCCAGTCGTGTGAACACATTTAATCTTATGCTTGCGCAGATCGTATTGGAAAGTCAAAAAGATGGGGTGTGTCTACAAATAAGCTACGTAAGGCGAGGTCTGTGACTTTGATCTATTACGGGGCGGTACGCTGGGGGAGGGGAAGCTAATTTTATCTTTACGTGCTTATTGAATGACCCCAAAACATGAAATAATTGAAATTTCTAAAGCCATATTCTACCTTCCTCCAATCGTATCCGATTGTGAAGGTTTTAGTATGCGGAGGAAAAAAAGAAAAGAAGAGTTACTGCTTTCGTATCAAGCTTTATAAATCATTTTGACTTTGTCGTTTTTCGTGAATTTTGTACGTGTTATCATTTGTTTATCAATGAGTGACAGGCGGTTGTTACTGAGATGCCAGTCAGCATGACTGACATTTTATCAAGGATACTACCAGCCATTTTAATATTCCAATTTCTATTTACAGTGGGAATTCTTTTCACCCTTCAATGGATCTGGTCAAGCTTTTACGTTATCCTTCTAAAAATTGGCTTTTAAGTGTATGGCGAAATTTTGCATGAAGACGTAACCATTAGTCGAGCTTCTTTGCTTTAGCACGAGTGTTGGGTGGATCTACATGGTAAGTATTTCTGCGTGTTAGTGAAACTGAGCAATAATCTCTTGACATGAATAAATTATATTTCAGTTACCCATGATACTCAAGGTGANACTGACATTTTATCAAGGATACTACCAGCCATTTTAATATTCCAATTTCTATTTACAGTGGGAATTCTTTTCACCCTTCAATGGATCTGGTCAAGCTTTTACGTTATCCTTCTAAAAATTGGCTTTTAAGTGTATGGCGAAATTTTGCATGAAGACGTAACCATTAGTCGAGCTTCTTTGCTTTAGCACGAGTGTTGGGTGGATCTACATGGTAAGTATTTCTGCGTGTTAGTGAAACTGAGCAATAATCTCTTGACATGAATAAATTATATTTCAGTTACCCATGATACTCAAGGTGAAATATCAGCATTCCTGGTCCTAACGGGAACTCAAAACAAAATAGTATGTCTTGTCTATTTTTAGTTTTAGGACCGATCATTATTGTCTAATTTTAAACCTCCGAAATATCTTAGCTGGGTTTGCTGATCAATGTATACCGAGTCTACTAAACCAGTGAGTCTCATATTGAACGAACAGGGCAGCACATCACCAAAAACTGGAACAATCTTATAGATATTCGTTGTACACGAGGATTTTCACCTTCGAACATGAAAACCCCAGCTTACGTTCAGCGTGGCATAAACTGAGCTTCGGTCTGAATTTTTTCAGTTACTAGAAACATACACAGGCAAAATCATTCTGTGAAACCACAATAATGCCAGATTAAATCTCTACTGTGAACAGATATAAGGTGAAAAATGCTCAGAAATTACAACTGGCAACATTGGCCAAAGTCGTCGGCCCTGCATTAGATAATAAGTTGTCATCACATATCAAATTCTATATAGTCTAATGGTTTTTACAATCAATTTTAAAGCGTGCTCAAATAAAAACAAGATAACGGTTAAAAAATGAATAAAATAAGTGATAATATTTGATGGTGTTGAGCAAACTACTATAACGTTGTCACCTACCTCAGTTTATTTGTAAGAGACTTGGTTTCAGGGCAATAGAAAGGAGTTAGTACTTTCTTGTTCAAAATAAGATAGTAATTCGATTTTATAGAATGAAGGAAGGGGCTTATGCTCTGTTTTGTGGCTATAGGTCAAAATAACATTGAAACTGGGGCCAAATCAATAAAAATTTATGGTGTGTTCTACTAGATACCCTTTGTTAGTTGGACATCTCCGTTGGAATTTTTGCTTGCAGAGAAAGTTCGAGCAGTAACACTTCCTACTTTCCACAACGGATTTCTTTCCAGCACTGGTGCACTTTAACGTGCCAAGCCTCCAGTATCAGTCTCATGATCATGGAAGGAATATCTATCCTAGGTTAAGTTAGCTAGTTCTGGACAGCTGCCTCTCAGTTAGAGGAAATAATGTGACCCTTGGCAAAGGTTCATGGTCGTTAAATTTTCTTAACTATTAGCTTTCGTCTTAATATTAACTGTTATCATCTTATATAACAGCTTTAAAAAGTAACTTAAAACAAAAGCAATTACGTCTGCACATTTAAATGCCAAAAAATATTACGTTGATCTCTCCTCAAATTACAAGATAACTTATTTGCTAGAGTATAAAATCGTTTCGCAGCTATCACTCTCTACATTATCTGAAAGACATTCTTTAAAATGCTGACTGTATTTTTTTACACCAAGTTCAAAAATGTGACCTGACAGAATGAATACAGAACCGGGACCTTTTTCAATACTGGTTGGCTAGTAAAATAAAAAAAAACCAACACTTATTGTGTGTAACTTTCTGTAGAAACAAAATCCGGGAAGCAATAATGAACATTACGCCCAAACCGATTCTAACAAAACACGTTCATAAAGTTAAAGTGCATATTGGTACTATGCCAAACCAAAGTTTTCTCGAAAACTTGTTTGTAACAAAAAAAAACAACCCCACAAAATATCGCAACAAAACAAAATACCATATACTACCAAATGTTCTCATTAAATTAATACCTACGGCAGTCTTAAAAGACTACGCAAAATGCTTTTTTCCCTGCACAGTACTTTAACAACATAACTAGAGCTGAAAACTCGGTCTGACCAAGTGCCAGCAGTTGTTATTGATTGGGCTAACATTTTGGTATTGTTAAAATCTTATCGTTAAAGTAACCACAAAAAGGGAAATTTTGGTCCAAGAGTACCACTGATTGACACAACTAAACCTCCATGTCAGGATCATCTTCAAAAAAGTAAGTGTTAAATTGTCTAAGTTCCAACACTTACGCAAGAAGTGCAACACTGAAACAATCAACCACGCTTATGTAAAATGACTATGATTGAAAAGAGTAACTTAATTGTAGTTGCTATATGTCTGAATTTATCAAAAAATCTCGTAAAACTCTTCCCTGGTAACTTCATATTTTTAAAGTAGGTGATATAAAGTTTTGAAAAATTAACTTTCAGAATACTACAACTGAAGCTCTGGTACAGAAATGCAAGGTACGCGAGAAATAATTATACGTAGAAAATAAGGCACGACAACAATGTCTTAAGAATTTACATTATAACAATGTAATGAATTCCGATATTTTGAGGGCTATCAAAATTATACAATTAGCCAGCAAATTAGCGGTCTGTTTCCTACTGAAACAAAAGCTTTTCACAATTCCTTAATGAACCCCCTGCAACTAAAACATAACGCCAGTGTAGGAGCTTTTGCCTCCGAGATTTTAACATTTAGCACCAAAGAGTATATATTTTGAAAAAGTTTGCGGTATGTCTCGGTTAACCTGAATAAACCAGAACTAAAGTCAACAATAAACCTCGAATAAAACTGTGCGTCCATTTGCGTATTTTGTGATCCGTTTAAAATCCCAAATGTGTCGCCTGCATGGGGTAGATTGCATGTGGCACCCAAATGTAACAAAATGACGCCCCATAATCCCACACAAACAGTGATGATCATATTAGTTAAGTCAACATTGTATTGAAAATGTGTGCTTGTATATAACATAAACTAGAACCCACTATTTATTCAACAATTAATGTTAGCAGAGTGCTATAATTAAAGCCCAAGATAAATATCTATGTATCATTTGCAATGACCCATCAGGTCAGTATGGGCAGAGAAGTATAAAAAGAATGTACATTCATTCGTTTCCCACCTAAATTATTGTCATGTCAAAACAAAATCCAATATGTGGCACAAGTATCAAACCTTGCCAAGAATCCCTAATACAGTTAAAAGGTACGTTTAAGGAAACCCTTACTTTAATGCTAAAAGAACAAGAATTAAAAATAAAAAATGCAATTGCTCATTGTCTTCACATCGCTTAAACTTTTGTTTTTAACCATAGATCTCACTTGCTGAGTTCATTATTTTCCTGCCCTAAGAAAACACACCACTTCTTATGGTACAGAGTAATAATGCAATGCTCTGGTCTGACGAATAAAATATCTTAGTGTCTTTTCGTCAACCACTTTACAACGTGTCCTATAACATTGCCCTGTAATGACTGTACAGTAAATATACCAAGACTGGTTTTAGTTTTAGTTTTCAAATAACAGTACTGTTTGTATCCATGTGTTTCCGTGACAATTTAAAAGCTGATAATTCCTCACGTAAAGTCTGAGCTGATGTATTTACAAATTGGGTGTCAATTCGATTACTTTATTTAACAATCCCCTTTAATATATGGTTGTTTTTTAGAATTATACATAAGCAACGATTAACCATCCAAATTCTTACCTTAATCGCAAAACGGCAAGGGTACCCTGCTTGTCGAATCTTTACAGTTTCCAACATACCCGTGTATCGTAGCTGACGCATCACGAGTTCCGAATCGAATTCCATAGGTGCCTAGTATTTAAAACAAAAAGCAACATAAACTACACGGATCCAGAGAGGAAAATGAACCCTAGTAAAAAAATCTATCAATATCCATGCTTATTCTTACAACTCCTTTATTACAAAAATGTAGAGTTCCCACAGGGTAAAATGCAATTCCCCGTGATCACATTCAAGGCTTTCTTGCAATACTCATAAATTATTTCAAAGAAACACAAAATCAGACTCCGTAAAGCACAAAATAAATCTAAGGTTAAATGCTTGGAAACACCTGTTGATAACATTAGCTCTTAAAAAAACTAGTGCTGCATTAAATGCTATGGGGTCAAAAAACAACCATCCAAACCAAAAAATTTCATCTTGTTTCATGACTTTTGCATATTTTTTTTATGGTTAATGTACACAAATTATTCATGCTGGTAAGATGAACAAATAATAATAGTAGAGTAAAAACAGAAGTGAATTACAGGCTTCTAACGAATTATAAGTATACCCTAGGCAACGTGTCAAAAAATCCACGTTTTAACAGTTTTGATCGTTTGTCAACGTGCAGTGCCTGTTATGAACAAATTTGTCGATTGTAAAACTGACAAGTATTCTCCAACTATTTCTACTATACATAAAATTAGAAAACTTACAAATATCTAAAAGGTCCAAGAAGGAAAATTATGTTAATTTACAAATATTAAACTGAATAAATTACTCGAATGGAAGACTATAAAAACTGCGGGTTAAAAATAACAAAATGGGTCCAAATAATTTACTACGATTTAAACTCGATAATGAGTACTTTGAACACAACAGAAGAAGCAGCATTCAAACTATTTTTAAAGAATCCCTGCCTTCTCCAACACACACAAACAAACACACAGTTCAAACACTCAAAAAGGGGAAAAAAGAACCCTATCTGGTTTAAATTAACTGGGAATAAATATACTCAAATTAAAGCTACCTTGGAAGCATTGGATCTTATGCATCTGACGAAATATGGATGTGAACAGTTGAGCGTCTCCATCAATTCTGTTAGTGAACTCTAAAAATGATATTGCATAGAAATATAAAAAAACGATTTCACAATGATAACAAATACAATGGTACTTCAACGAGAAGCAGCTATAAAAACTGACACACCAAGATACAATAAAAATATCCTACTTTTTTTTTTTACTCGTTTACGCATAAATGCAAGTTTTATTGTCCTTACTAAACAGCAAGTTATGCTACGTTACTCACTGTCTCTTGAGTAAGGCTCTTGTTACAATTAGTACACCTAGATGCTTTAACCCCCAAAAGTGCAAGACCAGTCTTCAATACCATCTTCTGCATACGAGTCTTAATTTTCTCCCTTTCTATTTGTAAAAACCGGTAGCTGAATACATTGAAAATTATAACGCTTACTTTTGTAATAAAAGTCAAATGTTGTCATAGAAAGACTTTTAATATTGTCCGAAAATGAAAGTACCTGGAGTCAAGAATTATTATTGTTGTCATGTCAGTAATATTTCTAAGTTTAAGAGGCTCATGCGTAACAATACGTAATTCAACAAGTGGAGTAACGCGTTCGGCTGTGATATTGGTACAAAGTACATATTTTACTTTGCAACTAGTACATCCAAATGAATGTTAGTGCTTAAGGCAACAACTTTGGACCTTTTTGTGCACATTGTATTTTACTTTTGTTTCTGTTCTGCTAGTATATATAGAGAGAACATCTTGCATAGTATATCTACTACAAGGCAGTGGCTCAGTGATAAGTTACACTGCATAGAAACCAAAGGTTCCGGGTTTGATCTCCTGAGAATTTTCGCACTTTGAAAAAATGGGGTTGGCTATCATCAGGAAGGCATCAAAAGGGAATCAGGCCAAGAAATTTGGCATTGGCTACAAGAATATGTGGAAAATACTGAGACTCATCGTCATATATCCCTGATCTTGCTAAAACAACACTTAAAGTAAACTTTTCCCAACCAAAAATCCTTATTGGCGGTACTGTATAAGCAAATGTTCGGCCACTAAAATTCATAAGGCAAGGGGGCCTAAGAAATCACATGTGAACGAATTTCAACACTTGAAAAAAACACATGTTTATGCTTAATTAGGTATCGGTTCCACAGGTTCGCGAGCAAGTCATTAATAATTATGCATAATTATCACCAAAAGAATCCATTAATTGCACAACAGTTTATAATTATAGTTATTAAAGGGATAACCTCCTACCTGGAATTGGGCAATAACAGTTGGTGGGCTTTTTAGCCCTGACCGACGATGGCTATATTCGAGCATACCCCCACTTAGTTTGCGCTTTGCCTCGACACCTTTGCGAAGTCTGACTTGAGACTGTAGATAAAATAAGACATTTGATTTCAAAAACACCAAAGTAAATTGGCAAAAATCAATTACTTTATACCATTTTCAGATGTTTTATTTACCATATTCTTGTATATAAATAAAATAAAACATGATAGTTAAGGTTAGATAATCAATTTATGGTAGTTCTCCAGCTACGTATCTGTTATAACAAAATAATCGCATTAGTCTCTCTATTTTGTTTCATTAAACGTGAAAAAATAGTTAATATAATCATTACAAAAAACTTTGTTTGGGAAATAGTAATTAAATATTATATTACATTTCAACTGTACCCTTACTCCATGCTAGCTAATGGGGCTGTCCGTTGCGTTAGAAATTGATTAAAAATACAACAAAGAGCAATATTTCATTTTCCCCTAAAACTACTAAAGCAAAAAATATTTTTTAGAAAATCAATCTGAGTTGTTGCTATGGGTACAAACGAACAACTGGGACAACACGCTTCCATTCACCCTTGAATTGCGGTCTTAATATTTAAAAAATGCACCATTTGCATGGTACATACTAGGTACAATAGTTCAAAGAATTTTTTTAATGCCTGTACTAATCTTTATATACCCTTTTATATTGTAACTGTTGGTCATCCCCCTCGAGGAATGTCCTCTGTAGAATTTCTTAAAATTGTTGTCACTGCATTTATCAACTCTTTAATCTTACTATGTCCTAATTTCTACACAAAATTCTGAAGAGGATTTCTGATCTGGCAAAATAGTCTTTCACTGGATCACAAAATTCTTGCATATGTCAGAGATTTTTGTTTTAAAGTCAACTCCTCTGCTTTCTACTTTCTTTGGTTATACCTGTAAACATGATTGTATTTGTAAAATTACCACCCTCTGTTATTCCAATATTTCCATTAAAGTACACGTGGTTTCTTGCGTTATTTTCTTTTAACTAGTCAGTAAACCTAAAGTTCCTTTTGCGTACCAATCAAATTGAACTTGAGGCACAAATAGTACTGCTAGGTCATGTACATAAAACATAAAATAATTTCCAGTGTTAACCTCTTAATCAACATTTCGCTTTTTATAGCAAAAAATCTTAACTGTGGTTATATCCCAGCCATGACGACCAAGGGCTGCAATCATTATGTGGTCGCCCAAAATATGCAAGGGAAGAACATTAAACACGTTATATATCTTTGTACGTCAAGATTAAAACTTAAAACATACAGATGCAGGTGTGACTATAATTTGTTCCTGATAACTAACCTGATCCCGCAATCCTCGTCTGGAAAAACAAAAACAAAATTTTTAATTTTAATTATTTTTTCAAACTACATTACGATTATTATCACATAATACAGACAAAAATTTGATGGCTGATACAACGAAAATACTTGAAATACAATACACTGCCTTAAAAGGGTACTGTACTGACCAAGAACTGAGGAGGACGTTAGAGGTATCACCCCAAAACAAAGAAAATAAACCCAATTTAATAAAGAAAACTACCCTCTAACTCCTCCAAAATCAGGGGGGCAAGGTTATGCAACACAAACGGTATGTCATGAAATAATGAACTTCTAATACTGTCTGTAACTTCTCTCCGTTTACATAAATAGTTTCCTTGTAATGTTCCCACGAATGCAGCATTTGGGTGGGGACACTACATTGAGAATACAACTGCGGAGCAAGCAAAATGATTAAATTCTTGAATTACAATAATTGTATACTGAAAATTGTATCAATTTTGCAATAAACGTTGCGCTTAAGATATATCTTTATGCCCAGGATTTGGTTGGGGCAGTGCATGATTAAGCTTTGCTACACAAATACCATTTAACTGCTTCTCTCTACGATAGCCGAGGTTACAAACGGCTGAATAAAGGCAAAAAAGTCCTTGTTACACACACATAGAAGCAACATCAGTACAGGCCTCTATATCGCCTCTGACCAGTGATCCAAAACTGAAAAATAATTACCAACACCCTCCCACACGGCTGAGGCTAAAGTTTCACCCGTTATTGAATAGTCTAAATATGTAATTGTTACTAAAAACAAACTTTAAATTAACAACCATTCAACAAATATCGTGTAAAGCTGATGAAACTAATAAAGTACTAAGATACGACCACAATTACGTATGACCAAATAATTTTTCAACAAGCATGGGGTAAAAAAATGCTCCATTGAGAGGATACAAACATCTACCAACACCTTCAATTTAAAAACGAACTTACCTGTTTAGAATTTTTGTGGCTTTTCTCATCACAGCTCGTTTCTGTTTTCCACCGGGGCCATTGTTCAACTGAAGGAAAATTTTTCTCCTGTTAAAATAATTGAATACAAAATAAATTTCACGTACCAACAGGTCCAAGTTAGCAAACAAAAACGAAAACGAAAAAAAAAAGAAACAAAAAAGAATGAATGAAAGAAATAACACTATGCCGCTAACATAAATACGCCCATAAGCACTCACTATTACATTTATTCTGTTTTCTCTCTCTCTCTCTCTCTCTCTCTCTCTCTCTCTCTCTCTCTCTCTCTCTCTCTTTCTCTCTCTCTCTCTCTCTCTCTCTCCCTCTCTTTCTCCCACTCCTTCCGTTTCTTACTCACTTCACACACCTCCCTTCACAAGTATACTTTTTAGAATTTTCCACCGATGTTCGAACCTTCATTTAACCAGACTACGCACCACCACAATTTCTCTCAAGTATCTATTAACCTAACCCGCCTCTTTACCATCTTCTATTAGTATACACACACATATATTTATTCTCTGTTTTAGTTCTAACTTCTACTCCTACTT
>RDPX01000094.1:1853520-1864099 GCA_003991215.1 Morbakka virulenta | reverse complement strand
CTAGTCATGGAGGTCAGTCACCTCAAGACTCATTCTTCTAGGGACTTGTGAATTGTAATGTGAAGCAAAAAAACAAAATTACATTCGAACACAAATTTATAGCAACGCTGAAATTTCATAACGAAATCTTCTTGACAAAGCCAGACTTTGATAACATCAAACCAAACACAGAAGTCCCAAGAACAATATATATTAACACAAACATACAATGCGCAGATTCATATGGATAGGCAGATAGACAGACAGAAAGACGAACTGATAGATAGATAGATAGATAGATAGATAGATAGATACATACATACATACATACATACACACATACATACACACATACATACATAAATGACTCTCTAAAGTTCAGAATTTTCAAGATGTTGATAGGTTTCAGAAACAAAGTATGATTTTCTATCAAAGAAATATCTTTATACTTATTTAAAAATATGAAGTTGAATATGAAAATCAGACCAATTTATTAAGAGGAGTGGTCCTAAAAGACCTCTGCACCTCCAGCTCATTTGACAATTACCCCTGGGTATCCTGCTCTATTCTCAACACTGGCCATTTGCTTGAATGGCAAAAACTGGTTCATATTAACTTGTCAAATCACCAGCAATGTTTCAATGAATGAGATCTATCATTCTCTAAGCAAAAAACCCATTTCAGACAGATGAAACGTACAATCCACGACAGAGAAGCTCTCTAGTTTTTAAGAGGGCTGCGGCTGCTACCAAGCCATAAGAGTAAAAATACAATTTATTTTCAAAAATATGTGACAAACATGTAATTTAGGTAGCAAAATCAAAATTATGTTCTACGAGAGGACAAATCTATCACTCAAAAAGTGGCAGCAAGATTTTTTGCAATACTATTTTAAATACTATTGCTATCGCCAATTTCTCTTTCTCTGACCTTTCCTTTTATAAATAATGTACACATCAGCACTATCTTAAGAACTTTTATAAAAGTCCATCAAGGTGTCTTTGTTGATCTTTGGATGTTAAATTATATTAATAAAAAATATATATACTCACCGACTTTGTGGTGAATGTGTCACCGTCTGTATAAAAAGAACAAGATATGTCTAAAAATCCAAATTTTAAATGGTTTGTACTAGGTATACACAACAACGGTTAAAGACACGCTTTATCTTGCAGTCATTATCAATAGCTCAAGTTGATAGCTAACAACCCCATTTTCCTTGCTTTTTTTAATCTCTAGCGTGACCCCAAGGTTTCTGGAACCCTTGAAACCCCTTCACAATGCCGGGCTATGTCATCTCTTTCCCCTTTTCTACAAGTATTTCCATGGCTGACGCAGCCAAGAGCTTTCTTCCCTTGCACCATAAACAAAGACTGTCCATCGCGTACTCATCCTTTAATAAAACTTTATCCACTCTCTTTAGTGGTTTCTAAGTGCAGGATTTCGATTTATGCCACCAGTTTCTTTCCTCCCACCGCTATTCTCTGTTATCCTCTTCCTTATTCACGCTTCCTTAGTAACTATAACCTTAAAGGTGTCACAGTTTTAGTAATTATTATATCATTAAGTCAGCATACCAAATATAGAGATTACATCATCACAAGCAAGTCATCATGACTAAGCAGAAATCTACCCTTGCAAACACTAATTTTGTATGCAAGTTGCAGAGTTGTGATTTAGAAGCAGTGGAGTTAAAACACATCAATACACTTTGTTTTCTCTCTGAGTTTTTACAACTTTTACATCCCATCCTCGTCGCCAATATGTTATATCGCGAGATGCCGAGAATGTAATGTAAAACCCTTAAACCTTGAACCTGTTAACTTCAAACAATGTATTAAACTGAATCTATGGAGGTATCGTTGGCTTCTTCGTGTTAAATGGGTAGAGCTGCGTACAAACGAGTGGATTATTAGCAAACTTGGAAGGAAACCATCTTTACTACATGATATTGATAAACATAAACTCTCTTTCGTTGGGCATGTAATTAGAAATAAGGGACTTGGATATGATCTTCTTACTGGGGTGGTATTTGGAAAAGGAAAAGGAAAATGTGTAATACCCAAAATGAGATTCGAGGACAGCATAAAGAACATAGCTGGAAACAGTATTGCTAGGGGAGTCAGAGAGTCATGAGACAGAGAAAACTCGCGAAGATTCTGTAGGGATGTCACGGCAGATCGTGCCAATGATCTTACCGTTTCGTAATGATGATGCTTAAACTGGATTTAACAATCAAAATATTACAAACACTATCAGAAAGTATGCCCAAAATAGTTTCAAAGCAAAAGTACCTGTAAATTATTATGCGATAATTATTGTCTGTCGATTGCGAGCATTAACATCTTCCATGGTAATGATTCGTAGCCTTAATATTACACAACAAAGAGATTTTATCCCCTTTAGGGCAGAACTTTGCATGCATTCTCTTTATGTAACTATAAAAGATTTCGGAAAACTGAAAGAGAAAATGCAGGTACCTCTCTTTTAATAACTATGTAGCCGCAAACAAGAGGGTGTTGATATATGTTTGTAAATCAACAAAATTACGGTAATCAATGGCACTACATCAACAATGTCTTTAGTATAAGCATCAGGCATGATAGTAAAAAGCCCTGCTCTTCGCTGATCTAAGTCATTGCAAATTATTTGAATAATGGCCAAAAGCTCAAGTTAATTTGACATAAAAACTGCTAATATAAAGTACCAAGGTGAGGGTCCTATGAGCCAAGAGGTCATTTCTTGGAAATAAGTTACTCCATGCAAATATTTTTATGCTTCTCTTTTGTCCAAATACTGGCAAGAATCTGCGCGCTTGTGAGAAACTTTCGGTCTAGCTTTTCGGGAAAAAAACCTATAAAAAATGATTGGTTGAGGACGACTGGGCCTCCCCAGTTTTTGAAAGCCAGTAGTAATTCAATCAACAATCTGTCAGATCCTGATTTTTAGTTCATCGCCTACGATTTCTCTCTTTTCATCTTCACCCTCGTCCAACTTTTCACTATGCGTGGAATCCGAAATCTCCTTATTGCCGTAGAATGGTTGGGATTGAAATAATGTAGAGTCAAAAGACTTCCCCAGTATAAGCACATTACCGGAGAAAGAGTCGTTTCCAAACAGCTGATGTTAAAAATGATTAAATGCAAACCATCAATTAAGAGATCAAAGTATGAATTTTAACTATGGATACCTCTCAGAGTGTAGAAACGGAAAACAGTGAAAATTAGCAAAAAATAAATGGTACTACTATTGCTAAGCAGATTTTCTCTCTGGCGAAGCTGGAGAAGTTTTTTGCAAGTTGTTTCGATTATTGACAAAATGTTTAGCACAAGGTGGTGAAAATTTCATCTTGCAATGNGCGTGACCCCAAGGTTTCTGGAACCCTTGAAACCCCTTCACAATGCCGGGCTATGTCATCTCTTTCCCCTTTTCTACAAGTATTTCCATGGCTGACGCAGCCAAGAGCTTTCTTCCCTTGCACCAAAACCAAAGACTGTCCATCGCGTACTCATCCTTTAATAAAACTTTATCCACTCTCTTTAGTGGTTTCTAAGTGCAGGATTTCGATTTATGCCACCAGTTTCTTTCCTCCCACCGCTATTCTCTGTTATCCTCTTCCTTATTCACGCTTCCTTAGTAACTATAACCTTAAAGGTGTCACAGTTTTAGTAATTATTATATCATTAAGTCAGCATACCAAATATAGAGATTACATCATCACAAGCAAGTCATCATGACTAAGCAGAAATCTACCCTTGCAAACACTAATTTTGTATGCAAGTTGCAGAGTTGTGATTTAGAAGCAGTGGAGTTAAAACACATCAATACACTTTGTTTTCTCTCTGAGTTTTTACACCTTTTACATCCCATCCTTGTCGCCAATATGTTATATCGCGAGATGCCGAGAATGTAATGTAAAACCCTTAAACCTTGAACCTGTTAACTTCAAACAATGTATTAAACTGAATCTATGGAGGTATCGTTGGCTTCTTCGTGTTAAATGAGTAGAGCTGCGTACAAACGAGTGGATTATTAGCAAACTTGGAAGGAAACCATCTTTACTACATGATATTGATAAACATAAACTCTCTTTCGTTGGGCATGTAATTAGAAATAAGGGACTTGGATATGATCTTCTTACTGGGGTGGTATTTGGAAAAGGAAAAGGAAAATGTGTAATACCCAAAATGAGATTCGAGGACAGCATAAAGAACATAGCTGGAAACAGTATTGCTAGGGGAGTCAGAGAGTCATGAGACAGAGAAAACTCGCGAAGATTCTGTAGGGATGTCACGGCAGATCGTGCCAATGATCTTACCGTTTCGTAATGATGATGCTTAAACAGGATTTAACAATCAAAATATTACAAACACTATCAGAAAGTATGCCCAAAATAGTTTCAAAGCAAAAGTACCTGTAAATTATTATGCGATAATTATTGTCTGTCGATTGCGAGCATTAACATCTTCCATGGTAATGATTCGTAGCCTTAATATTACACAACAAAGAGATTTTATCCCCTTTAGGGCAGAACTTTGCATGCATTCTCTTTATGTAACTATAAAAGATTTCGGAAAACTGAAAGAGAAAATGCAGGTACCTCTCTTTTAATAACTATGTAGCCGCAAACAAGAGGGTGTTGATATATGTTTGTAAATCAACAAAATTACGGTAATCAATGGCACTACATCAACAATGTCTTTGGTATAAGCATCAGGCATGATAGTAAAAAGCCCTGCTCTTCGCTGATCTAAGTCATTGCAAATTATTTGAATAATGGCCAAAAGCTCAAGTTAATTTGACATAAAAACTGCTAATATAAAGTACCAAGGTGAGGGTCCTATGAGCCAAGAGGTCATTTCTTGGAAATAAGTTACTCCATGCAAATATTTTAATGCTTCTCTTTTGTCCAAATACTGGCAAGAATCTGCGCGCTTGTGAGAAACTTTCGGTCTAGCTTTTCGGGAAAAAAACCTATAAAAAATGATTGGTTGAGGACGACTGGGCCTCCCCAGTTTTTGAAAGCCAGTAGTAATTCAATCAACAATCTGTCAGATCCTGATTTTTAGTTCATCGCCTACGATTTCTCTCTTTTCATCTTCACCCTCGTCCAACTTTTCACTATGCGTGGAATCCGAAATCTCCTTATTGCCGTAGAATGGTTGGGATTGAAATAATGTAGAGTCAAAAGACTTCCCCATAATGTAGAGTCAAAAGACTTCCCCAGTATAAGCACATTACCGGAGAAAGAGTCGTTTCCAAACAGCTGATGTTAAAAATGATTAAATGCAAACCATCAATTAAGAGATCAAAGTATGAATTTTAACTATGGATACCTCTCAGAGTGTAGAAACGGAAAACAGTGAAAATTAGCAAAAAATAAATGGTACTACTATTGCTAAGCAGATTTTCTCTCTGGCGAAGCTGGAGAAGTTTTTTGCAAGTTGTTTCGATTATTGACAAAATGTTTAGCACAAGGTGGTGAAAATTTCATCTTGCAATGACTTATGGAAAGATACAGTCTGGAGATTTAATACGAGGCAAACCCTTATTGCACAAATCCTTACACCCTGCAATGGGAAATTCAATTTATCAAATATGTTATGACTATATTCTACCTAAACATCAGTGTGACTGTCACGTTAAGGTGGCGACTAAAGTTAGAGTCGGTACATCAAATGGAATATGTCAAAGATTTTGAAAAACATTCAGCATTAACAGGTGTACAGCAACGTATACCGCGGAACAAACTTGATCTGGCCATTTCCTTGACTATTTAAATCCGAAGTGTAACTCACTTGCTAGCAGGACGTAACGGCTGATAAAAACAAAGTTCTTAAAAATTTAACTGTAAAGCTAATTCAAAACACGTTGATAAAGGCAAAGGAAATTAGATTATGCTACGCAATCAGGTTATAACATTGCTCTTATTAAAACGATTCATAAACAAAAACAAGCTTCTTCGAAAAATTAAAATTTAATGTTTGTTTCAACAAATACAAATTCTATTCATAGAATCTGCAAAGTAGAAGATGTTAAGAAAAAGTCCACACAAGCTTTCTTGGATTACAAAACTGGTGTGAAGGACGGAAAAGGTAGATAGGGAAAAGTAGGAAAACGTTATAAAATTAACAATTTACCATTGCAAAATTCTTGAAATGATTGGCGGCAAGGTAGTTAGGGAACATAAGAGACATTCAGCTAACTACTAATCTCTCAGTAAAAAGTGGAACTGGGAGACATGTTAGCCAAACAAATCTGTCATCACTAATTCCACGTCGCTCTTTTTTTTCTGCTTCCCCCGTCCTATTCTTCAGACCTGCCCTACGTCAGATCAGGTTGGATCCTTTGCTCGGCTCAATCTTCTATATCACGTACGATCTTCAGCATCCTGTTCATTAGCTCCAATTTTTTTCATATTTTGGTTTAGTATTCACAGCTTCTGTAAGCCCCTTCACTTTCTGCCTTCCCCTGCTGCTATTTTAGCTCACTCTATATAATTCTCCTCTTCTCTCACGCTAATGTAAATCCACGTTAGCATTCTTTACCATCCCGTACCCACAATGTTGGGTAATTTAACTCGTTTATTTCCCCCCTTTGCTTATTCCCTAAATATTAGATTCAAACAACTTTTCGATTGGTAGCTGGCCGTCAGTAACTAACCAACTACCTTTTGAGTAAAACAAATGGTGCTGTAACTTACTACCAAGATTGCAAAACCATGTTACACCATTTTCAGTACTAAGCACTATTTCAAAAAATAAAACTTACCCATCTCGCATCCTGATTGGCTTCAAAAAATTTTACACCTAAGAATGAAAATAATACATTTCGAGCTAAAATCTAAAAACGATTAATTTACTTTGTCTAATGACCTACCCTTTAAGTACTTGGTTTTGCGAGTAAAAACTTCCCATGCCCGTAAAAAATCCAAAAAACAAGCAATGATCAACTAACAGGAAAGCTGGGTAACGCAGTATGACTTTTGATCTTGATAATGAACCACTACAAAATAATCCCAGAAGTGGTAAAATATTCATATTTAAATAATCTACAAAACCTGTTGCTCACTGAATAAGGATATGGTTTTGAATGTGTTGACAGATATAAAAAATTACTGTTTTCTGATAAAATATCACGAGAAGATTAAATTTAACCCCCCACCCCAAAACACCGACTTGACCCAACATAAATATAGGTTCACCAACGGCATCCGAACAAACTAAGTAATGGACTGGCTCTCGTGTTACTTACCATTTTTTCGCGCGGCACCTGCTTTCTTCAGAAGTGAAACTGCTCTCACCATATGCCGTAAAATCGTCCACCTTAAAACTGCCAAAGGATCAGCCCCTTAAAGAGAAATGTACTAATAATGAAATAACATACCATGTTTCCAAGTTTTACTATAATCAAATGTGAAAAACTTTTAAAATACAAACATGAAAATAAAAGGACTTATGGTTCAGTTTGGAAAAGCGAAACAAGTATCTAAAAATCGAAACCATTCGTCAAGCGAGCAGGTCTGAGTCCGATAAGAACAGAAGTATTCATAATCAAGCCAAAAATGTCTAATTTCGTTCCAGAGCTTTAAGATATCAAGCATTAGACATTTAATGATTATGAAAACTTGCATTTGTCAAAGCTGCTTGTACATCAGTAGCTTCAAATATCTGGAAGAATTCAACAAAAATTGCCACAATTATCGTTAGTCTACATTGGGTAAAAATTTGGGTGTTTTTTTGTTTGGTCATGTTCCTTTGACGTAGCTTCCCTGAGCACCTGCTTATTTGTTATTCCCTCAGTGCTAACTAAAAATCGGAGAAGATTATTACATCAGTGGAGAACTAATACAGAAGTTACCGACTTAGGTAGTATTTGTAACATTTAGCAACTGTTAGGCTGAAGAATACCATTGATAAATAATACTCTGTTTCAAGCCGTAAAAGAAAGAAAATTAAATTTATTTCAAAAACCATTGACATCCTTGTACCTTATGCTCACTACCATCTAAATAAAAGCACATGAACTGACCTGAATACATTAGTCTGGTGGTGCTGGGTATCAAGGCACCCCGGCAACACTGGGAATGTAACTCGTAAGTAAATATCAAATCAAATTTTATCATTAAACACCAGTACGTTTTGATGAAACACCTGGTACTCGCAACATTAAAAACTTAACTGAGTTTATTTATGAAAAAGTCAAAATTGCCCTCTAAAGTTCTATGTACGTGTGTACAGTTTAAGATTTCATGTCATTTAAAATATGAAATCGCATTGCAAGTGTATTAAATAGCGACGGGTCTGCACCTTAGTACAATCAATAACCAAATCCTTAATTCTCGGCAATTATTTAATATCCGGTCACAAGTCATATTCCCAACAATAAATTGGCTTGTCCTAATCTTCATTCAGCTGGCTTTCTATACCAAGTTTCACAATGTCAAAAAATGGATTTGTTTCTACAACTTTGAATAATTGAAAGTTACTTGAACGTAATTCACTAAGATAGAGAGAAGATATATCAGTAACAACAAACTTAATGTGACTAAAAAGAAAGCAAACTGTAATGGCACTACGTCTATGATTTGATGTATGTTTAAACGTGAAACATGGGAGCCTGTAGTTTTACCAATGATCCTGTCACCATTATGGGGTGTCGGAAATAAACTGAGTAAGAAGTTAGACGCGATACGATTGCCTTGGATTGGCACCTATTCAAAACAACTCTCTATATGGAGCATGCATAATGATTAGCAAGGTTATAGATATCGTCTATACATGCAAGAAAAAAATCCTTCTTGTCTTAAGCTCTACAGAGTCTGATGGAAAAAAATAACCCGCAGTTAGGATCAACATAGTGCGGTGGTCGAATAAATTTTTCCATAAAAATACCACTACCAAGCAACGACGGCAAAGACGACGACAACGAATATGAGTAATACTACTACTAGCACTACTACTACTACTACTACTACTACTACTACTACTACTACTACTACTACTACTACTACTACTACTACTACTACTACTACTACAACTACTAGTACTACTACCACCACCAATACTACGATTTCTATTATTGCTGTTACTATTACTATTTATTATATTACTTTTACTATTAATACGGTTACTACGACAATTATTATAACAACCACTGCTACTACCACTACGAGGACTACCCCTAATAAATAAAAAAAACATTTCTGACATGCTTCAGGAGGTCCTTAAGATCAGTAGTAAACTGCCACAAAGCACTGAAAATATAACTTGCAGCTATTGTCATTACTACTGCGGCTATTGTCATTACTACTGCTGCTATTGTCATTACTACTGCAACTATTGTCATTACAAATCATTAATGACAACTCCTCTGCTCTCATAAAAGCTAGCGCAAAGCTATAATCCAGTCTTGGCAACATTTTTCTATAGGATCGGTCTCTTAATATCCCTTCAAATATCAGCACCAAGATTCATACAAAAGTTATTCAATTGCAAAGCTTCATGCGGCCTACTTCGTCAACCACGCCAGACGACAGTCAGTCTCAGTAATCTGCTGAGCGAGATATGCTGGCGCTTAAAACCCCGTCAAAATTCTTCACTATCAACAGCATCAAGGTGTCATTTACTCAATTCACAAGCACAAAAATTGAAGCTTCTACTTCCAGTTGCCATGATTTTCTTTGTTACCAACTCTTATAATTTGCAAACAGTATAAAAGTCCCTCACTTTTAAAGATCTGCACTTTTTTCATTCTACCTTTTTGGTTGTATTGCCATTCTTGGCTGATGACGAGATCTGTTAATCAAGTGGGGAAAATAATTTTTTGTTTGGTAAAAACATTGTGCAATTTTGTACAATTGATATATAATCAAGCCAACAAAGTCACTCCATTAATTTTGCAATATATTTCGAAGTTAATACTTCATCTTCAGGCTACAAGGTAAAAATACAAAAACAGTAAAACTGCTGAATACAATATTTCCTATCTCATGTCAACATCTCTCTGCAGTATATACAGTTCTAACGAAATCTAACACAGTGAATTCGAATCTTCAATCTTTTTGAATAAACTATGATAATTGAGAAGCCTCCCTCGAGGGACCTTGTCGACAAGTTAAACCCTTTTGACTAATTCGCGGCTTTTGTAATCATCCTTTGCATTCAATGTTGGTTTTATTTCCCGAATGAGTAATGCCTCTAATGTCATTAACTTGTATTCCGACTTAGTCGACTTTGCTATTATTTCTGCATGATTGATTGATAGTTCCACGTTACACATTTTAAAATGCTGTCCCACGGCTTTATATTTATGCTCCTTTACACGGGTTAGCAGATGTCGGGTAGTTTGCCCCACATAACACGATGAGCATCGCGAACACGTAATTTTATATACTAAACCGCTTTGCATAGGTTTTTCCACGGGTACTTTTAATGATAGTAGAACTGTTTTTATTTTCTTAATCGTAGAGACAATTTTGCACGGTGCCTCAATGCGTTTCAACGAGCGTTCAAATTTCTCGGTCGCTTTCCCTCGATATTGAAGAAAAATACGTTTTTTCTCTGTTTTATCATTATTACTTTTTTCTTCTGTCGGTGGT
>RDPX01000094.1:1711662-1852466 GCA_003991215.1 Morbakka virulenta | reverse complement strand
TAAATCATTCTCTTTAAGGTACTTGCGAGTCATTTGGACGTTCCTTGGTGTTTTTTGTTTTTTGCAGTTTTTTTTATGTAAACGTGTTTACATTGATGTCCGTCATTATTTCTCCACTAACCTCGTGTTGTCTGCAA
This sequence comes from Morbakka virulenta, assembly GCA_003991215.1. Lineage (NCBI taxonomy): Eukaryota > Metazoa > Cnidaria > Cubozoa > Carybdeida > Carukiidae > Morbakka > Morbakka virulenta. Next base: position 1,852,329 of record RDPX01000094.1, on the reverse strand, counting down.
AACCTCAACAATTCATCTTACTCTGAAAGCACTTCATTTTTGTCAAAACTCCCCATCACTGCATTTTTCGGACCCAAAGCCAAAGTTTCCATGACGTATTTTGGGGGTTGTTTCTCCAAGCCATAACATATAACCGTGTTTTTAACATTGAACAACGGTCTTTCCTGGTCTTTTGACAACCGGTACAATTTATCATTAAGTTTATTCAACTGACGTTTCCTTAAGTCCTTTACGAAATATCTTGTGTATAGAATCACTGACGGTAAACATTTAAATAATTTTCCCCGTTTCTCTTCCTGAGGTTCTGGTCGTGGCATATTCGTTTTCATCACAGTAATCTCCTCAGCTAAAATTGCACATTTTACTAAAGCGATCAAATTCGTCGTTAAATTTTTTCCATCTGGTCAAGCAACGTTCAATCTTTTTGTTAACCATCTTTTGGTACTTAAATATGTCTTGCAGGTTGTCTATTTTAGCAAAATTCACAACTGCTAAAAGCTAACGACATTTTTCTTTTAATGTGCAAACAAAGGGTAAAACTATACATTGCATTTTGCTTTTTTGTTGAAAACTTTTACGTCGGCTATCAATGAAATGTTTTTATCTTAATCAATGAAATTGGACGAATATATTTAATAAAAGTAAAATAACTAAAAACACATGAAGATGTTGAATTTTACTTGGCAACAATATACAGCTTTAGGTGTCTTGAGTCAACAATATTTGACCTTTTTACTACCAACCCAACTGATTCCGCATTGTGTAAAATCGCCAGTTAAGCATATGACAATATCTCATACTTGAGCTGTAGCCAGGCTACACCAGATACCTGCTCACCTCTAGCCTTCAACAAGCACTACTCTCGATCGATGTCCACGTGTTTCTCGAACACTCTTTTTCAAATTTTTTCTCTTTGCTATTTTTCCCTCTTTTTTATTTAAGAAGTGTCCCCTTGTCCAAATGGTGGGAATTAACGGGGAAATCCAGATAAAAAGTGTTGGAGAGCACATCATTTTACCTCTCCTGTCTGTTAATATCAGCAGCGGTCGGGAAATACCCACCAGTCACCGTCATGCTCACAAACATAGGCCACAAAAAATAAATTTCATTGGTTTAAACGAACTCTAACTCTTCAAAATATCTTATGTTAACAGCAGGTTTTTTGTTTCATCCAAGAATGCGATGACAAAATATATCACGTAAACATTTCCAATGAAACGTATGACGTTAAGTGCTTATGAAAATTGAACATTGGGCGACTCAATAAAAAATATTTTAAAATAATTAAGGTATCATCTCATTTTATATTATTATTACAATACTAGAGATGCATTCAAGACACAAAAACTGATTTCTACACTTTCCGGCCCTGGAAAGGCCAGGTAACCAACCCTGTAATAAAAATAGAAAAGGATGCAAGAAACTGAATGGAGTTAAAATGACGAAAGAAGTAATAATTACATCTTCAAACGAAGGGGAATCACACTATCACCAAATGAGTCTGCAATGACAACTATTTTGCTTGGTGCATGGAAACTTAAACTGACTCCACTGACTTGAAAATCAAGTGTGAGGTTAAATTATATTAAGCTTAAGTTGGAAAAAACAAAAAAAAAATTCAAAATTTTAGGCTCCAAAAAATGAGTGATTTGTCCTCGGTGACATCTTCTCCAAGATAAAAATAAGCCGATTTTTTTACCAATAAACCACACTAAAAAGCACTATCAAATTCACAAAAACGTTTTCGCATTTTATCATGCAGTGCAGTAATGGGAATTATTATAAAAACAATGCAGTGCCTTTAACCCGGTATCAAAAATGCTTAATAAGAATATACATATCACAAAAAGTGAAGACTAGAATATGATTCTTACCCATCAACTCCCGGAGAAATAGCATTTTGCTATTCCTTAGACAGTTCACGATATCATTCCTCATTAAATCTCGATTCTTTGCCTTGAAGTCCTAAAATTCATGTTAATAATAACATTGCGTTATCCGTCGATGAAATATGTCATTATAAGTAAACAATATACTATTGGTTGCACGAATGACAAAACTACTATTTATTTACTATTTATTTACTACTATTTATTTACTATTTATTTACTACTATTCATTTACTATTTATTTACTATTTATTTATTTATCTCTACGATATCTATAGTTTACATTTATTTTATTATTCTTCGTTCTTCGTATTCTCATAGATCACGGATTAGCTGCAAGACCTCCTCTCCTCCGTTTACTGTTGTCTCCGACCCTCAGCTTCTGTACTCCAGCCAATCATATCTCGCTTTAGAAGACCGTTACATCACATTACAGTAATAACAATTAGTATTATTTCAAGAGTTACTGAGAAAACTCGTAGATGCTTCACCAGAACAATTTCTTTTATATTTAATACTGTGTCAAATCTCCGTTTTGATCGATTTTCTTCAATTTGATAACAGGGAGCAGCTCTAAAGTACATGCATGCACTATTGTCGTATGAATGTTTTGTTAAAATATGAATGAGACAAAACCTCACTTTGAGAATAAAAGAGTTATTACTCTCCGTTAACTAACTTTTTTTCAGCCAAAAGAGGCTTGAAAATTTTCCTTTGATCTGGGCCAATCATCGCTGCAATGGCTTTTCAGTTGTAATCTGGTTAGCTCTTGTTCTTGAGGGTTATTTTACACAACTCCCTAAATTATAACAGAACCAATTGTTACGTAAGAAAGTTAAATATCTTCAAAACAAAACCAAACCTGTTGTACAGCTTGGTACGTGGTACAACAAAAAGTATAGTACATTTCTTACCTTGATATGATACTTCACCGTTCCAGCGTAATGAACTACACTAAAGAATGGCTCCTTCTTATTTGGTTTCTGATAATGAGAACTATTTTCATGGTGTTTATTGAATTTGTCAAGCAAGCTCTCGTCTGTGCCATAACTGAGGCTAAAAATGAAAACAAATAAAATTCCCCTTGCATGAAAATTCCCCACATGGTTCCTTATAACATACACATTTGTACACAGACCATAAGAAAGCAATGATATTTCTACAGAAAACAGGAAAAGCGATCCCCTTTTTAAGTTACAGTTGTGTATTGTGTCAGGTATGGGGTTTATCTGAAAACGCACGGTGAGATGCATACAATGTATAAATCGGCAAATCAGGGTTCCACTTGAATAACATATATTTATGTATTAGTCTTTCATTGAGCCAGCTTTTCTTCGTAATTTGTTACTACTTAGCCTCACCTTCTATGGGTCCCTCTGCTAAGCTCATGCCTCCACTGTTTAAGCTAATGCCCTTTCGACCGAAACATATACACTGTAAATATTACTTCGGTCATACATGTCATATTTATTTATTATATCTATCTATCTATCTATCTATCTATCTCTCTCTCTCTCTCTCTCTCTCTCTCTCTCTCTCTCTCTCTCTCTCTCTCTGACATACTTACTAATTATCAAAAACCCCAACGACAACCCATTCTATGTACATCCCCATCAAATCACCAACCAAAGTGGCAAAACTCTCTCACTCAAGTTGACGAAATCCGAAGCCCAACGGAGAAATAAAAATAGAAAAGTACTTTGGTTTTACCATCCATCAAACAAAAAAGCAAAAGGGGACACAGGAAAACCCTTCTTGCTTAGTTGTTGAATGTTTTCAAAAAATAATTCTTGTAATTATTCTATATATTGCTTTAACATTATTCGAGAAAGACAGCTTTCTTTCTTGGGTCATATAATGAGAAAAGAGGAGATCGAAGATGTGATACTAACGGGAAAGATCAAAGGGAAACGAGCCAGGGGAAGGCCAAGAACGAACTACCTAGGAGGCATAACGGCATGGTCAGGAAAGAGCGAGCTGCAATTGCTAAGAACCGCGAAGGATAGAAGTCTGTGGGGAACCATGAGCGCCAACGTTCTGGGAGAGCATGGCACCTGAGGAGGAGGAGGATTGCTTTAACGAGAACAAAAACAACAACAACAAACCAGATACTGATGATGTCATAAATTAAACTCAAAAGTTGTTCCATAACTGTATTCATTCTATTAGTACAGCAAAACTGTACAGTAACACTAAATCTTTTCTACACAAAGAATACCAGTACTCCTTTAACTTGGTCTTTACTCCATTCTTGCCAACAGGATTATAATTATAAATGACTGGGGTATGCAACTGTCCGATGTACCTCATTATCAAAGTGTGAATTTACGAATGGAGCTCATACAATGGACAACGGGCAAACAAACAAAAATTCCCATGGCACAGTGAAACTTGGCAAATTACGAAGCCTCTGGCTTTAAAACCCTTACCTGCATTCCTCATCTAACAAGCTTATGAGTCCGGTCGGCTTTCCATAAATCAAACTTAGACATTTGGCATTATCTGCATAATCGACCAAAGCCCAAGTGAGACCTTCATCAATGTATTCATCCTGAAATAAAATTAAAATAATTATTCACATACCACCTACACAAACATACTGCACCACCACAAAGTTTGATACCAAAATTTTATCTATCTGACTTATTCCTATATCAATTCTTTAAAAATCCTATTACTTGGGGTAACCAATGGGTATAATTGTCCATGTGGATTCTGTGTAAATTACCTCTTTATATTTGGGAAAACCCACTTCTGCGAAAATTCAACGAATTTCCTCAATATCCTAGTCATGGCAAGCGTAACTTGCTTCTGCAGTAAATTCGTAGTTCTGTATGTTTTGTGCCCTTCAAAAACCATCATCATCATCATCATCATCATCATCATCATCATCATCATCATCATCATCAGTGGTAGTAGTAGTAGTAGTAGTAGTAGTAGTAGTAGTAGTAGTAGTAGTAATAGGAATAGTAATTAATAGTAATAATACAGTAGTGGTAGTAGTAGTCATAGTAGTATAGTAGCAGTAGTAGTAGTAGTAGTAGTAGTAGTAGTAGTAGTACTAATAGCAGTCGCAGCAGCAGTAGTAGTATTTATTACTATTTGCTTTATTTCCTGTACAAGTTCGGCTTCCCAGGAATCAATTCGATATTATTTCTAATTCCCTTTTTCGCCATCCTTTTCTTTTAGTACTAGTCCAGTTTTGTGTTCATACAATTTGTCGGCGTGTGTTGTGTTGTAATGCTTGCAAATTCCCAATCTATTGTTTCATTATGTCAATCGCAAAATCGACACTGAGTCAGTCCCATTTTTCATAATCTTTGAATAGTAATTTCTAGTAAGCAGGCCTTGGTCCTGCCCAGCCATTAAAAAACTTTTGTTTCACCCTTGAGAACTGTTCATCGCAAAAGGTTTAGCGTTTTATCTTGATCAATATTGGCTTGTTGAATGCGTAGTGGTCATTGGACACGAGGTGAATTGCTCACCCGAGTTATATTATTCAATTCAAAAATTGCTAATGCTGAATTGTTTCTCTTGATCACCTCAATTACTTTTCTTTTTTTCAAATCCAGTTTGTTGGCTGAAATACTATATTTTTCTAAAATTTTACTTATTTCTCGTTTAAACTTGTCTACACATTCGCTGTATTTAGCCATGTTTTACTTTTTTACACTCGTTCATCAGCTGACTTGTGCTCAAGTCTTCTCATCTCACTGATTAACTATAGTGTTATACAGTGCTCATTGTTAATTTTTTAATGTTCACACATCGATAATCTTGGTAACTGTAGGCAAGGTAAAACGCGAACTGAAGGTCTCAGTTTAGGAAATTGAATGCTTGAAATACGATAATTAGAAGTATCAGTTGTTTTGTTACAAAATATACAATGAGCATAATTATCGGACGCTCAACTGGCTTAAAACGTCGTGCAAAATAAACAAAACAACTAATATTTAAAAAACCACTGTTGCTTGTTGTATTTTTACAACTCAACTGGATTATTGTACTAACATGTTAACAATCGACCAAGTTGGTCTTCACCCTTACCAACCTTACTAAACTATGACCTAAACTTGCACGTACAAAAACGTTTTTTTCAAAACGCATATAAAATACACACAAACACACACAAAGATATAAATATAGATATATACATATACATAAATATACATATTTATACATATACATAGATAAAAATATATATACATATATATACATATATATACATATATATACATATATATACATATATATATACATATATATACATATATATACATATATAAACATATATATACATATATATATATATACATATATATATATATACACATTTAAAACATGACTACGTATTTTAATATATCAGTAAGCAGAAGAGATGGAGTTAACACACATCGAGCATCCTAAGGTCAGCCTACCTATCGCAACAGGAGGGACATCAACTTAAACAAGTCTACACAGTGCTATCAGTAAGAACTTGAAGCACAGTCGGCGTGTTTGAGATAACATATTGGTGTAAGTAAACCAAGGTAAGAAAGTGTCGAAGACACTTTTATTTTATTTCTATTTTAGTTCTGTTTATTTCTGTTGTAGTTGTCAAAATATTTCATCGAAGAAAATAACCCCGAAAAAATCCAATACAAAATGCTTTCCAGTCGTGCTTTGCTTTATGTTGCAACCTTGTTCCAGTGTAAGTACGTCTAACAACAATACGTTATACGGATCATAGGCATCGTCGTTGGACGGGGGCGGGGGGAGAGGGGGTGTTGAATATCCTGCATCTCATAACATCTGACTGCTCGGCAAAGGCAAATGCAAATGCTTGGATAAATTGCCATATTTTGTAAATTTCTTACCCTTCAGTCATCATAATAAAGACTGCACTGTGTGTAGCAGCCTGCGACGTTACACATGTTGTAACACTTTTTGTTAAAGACCTTTACCGTGGATTTTATCTGTTTTTTTTAGAACTCTGAATATTAACACACACCTTATAATGCAGTATTACACGCTCGCGGTAAAGGACGGTAAGGGAAAAAGTAAATCTGAACACAGGAAGCCACGAGTTTTTCCAATTGTGTGTAAATTTCACTCATATAAACACAATAACAAAAGCTAATTCCTATTGGTGTCCAAATACCAAACTTGAAATCATGCTGACAAAAATAATGAAAACGCACCTGTTTTATCTTAAAAATATGCTGATTTAGAAAAAACTGCAAGTTTTCATTGGCAAAATTAATACAGAACTGCTCAAAGCTATTATATTCAAAATCCTCAAATCCAAAAATGTCAAGAACACCAATAGAATGTGCCTGAAAAAAGAAACAAACCAAAGAAATGAATGCTCTTCTTCTAAAAATAAATGTAAGTCCAGATGTACGGATAAATCTCATTTTTGGAGTGTCATGTATTAAATATAAAAGAATATACTCCTTCAAAAAAAGCAAGTCGGCGTTTTTAAAACACAGTAAGTCTTAAAATTAAGTCTTAAAAAAGAACTAACAAAATCCCCTACCCGTGGTGAAACGATCGCAAAGGTCTTTGTGGGAAAAGGTCTATTTACTGAAATACTTGTTTCTGATTTTTTTATTTTTACATTTTTATACCATTATTGAGTAAGCGTACTTCAAAAGTAAGCACTCTATTTTTTATACCATAAAAGAGTATGCGTGCTTCAAAAGTAAGTACAATCTGTTTGCCAGCGCACCCTGATCTTACCAATAACTTAAGTAAGTGGCCTACTTACTTTCTTAACGTTAGGGTAGCTCCCTGATTCAATGACAACGTAAACAGGGCCCCAGTCGACAGATGAAATTGCAAAGCATTCATTGTGACAAACGAAACATCACAAATGCAAAAATGATCAAGTGCTTAAACAAGCTCTAAAGCTCTAGAGTTATCATCACATTCAATTTAATCTGCTGTTACGGTTTTTTTATTCTTAATTCAACAATGGGATAAGGAGTAGGCGAACTATGAAGTGTCAGCGGAACCAAAGGTTATAGCTCTTTAGCATCAATCAATAAATCCTCTTGTTGACACGATAAAACACAATTATTCTTATATTGTTCATAGGTCTCTAGTGCTTTTCCTCAAATTAAGATTTAATTTCTAACATTTCCATTAAAGGAATACCATCAAAAATTACTGTGTTTCATACCTTCGCATTGAATGCACTATTGTGTCTCATTTTAAGTATGTGGTTTATCTAAGGGTGAAAAAAAGTGATAAAATTCAGCTTTATCATTCTTATCATTACAAGCTACAGAACAGCACTCGACGCTAGATAAAAATAAATGAGTATATTCTTTTCCTTATAAAACAATTATCTATCCCAGCATTATCTCCAGTCATGATTAGGTTTTTCATTCAATTTAAACTTCGTTAAGAAATCTTGTTACTAATAGAAAACCATAATTTTTCAATCTCTTATCAGATACGATAGTCAAAAAACCCTTACCAATTCTTAAAAACTCGTTCTGTGTAACATATTACAAATCTTGAAAATTCTGAAATTCATGGATTCTGAGAAAGCCATAGATGTATGAGCTTTATCATGTCTGGAGTCGTAAGCTTTTCTGAGTTACGTTTCGGGAGATTCTTCTCCCATCGTTAGGCTACTGAAAAGACTAGGTACGACTGTCTTTATACCTTGGTAAGCTGCACTACTATGGTATAAAAACAGCCGTACCTAGTCTTTTCAGTAGGCTGACGATGGGAGAAGTATCTCTCGAAACGTAGCTCAGAGAAGCGTACGACTCAAGATGTGATAAGGCTCCTATATCAATATTACAAATCTGTGTGCTATGTATAATATGCTTGTTTCATAGCAACAACTTTCAACGGGTTTTCAAAAATGTTTTTCAGGTGTCACTGATACAAGCCATGATCACTATAGATAGAACATAAAGAGCAACTACAGACCTATGTACCTGCTTCTAGGATACAAAACAGCTGCAAAGTCAACGAAAATCATGGAAAAAAACTTTGGCGAGGGCATATCTTACAGTAAAGTTGACTCGTGCTGTCGGTAAAGAATAAGTTTTGTCAGAGTCATTTTGGGAGATTTATTTATCAACATTTGATATAATACAACAATCCAAACTGGGCTGCTCCTCTTTATGTTTGGGCCAATCACTCGTGTCCTAAATTGATATACCAACAAAAATTACTGTTTAACCCTGAACGGTACTTTATTAACAAGTAACATTCCAGCCTATTTACTACATCTCGATAGATGTGTGGATGGAACAAAACAATAAAATAATTTTAAACTATACACAAGTCACCGAATCAGCAGAACACCCTACGGGAGAGTGCTAACAAGTGGCTTCAAATATGCAGATGGACTATACGTGTTTGATAAACTGCATTTTCCGACAGCTGATTGCTATTACTACAGCATAACGCAAAAAATCGTAATGGTTACAATTAAAAATCACAAAAAGAGGGAAGTGGGTAATAATAAACCAAGCAATACGTCAAAACCCAAATGACCAAGACTACACAAACAAATATACAGCCAAGGTCTGGTGAAAATTACCCCTAACACGGCCCCCAAAACACAAGCAAAAACGTACACAGACGTACACATACACACATACGCGCTATATAAACATATACAAAGATTAACACTGCATAAGATGCGATGAGCCATGGTCCTGTGATACCTCGTGGGTTTCACGTGAGGCACACAAACATTTCCATACCAATACCCATATTAAAAAAATACAAAAATGCATTCTCCGACGGTTTAAAACCCAAAGTTTTAAATATTATTGTTACTTTTACTGTGGAAAAACAATAAGGATATTCTTGCAATTTCAGATACGTTACTTACAAAAATAAAAGGAGTATTCGAATTTAACCAGCGTTGCTTTTTTACTCATTAAACGTGACCCTGAAATGTAGTTGCGTGCATGCAACTATATTCCTTCAAAAGCATCATGTACATACAATATTCTGGTACACCAAGTTGCCTCATAATAAAATAAAGATACTAGCATTCATATCAAAATAAATTAACTTCTCTTCTAATATATTATGTATGCACTGTAGTCTCAACTGGTGGCATTATAAGGACAAGTCCAAGGATACTATCCATAAGAAAATCATCACTAAACATCTTAAATATTGTTACCTGCAGAACTATCCAGTCAAACAATGACCCATAAAGAGCTTTTGCCATGGCGTCTCTTGTGGCTACAGCCTTAAAAAGACAGAACACAACGTTGGTTATAAAACATAACAAGACTGGAATTTTTTTGGGGGGGGGGTTAACGTCATTTCCCCCAGCAATTGCTGCTCAGACAGTGCCCTTCAGAGGGGCTTTGTTTTGGCAGTGAGGAATTTCTTGGCCAAATTTCTTGACGCCAACCAATGCTTTTTCTTTTGTAAAGTTCCAAAGTCTTCTCGCCCGCTCGGGGAATCGAACCCTGAACCTCTTGATTATTGTGCAACTACACTAACCTTTAACCCAGGGATCCTCCCACAAGATTGGAATGCAAATAAAAAATTTAAGTACTATTAGACTGAACTGAAATTACGAATAAAGCTAATTAATTTAAATGGCGTTGTACAAGTAAAATAAAAACAGATATATTTCTACTTTTAGGTTTCATCATTTGTCTTCCAAGCAGCAATAGTACATTGCTTGAAGAGCTACTATTGTGAGCAGTCCTTTCATTAACAAATAAAATAACTGAATAAATTTGGGAGGAAAAAAAATGATTTTAGATTTTCGCTCCGACGGCTCCTTACTTGTTTGTACAACATATTTAGTGCCACAGATCCACTATAAAGGTGAAAACCATACAAAAATACCTTTAGGATTAGGATCGAAATGTGTCGCGAACAGATATCAAAGTCATATAGCAGCTAACTTTGTCCCATACAAGCTTAATGATAAGAGAAAGTTACGTGCAGAAATACTCCTGATGAAACAATATGAATAATTTCCTCCAGTGCTTATTATAGGAGGTACTAGAGAAAACTGAAGTGAAATAAAACATGAAGCTGGCCAATCATTAGCTTTATGTGACTCTCGGTTTGGGGAATACATGCCCTATGAAAAACAAATCTGGTTTTAACAGGACTTGATGCAGCTTGATTTAACATATGAAATAAATCATTCCCACCTCCAAATTGTTACTCGATGCTTCCTGGGTACATTTTATCATTGACCAAAGGTCATAACAAGAAATGTTTAGTCTACCGTCTCCTCTTGTCTACAACACGGGTTTTATAATTCATGCAAGGCAAAAATCGTACACTGAAACAAAGCTCTTATTTTACAGTTTTTACCTGCATCGCCATAAGCGATGCAGGAAAAAACTGTAAAATATAAATAAATTAATATAAACCTAAATTACACAATGACAAAAAGTTACCCTTTCGCTGCAAGCAAATCACAACAACTGTAGTCAAAAAAAGATTACCACTCGGCATTTCACAGTAATACTGATTTATTCAGCCTTCATAAAGCCCACTGTCGATAAAATACATGCTGGACTTGAAATTCGATACTCGATAACATTTTAGCATGTGAAATTCTCCAGGTTCACTCTATTTGCTTGGGCTATGGAAAGCAGTAAACATTGGTGTAAACGGGTACTCCAAATACGACTGATAAAGTGCTTTTACGTGTCGCAATTAAACCGGGCTTAGCCATGTTGGCGGCACTGGAGGCAATTATTAAGGTAAGGGATTTTGGTTGAGCTGACTCTATATTTTGGGGCAATGCGTTATATGGGGCAATGGTTTATAAACGAAGTCAAGAAGTGGCTGGAATAATTTCTTCCGTGGTAAAAGGACCATTTCAATTTCATAACAAAAAATGTTTACAAAAATCTTGTGTACTGTGACATGTCTACAAACGACAAATAGTTAGCTCTTTAACAACGACGGTAATTGAAAGCTTAGTTTAATCGTGTAGTAATTACACANGTGTGAACGGGTACTACAAATAGGACTGATAAAGTGCTGTGACGTGTCGCAATTAAACCGGGCTTAGCCATGTTGGCGGCACTGGAGGCAATTATTAAGGTAAGGGATTTTGGTTGAGCTGACTCTATATTTTGGGGCAATGCGTTATATGGGGCAATGGTTTATAAACGAAGTCAAGAAGTGTCTGGAATAATTTCTTCCGTGGTAAAAGGACCATTTCAATTTCATAACAAAAAATGTTTACAAAAATCTTGTGTACTGTGACATGTCTACAAACGACAAATAGCTAGTTTAATCGTGTAGTAATTACACAGTTAAACTTGGGATTCTCTGAAACTTTTGCCAATTTTGTGTTTACGCCATGAGAAAAATATCCAGGTGTTTGGAACTGTTTCCCGAAAAAGCCAAATGCTATGATACGAAATGAATGATAATGTATTCTCAAAACTACTCCCTCTAAAATTAGTCAACTTTCGCTATTTTCTGTTGATCAGGCTGGCGGTTCTCCCATAACCATGGTGAACCCAACATAAACGAAATAACCTATTAAGTAGTCTGGTCATCCATGGTTCGATGGCATGTGAATTTTTAGTGCTTGTGGGAGAAAGGGATGTGTCGTTTTCATGTCATTTTTTCTATTTTCCGGACGTGAATTGTAATTCTAAGCATCCTTCCTAAGTGCGTAATTTCTAGTAAATTGGCTTGGTGCCACCCTTCTCACGCCACCTGATGACTTTTTCAGAGAATCAAAAGTCCCGCCCGCTCGAGGAATTCGACCCGGAACCTCTGGTTTCCCGTCCAGTCAGAGAAACGGCTTCGATGTGTTGTCCAATTGCATTAACTACTAGAAAATCATGTTACTGTGAAAAGCATATGAGAGTTTTATCCCAATTTAAGCTACGCTGCTAATTTTACACAGTATCTACTTAAAACAGGTTTCCTTAAATCTTGTGGTGTGCAGTTTCCGAACAAATTTAGGACTTTTATTCTTAACCACACTTTTGAAAATTAACAAGAATAACATACCTCGTCATGCCTGTATACTCGTATAAAAACTTCACCTCTCGTGACTGTCCGTCTTTTTGTAAATGCCTCAATTAAAGTCTCCTTGCTGACCTACATCAAAACGAGGTTAATAAGACTGAGTGACCCAGATTCTTATAACACTAGTGAACAAATATATATACTGTTTATTGTTCATTTTCCTCATTTTCCTCCACAAGCTTGGTCAACTGATAAATTAAACCCTTTCAAAATTAATAACAAATTCTACTAATAGTACTTCTTTTATAACCAACAAAAATCCTAGGCGACTGTCACAACAGGAAAAGACAGCGCATGGAAGAATTGCACATAATACTACTATGAATATCCATGATAAACTTTCAAACGATAAGACACATGAAGAGATTTGTCGCCAGCTTAAGAACCTAATAAAATGGGTAATCCAGTCAAAAGGAAGTAACTATTGAGATGTGGTGACCATAAACACAAATATATTAGGGGGGAAATATGCAAACCTTTGAATGGAGCCGGCCCTTTCCCCCGTGTTAGGGGTATAAATTGGAATAATTTTAGTCTCTTGATATAATTAAACCTTTCAATTGCAATATTCCCATGCCTTGCTGATCTGGGAGTAACCACATAACTAAAATACGCATATAACTTAGGAGCAGCAAAAATGTAATATCATTGCTAAAAGTCCATCATTAAACTTCTGGTTAAAAATAATTTTTTGTTGGTATCTGTTGATATTAAACAGTTTATTCAATTACCTATCATCCAATTTTATTAACTAGCTTTCAATGTTAATTCACATAATATCTAATTATAAGCATGTTGATCATATCAGTTCGTCAGCCTTGCAAATTTCTTTTAATAACAATCTAGAACTTCTTATTTATTCATTTTCATTTACTTATTTCATATTTAAACTGGTTACATCGTGTCAGTAAATACTGTTCTCCATGCGAGACCTGTTACACAACAACCCATACACACACCAAAAAAACCCCGGTAGAATGTAATTAGTGTTAAGACGCTTAATATACGTTATGCTAAAAACTGTTAAAATATAATTCTGTCAAAAACTCTAAAACTTTTAAAAATTGTTGTATATTTTCTTTGCCTATAATTCTGTTTGGTAATGACATATTCCTTTGCACCATCCTAAAAAAATCATTTTGTCGAAACAAGTTTGATTTTTGGTAATCGTAGTAGTTTCGTATTATTTCTAATTAAAAATTATATGAAAAGTAATTACAATAGTCTTAAAAGTTAAAGTACGGGAAAGGTGGATCAAGTAAGACAGGAGAGCTAAGTGGGAGGCATTGCTACAAGACATGAACTTTGAACTGATACTATTACTTACCTCTAGCAGATTGGACACTGTCTCTACAACTGATGTATCTCTAATACTAACTGACTCCTCGTGTCCCTCGCGCTTGTGTACAAAAAGATATATCCAAATAATTATATTCTTCGTAACATAATTACAAATATGAAGAAAAATACATGCTGAACACCTAACAACTACAGGATCCCCATTTGGCCATGTGTAAACATCAAAATGAACAACGGCTAACAAAACACAAAGTTAAATAGTTCGCTAGAAAAAAATACGAAAGCAAAAGCAATACAAAATTGGCATTATCACACCCCGTTTTCACATAATAGCGTCTAAGCAGAGAACGTGGCGAAGAGAGACGAATAGAAACAGAAAAAGACGAAGGGATTGGACGAGACAGGAAGGAAGGAAGGACAGGAGGAAAGAAAAAAGGAGAAAATAGCAAAAGAAAGGAGCACAAAATAGATCAAGTGAGAAAGGGTGAGAATAGATGACAGGGGGAGAGAGGAAGAGAGGGGGAGAGAGACGAAGTGACAGGAAGTGAGACGAAGAGGGAGACGTTCATTACTTCAAAGATTACCCTTCCATCTTACTACCGACAAGAAGGCATCAGCTATTAAACATCTCAACCAACGAATAAGACTCCCAGATTAAATATGTCATTTATTTCTTAACCCTTACTACAATATTAAACTCCCTTGAAATTTTATGGAGTGTATTTTGCTATAATAATCAGTTTGCCGTCCAAATTAAATAAAAGTCGGCAAAAAATCCGGAGATCAATATTCTGCTTCAAGACCTTACATAAAACAGTATTTAGGTCCATGAAGCCCTCCGTGATACAAACCGGGACTGTGGCAACGACATTCAAATACAGGGCACAATGGCCGTGCCAGTATAGCAACTGAGGATACCCTTTTTGGGTCTGATGGCGTTATTTCTGAAATGCTAAAAAGGTCTTAAAATTGAAAACAGCCCATTTAAAACAAAAAAGAAATAAGATTACAAAAATCAAAAACCGGCTTGCAACGGATAAATAATGTAAATAAACTGGAGCCTGTATTAGTAATGACCACGTGTTAACACTTCATTCAATAAAATGAAAAAAGATAAATATGTATTTATGTATATTTTTACGTATGTATGTATGTATGTATCAAACAAGGTGATATACCTGCATCCACTCTTCTCACTATATTCTTTGCTGCTCTACTTGCTCATGCGCTTTAAGATTGTGATAAGGGTATCATCTTAAGTATTGAACACCAGGTTGCATTTTTAATCTCAGAAAGTTTCATAGCAAGACCAAGCTACACCATGTTTTAGTTGGAAAGTTACTGTATGCAAACGACGCTGTTTTCTTGTTACACACTGAAGCTGATATGGTGCATGTGATGGATCGTTTTGCTGAATCCGCCACTGCCTTTGGTCTAAAGATCAGTCAGTCCAAATTAAAGGTAGTAATGTTCATCTTCTCAACGGGGGAACCATACTAAGGACCGTGCATTATGGTCAATGGTGCAAGGCTTGGAGTAGTAAAATCGTTTTTCTACCTCAGTAGTGCTTTGTCAAAGGACACCCACCTTGAAACTGAAATTCACAGACGAATTCAGAAAGTTATTGTTGCTTTGGAAAGTTAGATACGTGAGAGTGGTCTGACCGTGTTATCACAAACAAGACAAAGATGTACGTTTACAAGGCCTGGTGTGCTAACCACACTCATTTGTTCATCGGGGCCACGGAGTTTGCATCAAATGCACGTTAAGTGGCTTAAACGATTTCACCAAAATGTTTAAGAAGTGTCTTAAATATCAGGTGGCAGGCACAGGTACCCGACACTGACAGCATGCTTCTCTAGTATTAATACTCTTACAATCAGGACTCGCATGTGTTGGGTGGCTCACCTGGTTCGAGTGAAAGGTTGTAGGCTGCCGAAACAACTTTTTTGCTGGGAGCTGGAAAACGCCAAGCGCCCTCAACATAACCACAGAAAGATGTACAAGGATTGTACAGGGAACTATCTGGAAGACTTGCAAATCAACATTGACAAGTGGGAAGAAGTCACACTCCTGAGGCCAGAGTGGCGGAACCTTGTACGTGAAAGATGTGATGATCTGGTGGAAAGAAACCAAGCCCACAGCAATCTGAAGCGTGAGCTTTACAAAGGTTCAGCTGATAGTTTTGACCATGACACACACAGCTGGAAATGCGACACTTGTAAGCGAATGCTCCTTTCAAAAGCTGGTTATGTCAACCACCTTAAGTCACACAAAACTTGTCATCGGGTCAATTTGGTACCTACTAGGCCAGACCATTCCACCTGTGTAATATGCAGCAAAGTTTGCAAGTCCACTGTCCGTTTGACAAGACATATCGCTGTTTAAATGAATACTCTTCGGCCTCCAGAAGTCCGTCAAGTGGAAATCACTCGATTTATATGTCATATCTGCTTCAAAGTGTGCAAATCTACAGCAGGACTCCAAAGTCATCTCAGATGGTATGGATGACGAGATGGAGATAACTTAAGACAACAGCAATCATCTGGCAAGATGCAGTAATCATCATGTTTGTATGTATGTATGTGTGCCTGTATGTGTATATGTATGTATGCATGCACGTATTTCTCTGTACTAATCGGCTTTCAGTGTCACAAATACCATGATGCTTACTACTCAGACAATCGCTAAGATGCACTAACCTGCATCACAAAAACTGCATTAACTGTCCTGACATTGGTCGAGTGTCAACATGCGTCAGCAAGGAGAGTTGAAATAAAATGCCAAATATCATTTAGGTTTTAAAGTACTTTAATATTGTGAGGCATATGTTTCGGCATTCAAGAGGCTTACCTTTCTAAAGTTGATATTTCCAATGTGCAACACTGCAGACAAGACTGAGAAAACCCTGTCAAAATCAAATCAACACAAATACTTCGTTAATGATAGAATACAATGCTTTTAACAACTTAACAATCCAAAGAGGGTGAACTACTTCACAAAAAAACCTATCAGAGTGTCAAATAAATGTGTTTATCATACCTTTGTTGTTTGTCCCAATTAAACCCAATATTTCTCATTGCCTGTTGAAGTCGCCGAAGCTCATATGCTTCATCAAATGGCCCAGTACTATCCACCTGACTTTGATTCAGATAGAAATAGTCCTGTGGTTCTTTAAGCGATAATAACTCCTTTTCTGTTTGTGTTGCTCCAGCAAGTAAATAATAAAATACATGGTAATTCCTAATAAAAAAAACCAAACACACATTTAGAAAAACACAAAAACAACAACTGGAGGTACAAGGTACAAGAAAACAAAAAAGGAAACAAATATTTCCTGGTAAAAATGGTTTCAGATGTTTCGTAAAAACAAATTTCAAAATGACTACATTAAAATAAAAAAACCCAACTTTTCA
Organism: Morbakka virulenta; assembly: GCA_003991215.1. Taxonomy (NCBI): domain Eukaryota; kingdom Metazoa; phylum Cnidaria; class Cubozoa; order Carybdeida; family Carukiidae; genus Morbakka; species Morbakka virulenta. The sequence goes on along the minus strand of RDPX01000094.1, from coordinate 1,834,733 downwards.
TTTGAACGAGTCTATAATAACTTGCCACAAAAAATCATGTAAAACTTTCATAAAATATACTTTTTAATTTTTAACTCTCAAAATACAAATTGTTAGCATTTTACGAGTACCCTACCAAACTTGCTTTGAAAAAGGAGCCCTCGTCACACTGTCCAGTGGTACTGCAGTGGTGATAAACTAGGATTTCTTCACGTCGTCAGGAATTGTTTATTTTGACATCTGACTGCATTGTTAAACTTAATTCCCAGAAAACCTCAAAATTAATAATTTCTCAGCGACTCAAATGTAGACTGGCACATCAACATAATGGCTGAATACTTAAAATGCAACCAATACCAGCTTATTTGTCATATTATCGCTTAGTTTGAAGGAACCAAAATAATGTGCTGTCAGTGCTATCGCTTCCACTTCTTTTTCTTTAGGCACTGTGCGTTACCCACCAACAGATAATTATGTCTTTTCAGCTTTGAAGACCCTGAATACAACAAAAAACCCTCGCAACAGACTCAATTGATGTGCCTAGCTTTTCACTACAAAGTCATGATGCCAATTGCAATCTTCTTGCTAGACTCCTGATAAAACTTTACAACGTTTTCGAATGATGTAGGGTTAGTTAGTTAACGTTTTGGTTTTAATGTCATTTACTCCCGGCAACTGGGGCTCAGACGGTGCCCTCCACAGGGACTTTCGTTCCGGCAGTGAGGAACTTCCTGGCCGGATGCCCTTCATGGCCGGATGCCCTTCCTGACACCAACCAACGGCTTTTTCTTTTGTAAAGTTCAAGATTCTTTTCGCCCGCTAGGGATGAATCGAACCTGGTACCTCTTGGTTACGATGCAACTGCACTAACCATTAAGCCACGGCTCCTCAACAAAACATACCATTCTCTCTGCGATAACGGGTAACTGCTCCCTTCGTACGACCCGAACTTTTTATCCCATTTATATACGATATCTATAGCATTCTCTAAGGAAATTCCACTTTTGCTTCACTTAATCCATTTCTACAGCGTGGTGCAAAGGTCATCATCCATAACATAACACGTAAAGAAACCTAAATGCACACAATAAATACGAACTCATCATTCTCCATCACCAGTTAATTTAAAGGCTTCACAATGTTTCACGTAATGAAGGTAGCATGAAGCAAGCCTACGATATGCGTGTTGTTGGCAAACGCACTAGTGGACGACCAAGGAAAACTTGGAACGATCTGGTTTGTCAAGACAGGAAAGCATGGAAATGACCAAAGTGGATCCATTGAACAAAATGTTACGGAGAAAGAACCTTATGGGATGTTATTACCATGTGCAACCCCCTACGAAGGGAACATGACACGCAAAACGAATGATGATGATGACCAAAAACAAATTCGTTTCTTGATATCAAAGTACTTACCACTTAGCCAAGGTTAAGGTCTTCAAGTGATTTTCCTAAACAATTCTTTGGGAAAATCACTTTCTACATGTTATGTTGTATATTATACATATATGGCCAATATTAGCCAATGTTATTTCTTATACTCATTTCATTTTTAAAGTGCTCAACGTTTTCACACTGTGTCACATATTTCTTTCTTTTAGCCATTTAAAACTTGCTTTGTGCTTGTTTTATAACATCTCCATATGGGTGTTTCGTAATTGGGTATCTTTGTGACTGAGACTAGCATCCGGGAAAACACAATTTTCTAATCTCCTATTATAATTTCAAGATTTTGTTACAAAAAACCCACACCATCTCTTCCCTTCAAAAGGACAACATAAATCATTATCTCTTTTGGTAAAGGAAGAAGCATTTGAAAAAAATACTTATACTTCAAAAAAAGACTTCAGTACCAAACTATCATAAAATAATGTGCAATAGTTTTACAGTTTCTACTGCAATTGTTTTGTAAAAAGGAAAAAACAGCTCCCTAGAAGCCAAATTTTTTCCATTCACATATTATTACTTATTCAATCAGGGACCAAAATCCCTTTTATTACTTTTTGGAAAAAAACAAGCATAAGTTTGTGCTTCATATTGCTTCTATGCAGAGCATATTGAGGTAGATACATGGATAAGGTGGGTGTTAAATTTAAAGGTGAAACGAAGTAGAATACGGAGGTCGCCCGGAAAAAACTTGGTTGAATTTACCATATCCAGGTAAAAGAGACGCCAAGTGGTTTGTGATGAACACGTAAATACTAGGAAACTGAGCCCCATAAATAAATGACTTGTTGTCGTTGTTATTTATCAAATAATATTTGCCAAATCATTGTGTAAAAATACTATACATAGTTCTATATTAACACACAAAAAACACACTAATGTGCAATATACTAAACAAGATCAATTAAACAGGCAATTAAAACTTCTTTACATTTTCTTTTATTCTTTTTCTCCACATACATTCTATATTGATCATGATCTGTGGAAACTAAAGTAAGTATGCTTAAGTATATCTTATCTTTATTACCTCTCTGTTTCAGCTTGTGCAACAATTCTTGATTTCTCTAGCAAATATTTCTTCAGTACAGCCCTGTAATGTAAAGGAAGTTGATACTTATAATAACATTATGTCATGAATTCAAGTTGCAACTTCTGAATGTTTTACATTAATTTTTGTTTGTTTGTTTGTTTTAATGTCATTTTTCCCCAGCAATTGTGACTCAGACGGAGCCCTTCAGAGGAACTTTGTTTTGGCAGTGAGGAATTTCTTGGCCAGATGACCTTCCTGGTGGCAACCAATGGTTTTTTCTTTGCAAAGTTCTAAATTCTCCTTGCCTGCATGGGGTAATCGAACCTGGAACCCTTTGGTTGCTGTGCAACTGCACTAACCATTAAGCCACAGCTCCTCAAGGCAATCTAAATTTTTTACATTAATGTTGTCCTAATCCTGCTAGAATTGAGGACAGGCTCCCTATGCTTTTCATTGTGCCTTTTTGGCCTGCACACCAATCCAAATACAATTCCAAAACAGTAAGTTTATAGTTGTGATATTTAGGTTACACAGCTGGCTTCTTCAAACATGTTGCCAAACTGTACGTGTCAAGAATGCAAGGTATGCAAAATAAATAACTTAAATGGAATCACAGTCTGCAATCTCCTTGGTGCAAAAAAAAAATAAATAAATAATTAAAAAGACAAAACTTCATGTTTTGTGAAATATTGCATTTTCTTATGAATACTATTATACTGAATTGGGGCATTTTTTTATCTTGTTCATAGATTTATCTTTTGGTTTTTGCTTACCAAACGAAGTAACTTACTCTTCATCAAATAATTTTTCTGACTAAGGTTTATAGGTGCCATCTTTATTTATTGATGTCCAACCTCAAGTCAAGCTAAATTCCCTTGAGCTATACTATATAATTGGTCGCCCTTTACATCACTAAAACAACATTAGCTTTAGTATTGCATGAATTAAAAATTTAGCATTGCATCAAATACTGTATATACTGTGGTCTTCACCAGATATTTTATTTATCATAAAACGAGGGGGCCTGCAGAAATACTTATGGTGCAATCAAACTTATGGATTGGATAAAAGGTCACTGGTAAATTTTTAAGATGGGGCAAAAATAAGTAAAGCAATGAGTGGAAACACCAGTCAAAAAGACCAACACAACATGAATTGTAGAAAGAAAACACTTTTTTACTTGTTGCCAGAAATATTGTTAAATGATATTCAATTTGTGAGAACTTGTGACCAAGTTCATGTTTAGGGTAACAACAAGTTCATGAAAGATGGCATTCTGTGAAATCACAATACATATTAAAAATAGCATAAACTATGTTCACCAGCTACTTTTATCAATAACATTTGGGAAAATTTTAAGTACCACCACCCAAACAAACAGCTGAAAGCACAATTTGTCTAAATTTGTAATAATAAAATATCAAAGTATTGAATACTGGCTGTCTTACAAATAGAACTTATTAAGTTTTATATAGTGAGCCTTACATATGCTCTGATAAAAAGCTCTTAACACTAATTTATTTACTAACCCATGATTGTCCATAATGGCAGTGCAAATTAGCAGGAAAGAAATAGAAAATATCTGGTCAAGTTTCATTACCTAGTGTTGCATAATAACACATACACCATAACACGGGTTAAAAATATAAAAAATAGGCAGAGAGTAGCCTTTAGGTGGAGAGCAAAAATGTGCCACTAAGTGTTGTTGTAGAAGGGAGTAAAAAAGTAATAAAAGTCAATGCAGGCAAGTGGCAATAAAAAAAAGCAATGACAAAATAACTTTTAAAAATTCAAATAAAAATAACAACAGAAATCTTGGGGTGAGGGTGGGTACTTGTGAAAAAACCTATGACTATTCACTCCTTTGAAACAAAAAAACATGAACATAAACTAACCGTTTTAGCTGCAAGAGGTGCATAGAAGGAGAGGCACAACCTGTGACTTAGACCTACGGAAAGTGCATTTGGAGGGTGAGGATATTGAAGTTGTCCAGAAGTTTAGCTACCTTGGTGACACCCTTGGAGCTGAGGGGGGAGCTGGTGCAAGGGTTAACAGTGGATGGAGCAAGTTCAGGGAGCTAATGCCACTGTTAACCAGCAGAGCTCTGCCATTACCTNAGACCTGGTGAAGGATAGGATAACTTGGAAGTCAATTTCAAGAAATCGTCCAACACATGCTAGCATGTAAAACGGATGTTAAACCGAATATGATGATGATGATGATGATGATTGTAATTAATGGTTGCAACAAAATCAAGTAAGTATATACTTACCCACAAACAACACCATCTGCCCTGTAAGTTAACTCAGTAAATTTCCCAAACCGACTAGAGTTATTATTAAAACATGTTTTTGCATTTCCAAATGCCTACAAAAAATATCAGAAAGAATCACACAATGGTACACCAGCAAGCAAATATTAACAAAGTAATGGAACAAATGAAAATAAAAACTGTTAGAATGATGAACTACAGAATTTATCATGCAGCTATTGTCAGATTTTCATAATGGGGTTACAAATCTTTAACAGATAAGAAAACCAACCCCTTAAGGGACGAGTAAATATCTGTAATAGGCAGACATAGTGGCAGTACACCTATAAAATGAATTACAAAACAACTTAATGGGTAATATTTTTTCCTGAAGAATTATTCAGTTATTAACCATGAAAAACTGGTCATGATTTTAAAAGTAAATTATGTATGCTTGTTTATTTTACACAAATTGCTTAAAAAACTGACAAACAGAAATTAGATTTTGGCTTAATAAAACAAAATTATCACCAATGTTAACAAAATGATACCATTAATGATACCAATTTCTTAACACTGTACTATTGAGCCTCTCCTTGTAAATGGGATGGGATGTAAATGGGATGTGATGTGGGTGAATGGCAAGTTGTGAAAGGAATGGAAGTTGTAAGGTAAGGGGGTGGAAAGTTGGGAGAAGATGGGAGATTGGGAGAAGATGGGAGGTTGAGAGAAGATGGGAGGTTAGGAGAAGATGGGAGGTTGGGAGAGGATGAAAAGTTGAAGGATGTGAAGTTGTGTGAGGGTGGAAAGTTATAGAAGATAGGAATTTGTGGGAGGATGAAACAATCTGGTACTAATTAAAAAATGACAAAAAGGTGCGATATGGAATATGGAAAAGATAAGAAAAGAGGGAATGATGAAGAAATAGCACAATTTGTGGTAAATGGGCATGATGGAGGAAGAGGGCATGATGGAGGAAGAGGGCATGATGGGGGAAGTAGGCATGATGGGGTAAAAGGGATGATGGGGGAAAAGAACAAGATGAAGGCAAGTTGAGGAAAGACAGGTAGGTATGGGAAGAGGGGATGATTAGCAAAGAAAAAAATACAAAGGAATAAGGAAAGACAGCATGCCTAGAATTAACCTGTTTAGGGCCTGTATAAGTAAAACAACATACAAACATTTCAAAAAAATATATAAGTAAACTTTCTTTACCTCTAACACTGGGCCAGCAGCCAATATTGTCCTTTCAAGGTCTGAAGCTTGTGATTTATGACTCAGTGCTGCCAAATGATGAAGCAGCAGCTTTGTGTTTTCTGTCTTTCCAGATCCTGACTCTCCACTAATTACAATACACTGATTTTCTTTGTCAGTTAGCATGCGGTGATATGCACAATCTGCAACTGCAAATATATGTGGAGGAAGCTCTCCAAGTTTTCTATGCTGATAGGCTGAGACATATTTTGGGTTGTAGATAGGAAAATACTTGAATGGGTTAACAGCAATTAAAATACCTCCTACATATGTATAAATCCTTGCTCTTTTAAATCTTTTCTGCACATGGTCTAATAAAATTTTTTCATTCAAAACAGGTAAATCTACTAAATCATCTATTTCTCCAAGTTCTCTATATCCTGGCTCAAAATTCCATTCCTGTTTTCCTGCACTTACATTTAAGCCATCTAACCAACTTACAGAAACACCAGGTAAACAATCTCCAACAAAGTTTTCTGTTTTGGGTCTGATATATAATCTACATGCACCACTTTTCTGAATATAATCTCTGGACTCCCATTCCATTTGGACTCTTGCTGGTGACTCAAAATCCTGCAAAGTCCTTGATCTGCCCCTGAAATCCACTTCCTCCACTTTAAAATATCCATCATCTTGGTAAACTTCAATTAGATCAAATCTCTCTGGTGATGTGTCTATTTTGAGGGTCTCTAGCACTGATTCAATAACTTCTGATGCTGAAGATTGTTCTTCAGCCCACACTGTTGCTTTTTCAACATCTGGGGTAACAAATGATGAAAATACTTCAACAACATGTTGAATCTGAAGATCTTCAGGAACAGGCATAATTTTACCCACAATTACAAAAAATTTTTACTAAAAAATCCAATAGGTTTTTCTTGATTGTCCATCATGATTTCTTCCAACTTAATCATCCCTACAAAAAAAATAAAACACTGGCTAAGATCTGGCTTTGATATTCTTTTGAGTTAACAAAAGGTATAAACAATAACCACGTAATGTCAATGAAAAAGTAAGGTAAGAACTATCCCACTTTGTATCTTTTGATCCCTGCAATGGAAATAATAAAAAAACAGCTGGTGATACATTTCTAATATTTCTCTTTCTTTACTTTTTCCTTAACTGGATGCCTTCTTTCTAATAACATGAATGCTATTTTAAGGAAATTAATTAAGGGTTTGTATTATTTTCAACACATATTAAGAATAAACTTACTTATGAGATAATTTTGTCTTCCACATGATGGGTAACCTTTCCATAAAATATGAAGAAGTAACCAAAAATTACTTTTTCAAAAACTTGAAAGCTTTTTTTTGACAAACCCTGCATGACACACCATTTTACCTGAAACTGTCTGGCAACATTGACATTAACATTTTAATTGCAATTTTAAGAAACCAATGATGTAGTTAGGAAGGCCATTGATTACATTTTTGGTGTGACCATTGCTGCCTACAAGCTGAGAATTGTAAAATATGAAACATGGCAAATAATTAAAAACTGATTTCCTTTGCAATGCTTGAGAAATAAGAAATTTCTTGGTGAATGTTCTTTCTCATAACAAACTATTGATTACTTTTACACTACTATACTTTAAAATAGAGCTATGGAAATCTGTAAATTGAATTTATATCTTCTTGGAATCAATTCTGGTTGGGAAACACAGAACCACACAAGGGGCAGTCACCAGGTGAATGATCACTATAGATGCCAAATATTTATTGGATTTAGCAGTGAGGAATTTCTTGGCCAGATGCCCTTCCTGGCACCAACCAATGGCTTTTTCTTTTGTGAATTTTGTGAATTTCCAAAGTTGCCTGCTTGAGGAATCGAACCTGGAATTCTTGGTTACAGTGTAGGTGCACAAATCATTAAGCCACAGCTCCTCAGATGCCAAATATTAGGCAACACAATTTTTTTTTAAAAAAATGAGTAAAAAGTTAGTTTTAAGTATGTCAAGCCCTTCAATGCATTTGAAAAAACAAGCAGACATCATTTAATAATCATACAGCATTTTCAATTTCATGTTTTCATTGCAGTTGGAGTTAATGGTATGTTGAAAACACATCTGTAGTCATTGACATAAAAAGTGCATTACAGTACAACCTAAAATAGGAATACGTAAGACTTTTTTTAATATTAAAGTTGGGGTATCAAGAATAGTAAAAATAAAAATCTAACAACCAAAATTTAGGTTTAAAAACATAAATAATACTCATACATTTAAGGTACGTCAAGAAAACACACCTTAATAAACAAAACTAATTTTTTAACCTGGAAAGCTATTTGTAAAATGGTAAAAAGCTATTTGTAAAAAAATACAAGGTAGTTTCATCACACAAACATCATTTTGAGAGAGTAAGATATCCTTCCTATCCATAAAATACCTAAGAAATCTTGGAAGAATTTTAGGTGTAGTCAACCAATATTTCAGAGCACCTCAAAAGACGAAGGCTAAGATTAAGTATGATTGAGAGCCCCTATGAGGACTGTAACTCATACCCATAACCAACTGACTTAAAACATTTGAGGATTAAGTAGAGGTAGTGTGTGGTAATGTGCTAACCTAACTTCAAAATTTGGTCAATAATCATTAATCTGTATAACTAATGACCTTTGCTTTGCATACACATTTTTGCTTACGCAAAAAATCTTGCAAATTTCAAGCAGAAGTATAATAATAAGCCAAGCACAAAAAATGTTTGAATGGCTTCACAGAGTTGTGATAAAATTCAAAAACAAAACATCAAATTTAACATAAACAATGGCAACTGTAAAACTATTGCAACTCTCATTAAAAACTGAAACATTAGGGGTAAGCAAAAGCCTCCTCTGAACTTAAAATATATTTCAAAAAACAGAAATTGATTATTTTACATTTTTAACTGGGCTTTTAAAAAAACAAGAGTATCTTGCAAACATGACTCTTTAAAAATGATTAACTTTCTTGACAAAAAAGACCTTAATATCCTGTCACACACAACAAAAGGCCCAACAACAAAACCTATAATACTTACATAATACCAGCAACGTTTTTTTACTAAATAGAATAATTGAAATACTAAGTTGCCCAATTTTTCAAAACCACATAATAAGGCCTGTGAAAACATCATTTACCATGTAAAATCAGAATAAAAGAGCTGCAGGACAATGAAGCTTACTGCAAATCATATACAAAACCAATCAATAAATGGCTATATTTAACCATCTCAGTTTTTTACATCTCCAAGGAAGATGAAATGAGTAAAAATGACAAAATACTAACTGACAATTTGATACTTTAAGTTTCCCAAGTTTTAAATTTTTAATTTATGCTACTCATTTTCAAATTTAATGGTCTTCAAAAGGCATTTTTAGATCTAGTATTGTGTAAAGTTTTTGGCTACATTTGTTTATATCAATGCTAAAAACAGATGGATAATACAAAATGGGGAGGGGTCTGTTTTTTACAAAAACTATAGTTTCTCAGATTTAATTAAAAAATCAAAAGTACTGTGAATAGAAGCATTGTACAATTTCTTTTAATTCAACACTTCACAACTATTAAAAGTCCTTATGGCAAAAAACCCAAAATGGATACATGAAATAAAAGTAAAAAGCACTTCAAGCATAAACATAAAATCTCCAACATCATTCACTTCAAGGAATTTTCTTCCCCATCTCTGATTTAGGTGTTTCTTTGGTTTCTGCTTAAGCTTGATTAAGCCCTCTCTTCCTTTAACTCTGAAACCCTGGCTACACCTACACTATCTCACCAGTGTTATCTTTTTAATCATCGTTATCATGGGAACTTTTCACTGAACTTTGACTCCAGGTCACTGTGTCACCTTATTTGACCTGCTACTCAGTGTCTTTATTACAATGCTGATGTTGGTCCAAACATAACCAAGTCTTTCTGCTATGATTTCTCCTTTCCTAAAACTGTCTGGTTGCATAACTTAATTCTAGTTAGCCGCTTTTTCTTCCTTTTATGACCTGAATTCCATTAGGTCTTAATTTATCCTCTCTTCACAGTCTCTCAGAATGGCTTTACACCTTGTTTGAAGCCTGGACTTTTAAAAAATCTGTCCTTTTAAGGTTTCAATGCCTTTCCAACCAAGCCAATATTTCCTTCTTAATTTTTTTCTCCAAATATTACACAGCCAAAACTTAACTGAATTCAACTGTCTTTCTCCTGTAGCCACATGTGGCAATAAGTAGTGCATGTGTTTAAAAATAAAGCCAGTTCATAAATTTAGCTATTTGGAGCACAAAAGAAAATTTATCAAATGGAATCTAGTGATTATCTTTGTACGTCAAACAGTGAAAAATAATATTATTCACATTAAATGTATTTAAGCCAGTGTAAAATCAGGATAAAAAAAATGAATAGCCCTTTATCTTCTTGGTGTTTATCTCTTTACAATCTTAGATAACATCAAATTTAAATATCGATATTTTACCAATAAAAATTAACTGTTACTGTCTCTTGAGTACTACTAATCTGGCAATAAAAACCAAAACCTACAGAGGACAGAGCTTATCTGAATAAAAAAATAACAACTTTAACGCCAACAAAATGGGTTTATTAGTGACCAGAAAAAACCGCCAATTGATGGGATTTTAAAGGATATTGAAGGCTGACTAAAACTGTAGTTTCCTATCACAGTAACATACAAATAAACATTTTCAATCAAAAATGTTTATTTTTGTTTACAAAAATGTCTTGTTTCCAAAACATTACCTTAGATACATACCAATATACATACCGGTACACATGTACAAAACATACCAATGTGCATTGGCATTCAAAAAGTGTGAAAATGTTCACATGTGCCAAGCGTTCTTGGGAAAACTTCCTGTAAGCATTATTTTTAATGATTTTGTAAAATGGTGAGTTTAACTGTATATTGATTGTGTCTGATTACTTCTGTAACATACAGCATGAAGCTGTTACCTTTTCTTTTCTATTCTATCTATGCCATTACTGTTATTTAAAAGCTGGGCGTCTTGCATAAGCAAGGATCATACAGTATTATGATCCTTCTGTTAGAATGTACCAGCACTCAGCCTTTTCAGATACAGCATGGCTAGTTCCAGTTGTAAATATGATTTATAATATCTGGAAATAAAATGTGTAGCACTGATGATAATTCCCATTTTACTCCTATAAATGTACGAGAAATGCTGTCTCATAGTGTGTAAACAATCGTATTGACTAAAGCAAGAACTACCTTAATGTGCAAATGTATTATTTTTGGGGTAGAAAGTTCTGAAAATTGGAATTCAAACTGTAATATAGTCACTCTTAATAAGTAAACCTTTAAGCAAAATATGGAGCAATTTACCATCTGAGAAACTTAGAAGCATGCATGTTCATTGCTTTTATAGTATTGCTGCCGCAAACAAACATATTGTTTTGGTTATGAACATTGGGTGGAAGGGTTCATCAAAGACCATCAAATGATGATCACGGAAAAAAAACCAAGCATTCTAAAATAACAATCTCCACTTTAACTATTTTGAGAGATATTATTTGAAAAACTACAATGTACAGGATCTTACACCTTGTGCATGCTCAAAGTAAAATATTGCCCAACTTTGTCTCGCTAGCAATATAAAACCATCGTAACTTCGGGTAAGCAAATAGTGAAAAGGGTGAAGACGATGCTAGTGGACTTGATCTTTCTGAAAGCAGAAGCATCTGTCGTAAAAAAAATATAAATCAGCTTAAACATGAATGTAGTGGAGAACAACTGAAGCCACCTGATTCGTGTTGACTTTGCCTTCACACGTAAACCTAACTTGCTTCTGGATTTGCCCAATTCTTATCACAATGTCAACAATCTGAACATTTTCACAAAAACTAGTGCGGTTCTCAGATGCCAAAGCTATCTTAAAAATTCCTTATTTCCTTAAGAATCACAGTAATGTACACATATTAATAAACATTCTGTTAGCAACTGCTTGTATCCCGGGGGAAGTGTGTTGGTTTAAACGCAACTGTCAAAACAACCTGCAAATTGTCACCACGACGTTTGAAGGTCTGGCTAATGCACATCTGATGCGATAGGTGTGTAAACAGTTCTAAATGTAAACCTGATCGACTGACAAGCGTGGCTGGTCAACGTCGCACATCGGAACTTTGCACTTGTCCAACTCACTTATTAACAGTAGCAATGTATCAAACTTCGGGATCATCTCAAAAACCAGGAAGCAACGACTAAGCCCGTGGGATATGCGGCTTTGATTTACCTTGACGGAAAGCTGATCCAAATTTTATCTGAAGCCTCTGCTGTATTGCCAACACCGCTCTTATCAGGAAATTTCTGAAAAATAATTTCACACCAAGTACCAGCTGGGTTAAGGGCAGCAAACCGCAATTTAATAATAAATAATAAGAACTTAATTTCGGCGGAGGGGTGGTAACTGGACTGCTCCAACTCAGGTAAAAAAATCCCTCTTAATAACTTGTCTAACTGCTTCAAATGCCCTTCAATAAAATAGCAGATTTAGTATGTCCTGAAATGACCGGGCTCCAGCAGATCTCTCACCACATCATGTAGGCAAGGGTAATTGGGCAACAGTCTGGTGCAGTTGGGGTCAAAAACAGTGGGTTGCTTGAAAACAAGATATTTCTGTACACACATAAGCTTCGACTTGTTTTACCTATCATGAAATTATCAACGCTGGCTAATGGTTACATGTACAGAAATAAAAGGTTTCTCTTCATTATTGATCAGGACGTACTTACCTTATTACAGTAAGTTGAGCATAAAGCAATCTTCTCACGGTGTGATGGAAAACGATAAAACTAATCGGCATTGAGATAGCAACAGTTAACCAATCCTGTGCAGTTTAATTGGGCAGTTTGAACAGGCCTTATATAACACTGAACTTTAAAACAATAAAAGATCCATATTATGTGATCCAAATAAAACTGGTCAACTAGTATTTCCAATTGATTAATGTATCGACAACAGTCGATTTGAAGTACGGAAACGAATGTATTAATTGCCCACTCCACAACAATCTTCTTTTAGCTTATTCTGTTAAATACAACCATTGCAATATGACCCAATTGTACTGTAAAAATGGCATTCTTTATTTAAGTTACTACGGTCACTTTTCAAATTGAAACTACAAGACGGAGAATCTCTTTGCATTTCCTATTTTTTCCTGCTGACTTTCTCCTTTGGTGAAGCCTCTGAACCACTGAAAAAAATTACTGATCTCAGTCGGAAGTGAAAACAATAAACTTAGCGGAGTATTAACTCGAGCCGAGGCTACCCTAAACTCTGATGAACTGAAAGGCTTCCGGAAAGTGACAAATTCAGATTTCGAAACACGTCTGGAGTCACCAACACCCAATGACAACAGGAAACATTTGTGAGTTCCAAAATTTTAATTCCCTTTTTGAAAGTTCCTCACTTCAGCCTTTTTCTGGGACAAAGGAGCACATTTATAAGAGTATAATTTATTAATTGTGATATTTTACCGATCAGAGAAAGAGTTGTAACTGCCCCCAAATATATTGGTGGGGTTGGATCAAGTAACTTCAGCACTGTGAGACATTGAATTGGACACATAAATATGCTTGTTATCAGTTAGAGATTTGACTGAGTGAAGGGAATCTAAGCCAAAACATTGACATTATAAAAAAGCTTTTTGTTTCTCTTACAATTCAAAAAACAATCATGGACACGTGGCGAGGGCACAAAACGAATGCAGGTCATTTGATTTGAATTTACATACAGATTGGTAACGGATTCTCTCTGCAAAGTAAATGGGCAGTTCTCTTTCACTAAAAAGATTCAAACAGGAAATAGAGAGGAGAAAAACAATAGATCAATGTCAAGATCGATGTCATACGCATGTCAAAATTCAAATATATAACAGAAGTAAGAAGCTTTAAATTTTAATTTTTGTATTTATTCAAAGTATATCTAACAATCTGTGAAATTATTAAACATTGTATATCGTTACCCCCCACCCCCCACCCCCCAACAGCGTGAAGGGACCACCATAAAATTATTGATTCTACAGCGAAAGAAATTAAATCAAGAAGGGAGAGAAAATACGGTCACAACGTGTGATGGCATTGCTTCAATTGCTTGACTGTTTTTCGATTCTATTAATCAAATGACGTAACGGTGGAAAGGAGCTAAATGAAAGACATTTTAATGTATTGTTCTGTTTGTCACGCACTGATAATAACGTAAAATATCCAAGGTAAACATCCTACTCAGCTTTCGCCTGAGTTGAAATAGCATGTAAACGAATATAATAAACTACAGCGAAAGTCTCAAAAACACAAAAAACGTCAGCTTTATCGTTGGCGCTTGTGGGCAACAAGGAAATTACGTTAGCATGTCAACGAGAAAAGCTAAACCCATAACCATGAAACTCTGTTTTCAGAAAAGCCAGATGATCCTGACAAATTCTGAAAATCTTATCAGTTGATGAATAATGTAAAGATATAGTATAACCAGTTCCAATATCAATGATGTCAAAATGGAAAATAGAACAGGAGTGTTAAAGGGATTTAGTAGCTTTTTAACAACGATCATGGAAATGAAATGAAACGATCTGTCAAACCAATTTGTGATGAAGAATATCACCCATTGTTTCTTGGAAATCACAGCATCTCTAAAAATTCAGGACTGTAATTTTAAAAGCTTTTTCGAATCTTTTCAAGGAAGCTAAAATAGACAAAGATGAACTGACGATGTCAATCCGCCTACAAATCTGTCAAAGATTCATCTGGTATACTTCAAGCACCTTTCTCTTCATGATCTGTCACTAAATAGAATAAGTTATTATTTTATTACTGGAAATTTGATGTGAAAAGATAATACTGTTTACAAATCTGACAGTAATTCTTTCTTAGACAGCTATTACCCCGTGACTAGTGATCATTTTCCAGTTGTCATTTTGCTAATATGTTTCAAAAGATAGCATGTTCCATGATGAATTGGCAACTTCTTTAAACAAACACAGTATCTTGTCCAGACACCAATGCAGTTTCGGAACCTAATGCTCCACAAGAACTGCCACTATTACCCCTTTGTCTTTCTAAATTAAGTTGAAAATACAGTTGGTAAAGGTAGGATGAAAGGTACAGACTTTTTTCATGTAGTCAAAGCTTTATGCAGAATTACCCATACCAAGTTCCCGGTGGGTTCACTCCTATTTAAAAGTGGTACACATCTTTGTTCCTGAATTCACTGAGATATGGGTGTCATAATGAACCTAGGAATATCAAAAAGGAGTGTTTTTTGCCCACCGTCAGATATTTTGCAGAACAAAACTTGCTAATAATCACAACTGACTGAATAATCATTGCAAATGATAAAATAATGTTACGGATGTCAAAAATTGGTTGCAGTTAAAGTGAAATGTCAGCGAAAAGGGATTAATTAAAAAGAACAATATGAGTACAAGGGTACTTTTATCAAATACTCTGAATTAGGACGAGTAATACTTTTTATACTGCACCTACCGTGGCCAAGTGACACCAAAACATGTAAGCCAGGACATTAAAGAGAGAGAAAAAAGAACGCATTGTTTCGTTGTTTCGAGAGACGACTTATTTCAGTTGAGACCAAAGGACAATAATTTTGACAAAGTTTTATCTCCACGTGGTATAACTTTCGGTGTACACGAGCCAGTAACAAACTTTTTGCTTTTAAACTGTCAACAATCAACAGAAGATCTTTTAGATGTATGGCAGTCAATTATTTAATCAAAATCCAACTGAAATAAGAAATAAGTAAGTTAGCCTTAACCTTTACCTCTATTTTCTAGGTTCATTCCGAATCTATTGGGGTTTTTTGTGAAGTGTTTGTATTTGACCTCTGCAATTGGCGGTCGCAAGCAATATGAAAAAAGGAATGTTAGGAACGAAGGCAATATACCTACCCTTTAAAAATTCTTTGGCTACAGAAACGCCAACAACAGTTGAAGAGTCTCAAACCCTGTAACAGCAAGTTTCCCTTTAAGAGGACGTATTGTGACGCAGGGCGATGGTCTCAACTACCGTAGACCAGGACCGTGAGCTCAACCATAAAATACCGCCTTAAGAAAAAAAACAGTACACATAGCAGCAAAGCCGAGAAACTACAACCTTACACGCCAAAGAATCAGCGGGCAGTGCCCTACACTCAATATGAGTAAGAATAGATCTTCATCAAAAAGTGATGGAAAGTAATCCTCAGCAACATTGGGCTGTGGCAAAACATCAATATGCTACCAGTCCAAAACAAGTTTATGAAAAGAAGATATGCATGGTTTGGTCAAAGAGTTAGAAAGCCAACTATCAACGTCATCAGATAGTCTCTAAGATGGGGCTAGCAGAAGAGATGGCTGCTAAGAAATTCCTAGGAAAGATGAAGAAAGATAGAAGAATCTGGAGGGCAACAAACGAATTGCATACTGACTGGACACACACGGTACCAACTAAAAACTGTATTATCAAAAAGTGACTTTGTATAAACCTCTCGGACGCCTTTGCAGTTAAAAATGACAATAAAAAATTATAACACCAAAAATTGAATGATGAAGTTTCTGCCGAATGTTGAGTCTGTTTACATTTGGCTAACATTCGGCTGCTGAGAACAATAATGTAACGCTGACAAAGGGGATCATCAGAGCTATTCCACATTCAGGTTTGCTTTGTCTCATCGTAAGTCTTAGGAACAGGGACAAACAAGAAATTACTTTGTTGATTTTCACAGTAACCATTAGTTAATTTCCGTTTACACTTTTGTTTTAATAGTATTTTTTAGCTAAACCACTTTGAAAAATGCGCAGGAAATGCTGATTATAAACTTCCCAAATAAAATGCGTTCAACTGATTTGCATTAGAATACTGTGTTATTTTCCTTCTGGATTTTTAACTATTAGTGAGGAACAGTTATCTGTTACGATATTGTCCAAAAATTATTGACTTCATTAATCACAGGGAAATATTCTATGTAATAACACGTCTCTTTCTAAACAAAAAGCCACAACTACCATCTTTGGTATGTTTTAGTAAACCATATCAAAACGACTTCCTAGATTGGCTGTTAGGTAAACCGTAGTCTTTTTGATTGGCAGGATGTTTTCGTTGTCATACTATGAAAAGAAATTATGGATAAAACTAGTGCACAGTGTTTTAAAAATCACCTTTAATGGACCCACTACCGGCTTTTAAGGAATACCGCAATGTCAAACAGAATCGAGTAATTTCTTACTATCAAGCAGTGGTTTTCATCACACATCCTACAAAGAATACAGATGGTCACCTTATTGTTTTCGTTATTGCTCAAATTCTCGTATTTTCAATACATTTTGAGAGAGAGCTGAATACACTGTGATTCTATCATTCATCAATAAATAGTCTTTACATGTTTTTCTGTTAAGAAGTTTTTTGGTGCTATTTAAAACACGACACGGAATACTAAGTGATCTTTGTCTGGATATATACCTGATAACCTTTGAATGGGAGTGCCCAGAAAAGGGAAGGAAAAAAAAAGATTAAAATCTCCCACCTCCAAATTGACAAAGATCTCAACACTTTCGACAGGCAATAGGGGGAGACTGTGAGGGTGTCTATATCAATCTACAATAACTGAACTCAGTTTGCCAGATACCCTTAAAACAACCTAAAGCCACTGTCCTTAGAGAACAAATAACAGTTTAAAATGTAACAAAAGAACTCCTTTACGAGGTATTCTTTTGCTTGAAATATTGTTTCTACTGGCATAGCCTTTATCAAATGGGTAAAGAAACGATGATAATAGTAGTAATAATAATACTAATAGTAGTAGTAATAGTAGTAGTAGTGGTGGTGGTGGTGGTGGTGGTGGTGGTAGTAGTAGTGGTAGTAGTAAATGTTTTAGGGACAGTAAACCAATTGCTGATTGATAAGTGCATTATGCTGGAAGTTAGATCTCACAAAGGATGTGGCTGCATATTACAGTTATCGCAAAGCATACGATTTAGTCCACCATGATTGGATGCTTAGAGTGTATGAATGGATGGGGATACTGATGTCAGTTTGTAAATTATGGAACAACTAGTGATGAGATGGACGACCAGATTAGAAGTCTTCGACCAAGGCAAGAAAGTTGTTAGTAGATGGATAGAAATCAAGAGAGGGTTTTTACAAGGAGATAGATACTGCCCCAGTGGCTTTCTGTCTCACGGAAATACCAACTGCTATGTTACTAGAAAGAATTATAGGATACAGAATGGACCCACTTGGAAATCGAGAATTGATCCGAAGACATAGCTTTTTCAAATATGATCCAATGATTTTTAAAAATCATGGCAAACTAGAAGTTGCGAATAAAACCATAGTGCAGACAACCCTAGACACAGGAGCTTGCTTCGGCGTCAAAAAACGTGCTGAAATAATGTTTAAGAGAGGTGAGCTGATAAAGGGAGAAGGACGTAGTATTATCGTGGAGAAGATGAAAGCTCTAGATCCGGATCAAATTGAATTCTGTAAATTTCTATGATGCGAGTAACCAGAAAACATAGATATTGAAAGAGTTATTGCAAGGGTAAAAGCAGAAACAAAGAAAAGAACAAATGTTTCAGTTCAGTAAGATCTATAGGATAAGAATTTGATCAAGGCTAGAAACAGGACTGTGATCTGAGTCGCTGATTATGTGATGAACATTTGTACCTTCATTAACCAGGAGTTGGATGAAATTGATAAGACAATTAAAAAGATATCGGGGAATAAAAAATGCATGTAAGGCAAGCCAGTGATAAGCGGTTGTACAAGAGGAGGGAAAATGGTGAAAGATGTCTAGAAAGTATGAAAGATTGGTACGAAGAAACAAAAGTGAGAGTTTCCTGTTATACGACGAACTCGGAAAGTACCTGGACAAAGACAGTCAGGAGAATGGAATGCCAGAAAGGAGGCAAATCTATCAAGAGTAAAGCAGAAGATGCATTAATAGAATTTGAGGAAAATTCTCAATTTTGCCTGGATCATTTAAAAATAGAAGGTATAGCACTGACAAGAGGCTGGAGAAAAATTTGGAAAAAAATAAAATCAAGGGAAAGAAGAGAAGAAGTACGAATTGAAAATTATAATACCAAATTTGAAAAGTAAGCATTACAAAGGATTTGACATGGGAAGTCATCAATGTGTATAGTGTAACATAGATGCAAGGACGTTTGTGCTATTATCAACATGTAAGGTCCTGGCAGAAAGTGATTTTTTAAAACGGCACAAAAAAGCATTAATAGTTTTTATAGTCCAATTGGCAAATCGGGAAGATCTATTACCCGGTGAATCTGTAAGGTTTAAGCTAAAGTGAAGTGAAGGAACTGTGCTGAAGAAAAATAATTAGAAGCTCTGTTGGGAGTTTGAGTTTACTATGAAAAAAACAACCAGTGGAAGAAGACCAGATGTAATGATTGCAAGTAATGAAGGAAAAAAGGTATGGATCGTGGATATGGCGTCCCGTAATGAAAGGAACATTGGTGAGAAGCACCATGGAAAGGTCACTAAATATCAACAATTGGCCTTCGAGATACGAGAGAAAAGACCAGGATATAAAGTTGAAACTGTGGTTGGCTGGTTTAGAGGAGAAACGGAGCGAGCAGAATGTCAGGTGAAAAAGATCATAAAAGAGGACGGAGGAGGAAGGTGGACATGTAATGAAATGCTAAAAACTGTCCTATTTAAAAATGAGAGTATGCAGTGAAAGACTTTGTCCAGTACATCCAAGTAGACGAAAGTTAGAACACTTAGATAGTAGATTAGCTTTTATGAGCTTCTGTTGCAAACAGAACTATCAAAATTTGTTACCATGACAACCGTTATTCTTGGCCAAACGTGTCCAAAGTTACTAATTACCTTATTAAACTTTGTCCCTAGTTCTATGCTTTCATATATTTCATTTCAAGAAAAGAAGCACAACTAAGAAAATAGAAAAGAAAAAAATGTAAGAAGGATAAGAGTAGAAATACAAAAAAATGTAAGAAGAATAAGAGTAGAAATACAAAAAAATGTAAGAAGGATAAGAGTAGAAATTGAAAAAAATATCTTGAAGGGATAAGTTTTAAATCACTGTATTTCTTAGGATCACAAAAAATGGAAGCATATCCGAGTTCTGGCACTAAGTCAAATTTCCTAACAGAGGGCCTGAAATCAGTAAAAAAATTCCAAACACACCGGATGGCTTTACGAACAAGCCAGTGGTTAAAATGTTTTTCGTTATTGAGACCTTATTAAATGTTGATTTAAAAGTATAATATTTTTTGGTTTAAGTGTCGAGAAATGTTTGATATAGATGGCCAGCAGTATATCAGTATTATTGACCTCATAAGTTTTCCGGAATGAGAAAGAAAAATACCATGATAAAAGACGTATCACCAAGAGATTTGAAAAATAAGAACTAACTTTCTTAAGACTACTAGCTGTCGTGCAAAGAAAACTATTATGCGACCTGATCTGACCAGTTAACTAAGAAAGTGGAAAGCATGAACAGTGTTTTTTTCATTTATTCACGAAAAGATATGACTAGACTAGATGCAGGCTATGATAAGCCGTGGCTTAATGGTGAGTGCAGTTGCACAGTAACCAAGGTGTTCCGGATTCGATTCCCCGAGCGGGTGAGGAGAAAGAGTAACTTTACAAAAGAAAAAGCTATTGGTTGGCGTCAGGAAAGGCATCCGGCCAAGAAATTCCACTGCCAAAACAAAGTCCCTCTGAGGGGCACCGTCTGAGCCTCAACTGCCGGGGAAAAAATGACGTTAAAACCACAACAAAAAAACATATGTACATGCTATATGGTAAATATATGAATATTGAAAATCAAGGTTCTAATAACTGATGTTGTTTGTTCAATACATCGTCAGTGACTAAACTCAAAGCAGTTATATAGACTTCACTAGAGCAAATCAGCGACTTAAAAATAACAGATAGTATGGGGATGACTGTTGGGAAGGTTAGGAATTAATCATAACTAAAAGTAGTAACCAGATAACAATGGGTGAAAAGAAAATTGTGCCCATGTGGAAAAAGTACCTGAGTTTTAATAACAAAGGACAAGAAAAAAAATAAAGACGTGTCTTTTCACAGCAGGTCCAGCAAGTCCAAATGCTCTGATGATGTTGTTATTGCTTCCATCCCTTTTTGTTCTCACTTTTTACTTCAATGCACTCTTCACAGTTTTTCTATATCCAGCTGTCGTAATTGTAATCTTTATCTATATGTCTTATGTGCTGTGACTTATACTTAATTGGTGTACCGTATTTGATCTATTTACCGCCCTCTTCCTTTTTAACGCCCTTACCTAATTAACGCCCATCCTAAACGTGAAAAAAGTTAATTAACGCCCACTTCCTTTTTAACGCCCCTGTAAGCACCAAAGGGGACGTTAATTACAGTTTTCTACACAAGGAATACAAACTGTATAGTACATAGTGCAGTTTTCAACATGTATTTATTTTCTTCAATGGAACCATTGTTGTTCATTGTTCGCGTTATGTTCCAGATGAAGGTATTTAGAACCCAGTTTATGTTTCTCTATCTCAGCATCAAGAACTGAAGCCGATTTTTTGTGTTTTGTTAATGCCTTGAATGTCGCTGGCAATACAAGTCCAAGTTCCCAATATCTTTTACTAGTAACATTACACAATACTCGATTTTCAGCGTTTTTCATCGAAAAGAAGTGAGTTTAGCTGGATAGTTCTGTCGGTGTATGGCCGACTAATATAGAAGAATTGAGTGTATAAACACCAATCGCATGTTCGTCATTTCCTAAAACCTCTTCTCGCATGTCATGCTTGCAATACAATTGTTCGCTGCAACAACCGTTCCACACCTCTTTTTAAACATGGTAGCCACGTATAATCGTATTAAATTTAACTTTGTAGCACAATTCAAATTCTTCCGCAGGCAATGCTCGAGTCATTTTACCCTCTGCAACCTTTATTTTTGTAGTTTTGACACTGCGATGGAATGTTATAAAATCGAACGTCTGAAAACGTTCGAATTTTTTACTTCATCGCTCAGCTCTAAATGAAATAAGTTTATTTCAATGTGTAATATTGGCCCCAGCTGGAATTGGTGCCATGTCTTAGTGTGTTAATTTGTAACTTTGATTCTCTGTCCTGCAACTATGCTGTCTAACTGTGTTTGTACAGTTTGTGTTTGCTACATGATGTCCTGTTGATGTACTTGTTGATACACGTGTTGATTGATATAAACCAGCATCAAATGTTATATTCGATTACTATGTAAAATCTGTTTCAGTCTTCGATCGTTCATAATACAGTTGAAATGCTTTTGACGAAAAGAAAAATGGGTGATGATATCAAGCAATCGACTTCTCATGAAGGTGAAAAAAGACGCTCGTTCACAATGGAGTTAAAATCGAGTATTATTTCTTTCGCAAAGGAAAACTCGATTCACACTACATTTAAAAAATTCAATGCTGATCGGAAAAGGGTCAGATAATGGTGTCAGAGTGACGAAAAAATTATTAGCAAAAAAGCACCAATGCTTGGTGCAAAACGTAAACGACTTGATGGGGCTGGCTGACCGATAATGGATGAACAACTTGATCAAATATTAGCAGGATGGGTTTTGGAGCGGAGAAGTAACTTACTGTGTGTTTCCCAAAAGATGATAATGGTGAAAGCAAAATCCCTCTTCTATAAAAAAAACACACTGATCCCGCAGAAAAAGACACTTTCCTTGCCAGCACCGGTTGGATCAATAAGTTTTCAACACGAAATGGACTATCGCTACGTGGAAGAACAACTACATCTCAAAAGGATCCGACTCACATGATCGATAAGATAGTTTTGTACGTATTAAACGTACGGAAATTACTGGGCAAATATTCATTCGCCCCAGCGTTTATTATTGCTGTGGATGAAACCCCTGTGTGGGCAGGCATGGTCTCCAATACAACAATTCGTAAGGAAAGCGAGATATTCCATTAAAAACAACCGGCCATGAGAAGATACGTGTATCTGTCTGCTTAACAGCTAAAGGAGACGGAAACAAATTAAAACCGTTCATTGAATTTTCTGGTGCTAAAAGAGAATGTAAATCGTTAAACGATGAATTTAAACATAAGTGCGTAGTTCAATCTTCTTCAAACGGTTGGATGAATGACCAACTATCCAGTGGTTTAAATCGATTGTTGGTATGTTTTCCTTTTTACGGCGATTGCTTGCATGGGGTTCTTTTGAAGCCCATATGACCGCCGAAGTTCAAGGAACTCTAAAGTCTGCAAACACAAAACATGTTATTGTACCAGGTGGATGCATCAAGTATGTGCAGGCCCCGGATGTAGTGTGGAATAAGCATATAAGGCTGCAGGAGTACACGACTACGCAGAAACTGGGAATCTCAAACCTGTTCCGAGAAGAAAAATTGTAGAATGGGTTATCGAGTACTGAGATCCTTTGCCGAAAGAAATGGTGGCAAATTCTTTCAAATCATGTGCACTTACATTACCGACTGACAGCAGCCAAGACGATTACATACATTGTTTCAGGAACGGACAGCCATGTGAATCCGGCAGAGGAATGCTCGGGGAACAAATGAATTTGCTGAGATATCCATCATTTATACGGCAGCACAAATCCATTTGCGAACATGACGGATTCTGACGTGGAAGGTCCCAATGATCCACAAAATTTGATCGACTCTGATCGTGAAAGTGATGAAGAATTTTCTAAAGATTAGTACTACAATTGTGAGGTTTATTTGTTATTCATTGGTTTTGGTATAAAATGTTTGATAAATTGTTGTTTGGTTGTTTTGAGGCTGTTCAATTTTCTCCGATTCTTGGAAGAAATTCAGAGGATAAGGCACACAAATTTGCTTTCGGGAATTTTTGAATTAACGCCCACTTCAGAATTAACACTCCTGTCTAATTAACGCCCACCCTAAAAACTAAAAAACTAAATTAACGCCCCCGGCGTTAAATAGATCAAATACGGAATATCTCAAAATACTGTTGTTTCTTTATTTTCGATAACTGTAGAAGGAGTTTGGCACCATTTTCCGGATGTTTTGATAATGTATTTTGGATGCACCACACAATTGATATATTTTGCCGTGTTGCTGTGCCTGTGGTCATATTCTGTTTTGACAAGTTCTGGGCCAGCTGGGTAAGAAGCGATCAACTGTTTCTTGATGTCTCTTAAACTTTTTGAACTGTCCCGTGTCACTTCTCCTGGGCTTATATAATGTTACGGCTGTAAGGAGTTTGACGTTGGTATCGTTTTAATTGTCTTTAAATCACCGTTTTACTATTCAAGACACCACTCGGTTGTTTAGGATAATTCATAAACTCAATTTTTTTTGTCCAAATAGCATAAAGATCTACTAACCCAGCGTTATTATTCACTGTCATTAGCAGAGTGTTGACGTGTTGAGATTTTTGAATTTTATTATTATTTTTTACAATCACCAGTCCTCGTCACTCTTGAGTGGCTCCCTTTGCCCATTGTTACGACATATATTTTCTGCCACAATAAAGCCCAAAAGTTTCATTGGGACCAAATTTCGGCTTTGTTATTGTTTGAATATTTTTCCTTCGAAATCGTCGGGTGTCCGTAAGTCTGTCCTTCCGAAATGTTTTGAAATTTATTTTCTCTCATTTTTCTTTATTTTGATTAAAAATCGTTTATAAACGGATATACGTTCTTCTCAATACTAAAGACTAGTATTAATCACCTAACCAAAACGCAAATTCTCCGGTTAAATTAAAAGGGTATCGAACATGACAAAAGTTTTAGGTTTCCTTAATAATCTTGAAAATTCTGAACTTTATGTACTCAGAGGAAGCCATAGACGTAAGAGCATTATCATGTCAGGAGTCGTGAGCTTTTTCCGAGCTACGCTTCGAGGGATACTTCTCCCATCATCATCAGTTATGATTAAATTTAAACAATTCTGTCTATCTTTCCTCGTCTTTTCAAAAGAACATCGTCTTCGCCATCAATGACATGGTCGCTGTCAGTTTCAAATCCTTTCGGAGTTTCTAAATACTTCTTTCGATTTTCAATACACACTTTTCTTTTTATAAGAATAGCTCCTATAAGACTATCAGTGTGAAAATTGCCTAATTTGTAAGAATATCTTAAGAATATTTCCAGGGTGAGTTTCATATGAATAAAATTGTAGTAAAACAGAAATATTATGGCAATTGAAATAAGACGAGTCTAAAATCTTTCTGAACATACTTCATGATATACATCGGGTGCCCCCCAAAAAACCTACACATTTTTTAAAAACTTTAATATGTAGTAAAATAAGAATTTTTAAAGAAAATTATATTCCTCTATGTTTGATTGACAAAATGTCAGAGTTTTTTTGTTTCTTCACTGGGGTAGCCATCACACTGATACTTTAATACTTCTCTTACACAACTCCACGAGAAAAGAATTTTCTCATAACAGACCATACACTTTCAACAACGTCATCGAGTAGAATGTCACGTTCGAATGTTGACGTTCGAATTGTGACTTTGTGATTATTCAATTAATTTTCAAGCTGTTTGGAAAAACTAAAAACTAAAATATAAGAATATATTAAGAATATATCACCCTAATATTTTGTAAAATCATAAGAATACTTCAATTTCAACGAAATTTTACTTTTCTTATAAAAAGAAAAGCGTGTATCAATCTTCTCTGGAAATTCAGGTGTGTTTTTTAATTACTTTTTATTCTTTAATTTTAATTTTATTTAATTACTTCTTTCAAGCGTTTTCGTTTTAACTTATCAATTTTTAATGTTATCATCGATAACATTTCGAGTCCTCCATGCGAAAAAGAGGACGGATAGCATTTCTCATCGGCAACTTCCCAAATTTGTTTTTCCCTCTTTGCATGAAAAAACGCACCGCTTTTTCGGTACATATCCAACAGTGCAGCAAACAATAGTACTTTTGTCCTTTTCTCTTTTCCAAGCAACAGAATAAGGGTCAAGTTCCAATGGCGTGGTATTACTTCCCGTCTCTGGAAATTCCCCTTTTGTTCCTTTTCATTTTCCCCCCAGGTAGTTTACCCGCAAAGCGTTAACTATGGCTTGCAACGCAAAACAGATTCGATTGTTTTAATTAATAATTCTCTGAATTCTCAACAAAACAACTGAAAGGAAACTCATTTACTTTTGAACAGTGCTTCTATCATGTTGATAACAATAAATCTACTGAAATTAAGCTTCCTAATTGCGTTGCAATACTTTTAAAGTCAAATGTGTCTGGTTTTGAAAATATTAACAGATATTGTTTTAGGTTGCGAAATCACACAAAAACAAATAAAAAACAATTGATATGTAAAGCATTTGCCCTGCCATTTATCTTTTAAACAATATATTGTAATCAACATCCAGTTCGGTACACACATATTTTTTCACTTTTTTACTATTCGGAATCCTCTTCATTAATTAGTTTATTATTTTCACAATCAATAAATTGGGGTGATCTTTGGGGCCCTTGAGAAAAATTATTTAAATGTCGAATTATTCGAAATTTTATGTCTGGTTGGCTTTTTTTGGGGGGGGGGGAGGAGCTCGAGGCACTTTCCCGTCGTCAATTCATCTAAATTCTATTGGCTTAGAAACTTGCAAATACATACGGGAGGGTTCAGTTTTGGTAATAAACAAGGAGAGGTCTTCTCGAAATGTCATCCCCGGCAACAAGTCACTGTTGGATTATTTTCAAAAACTACCTGTTAAGCGAGTTTATTCTTGGTTTCTAGTGGTTTTTCTTATTTCTGTCTTATTATGAACAGTAGATCAATAGTGTCAACAGGCATGAATCCGAACTGCATATCATTGATTTTTATTGCCTCCCTCAACCTCTTGTCAATTACCTGCTGACATATTTTCATAGTGTACTATAACAGTTTAATAGCTCCGTAGCTGTCACATTCGACAGCACTCCCCTTGTTCTTGAAACTTGGGATAAGTAAACCGTCTTACCAGTCTGTTGGAATGGGTTTTTTTTTGTTCAGATCTCACTGAGAAGCTCCGCCAGCCAAACGACCCCTTCCTCCCCCAAGGACCTGAATATTTCGATTGTTATATCTGCATGGCCTGCAGTCTTCCTATGCTTTATTGCCTTTAGCACAGTTGCTACTTCATCTCTAGTGATATTTCTTTTAGATAGTTTAACTTTGGCAACTTCCTTCAGTGATAGCTTCTCATTCTCAGTGTTTATTCTCTTTTATTACTAAAAATCTCCAGTATCCCTCTTGGGACGGTATCCTGCTTTCAGAAATTTGAAAGTATTCTTCCTTCCTTCTCTCATGTCTAGATCTTTGTTTAGTTTCTCACATCTTTGAGCTTTCGCTTGTGTCGCGGCTCTTTTTACTTCGCGCTTCTCATTTTTGTGTTATACATTGCGCTTTTGGCATGCAGCCCGTTGAAAACCTCCCTTTTCCACTTGATTGCAAGCTACACGTCCTGTGACCACCACCAAACCTTGACCACATGCTTTTTCTGTCTTTTCCTTTAAGATTTTCTTCATCTACTGCCCCTTTGCTTCTACGCTGGCTTCCGTTCGAGCCTCTTCTGTTTTCCACTGCCTCACAGTTGTGCTGAACTGCTCAGATTTTTCTGGGCTTGAATTATTCCACTCTCGAATGTTTTCTTTTCCTTTGTCTTTGAATCTTTTTTTTTGTTTATTGAATCAGTAGCAGTCGATGTTGATAGTGGTTCTCCAGGAATGTCCTTGTTTTCAATCGTCTCATTTCTGTGCTCTTTTCTGGTTAGTATAAAGACGATCTGGCTCCAATTTTACCCCTTTTGTATGTTACAAGGTGGTCATCTTTTTCGTCAATAGCCTGTTGTTGATAATGAAGTTCACTGTATCTGCCATCTCTTCCTTCCTTTATTGCGTTGGCCTGATCCTAGACCCTAATGATGTCCTTGAAAGCCATTATTGCTTTTGCTGACACTGCCGTTAAGGTCTGCTGTAATGATGAGTATTTTGTATTGTGCTATTCCTTGGATCAGATCCTCAACCTCTTTGATAAATGCTTCTTTCTCATTCTCGTCGCATCATAAGTGTGGTGCATTAGCACTGATGACATTTACTGCTCTGTTCCCCTTTCCATTTTGTCTCTTGTACACAAAGAATGTCCGTTTTCCTTCTCATCATAACATCAGCCTATTTTCTAACTTAGGTTAGCTGTCATGTTACCAACATTCCAGCTTCCGATTCTAAATGCTCTTGGCGACCCTAGCTTCTTTAACCGCGTTAGGGCTAATCGTGGTACCCCTTGTAGATTTATCACAACATTCAGGGGGACATCATGCTCCTCGCTTGGGGGGAAAGCCCTAGCATTGGATATTAACATGTCGAGATTTATTTCATTTTTACAACATTTACTTTAACCGGCTTAACCTTTCCACAGCATATTTACAGACGGTTCACCTAGTTTAATTTTGTAAAGTGAACAAGCCAATGTAAATTACATTGATTGGTGAGGTTTGTATTTGTACATGTTAATATACAAAAATGATTTTCATTTTAGTAAGGACCAACACACATCATCAAAGTGACGGTAAGGTATTAATTAGAATACCCAACAAACCTACCACGACAACCAGTCTCTTTTTATTATCATAGTTATTATCATTATCACGATCATGATCATGGTGAGCATCATTATCATTAACATTATCAATATTATTATTATTACTAGAGAGGTCAGATCCAAAATTGCTTATCTGGGGATAACTTAATTGTTTACAATATTCATTTTTTGGAGTTTTTGGAGTTAACTAAGTATTCATCAGTCGACATGTGACAATTAATGTTACTGTTTTTGTGATGACTGTTACTACTTGCATTGCAAAAATCTGGGGAGGGAAAAATCATACGAAGGCAAAAGTTGTTCTGCTTTAATATGAGAATTCAACTTAGTAGAACAAGATTTTTTCATTTGATTCATCCTTTCATAGATTTTGCTCAATAGTCAAACAGGTTGCCTGTCCATTGCTCTATATATCCAATATGCTTGCTACGCATTCAAAGAAAGATTTCTTGGTAAGACGACAACAAATGACGTTTTAATTTCATTCCTTATAGTCCTCTACACCATTAGTTTTCTTTATTGACGCGCAATATCCTGCGACTTGGTATAGGAAATGTCCATATTTGTTGCTGCCTCTTACATTCTGCTTTTCTATCAAAAGGTCGCTCAATGAACAGTCTTTTTCGTTTTACCACTAATTTTGAGAGTACTTAAATTATTCAATTGGCCGCAAAGTAAGAGAAAGGAAATGTTTATGTAAAAGGATCGAGTCCAAATGAGTGATTTTATAAGAGGTGTAACAATGTACAGATGATTTGAACACTCTAGCTTTTCAAAACTATCGGTATAGTAAATTAAAATCCACAGCTGAAAAAAACCTAAGAAATTTGAATGGACAGAGAAGTATCCAATTATTAAATATTTATAGCCATTTTTTATCTTAAGTTTCCAAGACTTCCTTGCTTTTCTAATGCTTTGGAACATTGGATCTACTTGGGGAGTCTAGGTACCTTATGAGACATCAAAAAAAACATTTTCATTGCTGGGGTACTTACTCTAAAGGGTTAAAAGAATACAGTAAAAGTTGTTTTACAAACTCATCACCTTTTTTGTTGTAGTCTTAAAAAATGTGTAGATATATTCATATCGATACGGAAAATTTTAAAGTATTTCTGACCATATTGCAATGCCTGAAGGTGTTGGTATTTTTTGTTTCTTATTTATTGTGTCCCTGCGAACATTTAATTGGCTGGTTCTTTCATTAAAATTTTTTTTTTCATTGAATTTACAAAATCTCAAGAAATTAAAAAATATACCTTGCCTTCTGTTCCATTTAGTCTGTAGTTGGTATCTCAAATAGCGTTTTAACCCTATAAAAAAAGGATCTGTAGTGCTTTACTAAAAGGTTGTTCGTGCTCCAGAACTTTCCTCATATTCCTGTGGTAAACCCCGCACGATATACTTTTTTGATAATCATTTACAATATTATGTCGAAAAATTTAAAGAGAAAATAGAATTGCCTAGTTACCAATTTCATGCTCGGTTTTTTTAGAATAAAACAATATTTTATTCTTCTAGTACAATTTTTTTTGGTTCTTTTCACGACCTTCAAAAACTACGCATTTGTCATTTAATTACTTTCAGAAATGATTTCAATGAGTGAAGTCTGTAGGTTTGATATATTTCGAGTCAAAAAATGCTTGAAACGGTGGAAATTTGTTTGTTTTAAGTAAAGTGTTTTTTAAACAGATGGTTACCTAATTCAGTTCATATCAATGTCTCTTTTGTAGATTACACGGAATCAAGTGTACATCCTTTTATCCACAGTAATATGAAGAAATTTAACCTCATCAAAGTCTTATTAAAACTGAAAATGCCGGTGGCTAGTTGTCAAAGGTTGCCTTAATCCCTGCCAGTTGTTTTGAAAACGGTCAAGGAACATCTGTAAGAACTAACAAATTCGGCTTCCTTTTGAATACTTTAAAGTTTTAAAAATTTTTAGGTTCTTGTTATGTGATCAAATCAGAGAATAGAAAACTGGATTCTATGGATATTGTCATCCTTAATGGCAATATTCTCTCATTACTGTAAGTGTATAGTTATGAAATGCATAACAGGATAAAACAAGAGAAAAAAACCTACAGGATAACGTCTGTTACGTTGCTCTGATGTGGATCACATAACATAGTACTACAGAAAAATGTACAAAACGTCACAAAGACAGTGGTATTCATTTTTGGTTAAATTCTTTTTCGCGGACACTCGAAAGGACCAAGCATCAGAATGAGAGAACACAAGTCAAGTGGTTTATTTCCAATGACGAAAAATTAAGAAGTAATCGAGGCAGCCAGCCTCTTTTTGACTGGCTCTTTAAACAGTTAAAGACTCTTTGCATATTCTGTTTGTCTAAAAAGTTAAGGTGACGAAAGAGATACCTAGCTCGTCCAATTGCTTTGAGCTGTTTAATCTCAAAGTTCTCAAGGCATTCTTGGTTTACCATTAGGTAGTGTTCGATAGTCGATTCGCATTTAATTCTTTCTTCAGATTTTATTTGATTTTTATTTATTTATTCTTTTATTTGTTTGTTTCATCTCCCTTCGAATACTATCTACGAAAGGATCCACAAGGTTGCTAGTCTGCCATTTATAGCAGAGAAACAAATAGGAGCCCGTACTTAAAGAAGCATGGGTGAGACACAAAACAGGATGACGTGTTCCTTCCTTGACATTTTTGAGAGCTCTACACATCTTTTTACAAGTGCTTTGACTAGTATTGTCGTGGAACCAGCTTGGAAAAATCTTCCTATTTTACTACCTTTTTCCCACATAGATAAAAGGTTTCGAAATCTCTTCTATCCTTTCCTTTTTCCGCATAAATTCGATCTGTCTTCTTTTAATTCCTTGACAACTGTCATTTCCTTTCTCTTTTTTTTGATTAACCTCTTCTTTACCCTATCTTTAGCGAAAATAAATGGCTGCTTAGGGTCTTGCCAGGAGTGAGCAAAAATAAAAAAATACACAAAAACCCCACTTTTCTGTACTGGATGAGTACCATGAAAGTTAGCATATTTGGGGACATTACAGAGATGGGAAAAAATCCCACAGCTGCTAAACATCGGGACGTTGATTGCTTTAACATAGCGCGACTTTATCAGTAAAGACTAACTTTTTCGCAAACCCATGTTATTTTTCGTAAAATTAATGGAAATCATACATAGATCTTATTGACGTCAGGAACATAAAACTCATACTATAGCTTAACCGATTAGCAGAGATATTTTGTTAAAAGTCAGTAACCCAACAGGGAGTAAGAATCTTTATGCTTAAAGCTTGTTTTTGTAAGTGACGAATCTCAAACGTTTCAGACTGGGAGCAGGCGATCGAAAATTTTGGCAAGATGCAATGTCCCCAAGAGCCTTCAATTAACAGAAGAAGAGACAGTTAACTTTATTAATCTTTGTTTCTTTTGACCAAAAATTGGAATCTTTCATTATTGTTGTACTCGTACTGATTAATGAAAAAGATCTCAATTTCATTACTAGTGTTTAGCTATATGTTTGATAAGTGCACTGAGGTTAAGCTCTGACCCCAAAGCAATGCAGTTATTAGCTCTGTTGGTAGTTTCTGTTTGATGTATTGGAAGGATATCGGTAGGTATGGAGTAGATTAAATAGATTCGATTTCGGTTTATAAAGTTTAGAAGAGCAACCTTTAAACTAATTCCTTAGATAGAGGAATAAAAGCAGGGCCTCTTAGTCGCTTTGATATCACCCTACCACCATTTTTTAAATGTTCTCAAAAATACATTAGGATTAATTTTCAAGACCTAGTAAAAATAGAACTTTTAAGAAACGCATTTTTTTTCAATGTATTTAATGCTTGGAATCCTACTACTTAAGAAATTGACAGGTGGATCAGGTATTAGTGACACAATTTATCTGTTGATTATTTCTTGTGGACGTTTAAATGCAGTAGTGAATAAGTTAATAAAATTACAGGTTACCTTGCTAGAGTTTCGCGAGTCGAAGCCCGGATACGTGACTTATAGTACTGCGCCCAATCAGTTTCTCCGTTATATGTGGGATACTGGGTCTTTCATTTATGGAACCCTTGGTAAACAGTCGGCCCATTTTTGTCTTTCACATATATCCATCTATGAAGGACCCGAAGAGAAGCAACAGATCAAAAAGGAGTGGAACAGAAAGCATGCAAGACACCATAAAATGGAAGACATACAGATCCCCCTTTTAGGACCCCCTTTGGGAAGGTCCTTCCTCTTGGGTTGGGCCCTATGCCAAAGCCCCGACCAAGAAGAAACCAGAGCTCTACACTTGATCTTAGCCAAAAGGCTGAGAAGCGATGTGTGGCATACTACTGAGTTTGCACATGCTCTCGGAGATAAAATTGTGAGAGGAAAGAAATCAGTAAATTAAAAAAGGGTTTAAAGGTACGAAGAAAAAAATCCAAAGAAAGAAGTAACCTTCTACACTTAAGTGGCTTCAAAACTCATTCCTTAAAATGAGAGGGAGCTGAGGAAAGACATCTTTATGAAATCCTTTGATGACGAAAACATGAGGTGGTAATCTTTTCAGTTTTTTCTAAACGTTTTCTCATATTGACTTAAAAAATTTAATTGAATTTTTTTTTCTTTCACCTATCATTATCTGATCTGAGAAAGGAGAGAATCTTGTCCCCTTGTTTCCTTACAAAGTCTTTATGAAGATAATAGCATGTTTGTATTTGCTTATTACCCTGCCTTGTAAAAACATGTTTAGCATTTATTCCTTTGTTGAAAGAAAACATTGAGGACATGCCAAGATGGTTTAAAAAGTACAACGTTTTCACTGTGTATTGCCAAAAATGAATCAGTATTGCTAGGGCAGTCAGAGAGGCAGAAGACAGAGAAAATTGGCAAAGATTCTGTAGGGATGCCACGGCAGATCGTGCCAACGATCTAACCGTTTAGTGATGATGATCGCAAAAAATTATTCTCTTTGGCAAAAAGTATTTAATGGCAATCATATTGGCCTTTATATCCAAAAGCTCTTTCACATACATTACACTGAAAAGATTAATATACCATCACTCTGACGTAGGCCAGAAGATAAAAGAACGACGAAACGAGGACAGCATGCGTATCACTTGTTTTGAACCATATTGCGTAGCATTTAAGGGACAACAGGGATTGAGTAAAAGTCCTAGACTGTTTTCACACGAAGTGATAACCTTGTGAAACTTAGGTGAACATATTTAATAGTAGTAGCCGAATGCTTATATTGACAGCTTGGGAGAGGCTTCCGTTTCGAACCTCAGCCATCCCTCTGTAATAATTGCGTCTATTTGGTTTGTACTGTATAAGAAGCTTGTCTCTTTGTTTGTACATTTTTTGAGATAGTATTGGAGAGGAAAGAAAGCAACAAATAAAATGACCAAAACGTACAAAGTAAACAAATCAAAAAAGAAAAGTAACCCTTTGCACTGAAGTGGCTACCGCTCTGGCTTAGGGTGAAAGTAGAAAGAAAACACGAAACGTTTTTAAAGCAGCTAGGAGCAGCCCATAAAAGCAAAAAGCCAAAATTAAACAAAATGCTTGGTGAGCGATAGATTTTCCCCACTTGTTTTTTACAATCTACCTAACTTTATCAAAACAGACTCTCCTTTAAATTTAAGGTTCCTTTACACTCGTCGACATATCAAAAGATGCTGCTTCTTAACGGAGAAAGCCAAACGTCATTTCTTTGTGGCTACATATTCCCATAAAGTACTCATACATATCAATATTAATGCAAGAATGAAGACCTATAGGCTGAAGAGAAAAGAATTTAACTCGTCTCAAAGAATTTAATCAATTGCTCTGCGCGTACCAATTATTCCTGTTAAGAAGAAAAGAAGAAGAAGAGTATTTCAAGTAAAACTATTCCAAAATTGACTGATGAAAGCAAATGTAAGGTAAACAATAGGTAGAAAAACCTATTGTTTACCTTACATTTACAAAAATATAAACAAAGGAAGAGTAAAGAAAAGGAGGTCTTAAAAACACAAACTGAGAGAAAAAAAAAGAAAAAGAAGCAAAAGTGAACAGGAAAAGAGAGGAGGTAAAATTAAGCATGGTGAAAATAATGGAAAGTCTTAGAGAAGCAGAAAAAAAGCAATCGCCGTTTCCAACAAATAAACAAACTAGCAAAGCAAAGAATCCTTCGTAACAAAAATTATGGACTATCTTTCTGATATTAACCCTGGTGTGGTTGCATTTTTTCTTGAGGAATGCTAATTACTCCCGATACTTGGTGTGTCATTTTCTCCAAATCTTTCTTAAGGATTTTATATTCAATCTATTGGTAGCTCTGTTTTTAGATAGGCTGGTTCTTTGTATCGTGCTATATAATTATGTATTCCTGAGGTCATCTTGTGTCTCTATAAATCTATCATCTGTCCTTACATGGAGTACTGCTGCTTTAGCTGGACAAGTGCTTCGTCATCTTTTGTAGATACTCTTTATCGAGTTAATAGACGTGTTTGTAAATTGATAGGTCCAGTTCTTGCTGATGCTCTTCACGTTTTGGCCTGTGATTTTTCTTAGCCTTCTCTATAAGTATTTTCATGCAAAGTGTTTTAATGTGCTTTTCTCGTTGGTACCCCCAGCACGGAATGTTGCATCCCGTGAAACTTGTTTCAACGTGGAAATTTATGGTAAAGAGATTTCAAAAAGAATAATGGGTGAAGTCTTAAAACAGAAATATAAAGCCTTTCAAGTAACAGATACTATAAAATAATGATTTCATAACTGACCACGTAAAACACAGAATTATAGTAAAAAAATTTGTTTTTCTTACTGAAACTACATACTAAGTACATACAAATGAATCAATAATTTCTTTTCCCTTCATATTTCAAATACTGTTTCCATTGCCTTGCTAATAATTTTTAAGAAAAATGTAATATAATATTTTAATAAAAAAATAAATAAAATATAATATTTTAAGAAAAATTTATAGATAAGGTAATGCATACATGAATTTGTATTTAGATATTTAGAATTAAATTACCTCTCTTCACAATTTCAATCCTCATCGTATTCCTTTTTTAATTATATAGAATAATGAATTCAGAACTGTTAATATTATCTGTTGAAAATTGTCCATGGTCAAAATGTTCTTTTAGTCATTTCAGTGAAGGACATTGTAATTTTGTCTTGCCCATCAAGCCAATAAAGATATCTAAAACCCATCCCATATGAATTGTGTGCCTGAGTTGATCTGGAGAAGGTTCACCAAAATATATTGTATGAGAGAATTGACAGGAACTGGTTATTTTACTGTCATTGATAGCCTCGTAACTCTTTCGCAGCGAATGGGGTTGGTTTCGACCCCATAGATGTTTTTCTCACTATCATTTGCTGTAAAGTCTCCCTATGACTCCCAAATCATCTTATATGCATGCCTTGTGATATTTGTGATATTTCATTTTTTAGCTGGCCATTATAATAAGGGGCCTAGATACAATTACACCTCAGCTATTTCACTGCTGATTTATGAAGATGATTTTTAAAGGTGTATGATCATGGGTATCAGTACTTCCTGGTCGATTTATTTTTGCTTTTAGTCAGAATTTGGAAAAAAACGGAAAATTTTACTCTTCTGTCTGGAAGCTAATCTAAGTAATGGTTTTTTTGAAGCGTAAGCTAATCGTCTCATAATCGGTTTGGTAGAATATAAGTCGTTAACCAAACACTGACGGAAAAGAAACATTTCAATTTTGTCATTTTTCTTTCAATTTTCTGTGTGTTTTTTTATGGGACTGAAAAACCTATATTCGACGTACCCCTGTCCTTAAACATAACGCAAGTTAGGTTGTATACGGCTATGAAAGCCTATTGCTTGGAGCAATTATGCTACATTCTAACATTGAAACAGATAAGAATCCTTGATCTTTGGTTAAAGAATATAGGTGACGTATTTAATCTGTCTATCTCTCATATCATATTGACACACAAAAGAAATCTGCGTTTAGAACCTACTTTTTCAGAACTCTTTCCTTCAAACACTTTTGTACATACTGAATTTGCCACGTTGCTTGAAATAAATTTGGATATAAATATTCTATCAAACTAAAGTAATTAAAAATAATATGAAGTAGACAACTATTTCAAAGACGTTATAGTTGGATGCCCAAAATATTTAGTTTGTTTCCATCGGATTATTTGTTATTCAACATCCATCTATTTTCCACTTGCATAGTTAATAACTTGTGTGCCTCAGATGCAGCATTGCAGAGAAATGTATAGGCAGATTTGCAAAGCTGCACGTGATGACAGAAAGAGCTGGCTGGACAGGAAGTGCCAAGAAATTCAAGAGTTCACAAGAAGTGAAGTGCTCTGTAATGTCCTCAAGGCTTATGAAATTTCTTCCAAGGTGATAGGTGTGGTGAAAAGCGTGTACCAAAGTGCCGGAGCCGCATTTTAATGCGCTGGGATATTGGGAGACTGGTTTCAACAGGAGAAACGAGTCAGGCAAGGCGTCCCTATCTCTCCACTTCTCTTCATCCTATATCTCGACCACGTGGTGCAACCTTTAGAAGAGGCATCTGAAGGAATATCAAATTAGTAACTTCCCATCACCAACTTGGGATATGCCGACGACATCGATATCATCGAACCATCTACTGATGCTCTCCAGAGGAGCCTCTACCACGTAAGTGACGAGGCAAAACCCTACGATCTTGATATCAATGTTTCCAAGACCAAGGTCATAGAAATGGGCATCTCTAAGGAAGATGATGAAGAGACCTCACTTAATGAGGGAGTGATTGAGAGAGTCAGGGAGTTTTACTACCTCGGGAGTCGAGTCACAACAGATGGCAAGAGCATTACAGAAATTAGACGATGAATAGCTCTCGCCTATGGAGCACTCAGTGCACTCGAGAAAATCTGGAGCAGCAAGGATATAGCAATTAGAACCGAGATAGCAGTCTTTTGCTGTTGCGTATTCAGCATTTTACTCTATTCATGCCGAACATGGACTATTCGAGCTCAAGTCTGGCACAGGCTTGAGGCCTTTGAACTTTGCTGCTATAGATGTCTGCTGAATATCATATGGTTCGACCGAATCACAAATGACGCGGTCCTGCATCAAACACCTACAGACAACTGCCTGAATTATACAATAAAGTTAAGAATGCGTGGCCTCTTAGAACACATGTGCCGTATGGCTGATGACCGCCTGATTAAGACAGCAGTCTTTGACATTGTTGACGGGAAGAGCAAGCGTGGCAGACAAGTCAGAACATGGACTGAGAACATCACTGCATAGACCAACACCAGCCTATCTGCTGCCATGAGAAAAGCTCAAAACAGGACACGGTGGCGCTAGCTAACGCGGAGAGTCATCGACAATAACGAGCACCAAGGCCCCCATAGAGATTAAGTCAATTCATGGACCTTAGATCAACCAGGTAGAAATTACTTGACATTTTACATTAATTCACTCGCATAGTGCGCTTTTTCTGACTCATATGGCACAGACTCAGATTGTTATAATAAAGAAATTAGGTTTTTTAGTTGCTTGGTCTGTTAGTCTTTTAGAGAACAATAGAAGACAATGGAAAGCTCATTAACCTAAATAGTATTTAAACTCGTATTTATATAAAATATCCTGCGTACACCATAGTTTATTTTCTGTATTTTTCTCTGTCGATAACATCTAGCAATAAAACTATTGATTTTTATTCCTTAGGGATCGTTGTTGTTGCAATGGTATCGCCCAAGAGTTGCACGAAGTGCGTGGGGTTTTCTAATTGATGTCCTATTAGCAACTCAAAATAAAATGATTTTTATGACAGTCAAATCTATGAAAACGTTCATACTGTCAGTTAAAACAGTGTAAAAAGCTAAAAGAGTATTTCATTTAGACATAATCGAAATTAATCTAGAACCGTGAATAAAAGTATTTCCAATGAAAAAAATAATTCATCAAAGCTATTGATAAGACACTCTCCAATAAATTTGGCTCTCTCTTTTGGGCACAGAAGTGTCTCTTGCAAAAAGGTGTTCTATTTCCCTATAAATCTTCAATTCTACCATGTACTGAAAATTGCTGCCACATTTGTTCAGGTGTGCCTGCCTCTAATCTGAATCTTTCGGGCCAAGCAAAAGTCACCTTGCTAATCTGATTGGCCATAAGCTTTCTGAAACCCTTGAAACCCTATCAATTTGTAAACCTATGTTATCTCTTTTTTACCATCGTGTTTCTATTGCAGATATAGCTCGGAGTATTCTACACTTGTACCACTCTTAAAAACTGCCCTTCACGTTACTTGTTTTTCATTGAAACTCTATCCACGTTTTGGCATTCCTGATTGCAAGACTCTCACTTATACCACAAGTGTCTTTTATTACAATGCTATTCTCTGAAATTCTCTTTCTTTTACTTTCTTTCCTGGTGACCATAACCTTATCGGTTCAAACTTCTTAGCAACACGTAGCTTGCACCCATGTCTTTACCATGACCTAATTGCCTCATCTAATCTGTCCTTCCTCCAGCTCTTAACTTTACAGTCGTTGTTGAGTTTGGTAAAGCAATTTAAATAAAAGGAGAGAAGGAGTGTCCTATGACGTCGGTCCTCCAAAATAAGGCTTGCGTAGTCAAGCAGCATT
Source organism: Morbakka virulenta (assembly GCA_003991215.1). NCBI lineage: Eukaryota > Metazoa > Cnidaria > Cubozoa > Carybdeida > Carukiidae > Morbakka > Morbakka virulenta. The sequence goes on along the minus strand of RDPX01000094.1, from coordinate 1,795,624 downwards.
AACGATGGCAATTTTATTCATGTATGCATTGTTAGTTTTTATTTGCTTTGTGTAACATAGATTAAGTAGAAAATTATTGGTTTTCTGTTTAATGCACTTCTGCATGAGCAAGCAATATTCTTGGATTATATCGTCTTTGTGTGGGAAAAATTCGTCTTTAAATTGCATATTGTTTTTAAGCAGATTTATTTTTTCAACTGAGCTTTTGGTGTTACTTCAAATAAGTTGTACCAGTGTATGTTAACAAACCCAGCAGCAGAATTTGTTTTATCTTAAAGTCTGAGTTTACAATGGAATATCTCATGACATTTTATAACAGTTTCAATTTAGTACTAGCTCGATTGTATGGTTGACTAAAGTTATCTTTATTGCAAGGCCGTCCTAACCTGTATCTCCAAGGTATGGACACTTATTGACAGATATCACACTCTCCTTTCCATTCTTATAAATAGCATGTGGTTTATTCTGTCTTTTCAAGATTTAGTAAAGCTTCATCATCCTGGCAATAATTTCCTATGAAACTTATTTCCATTAAAAATCTTCCGATGATACACCCATCATCGTGTGATTAATACACTAATGTAGTGTCAGTTTATTTGATAACACTTAACGTTAAGTGTTCTCAATAGAATTGTTAAAAACAAGGGTGCCCAAGGATGGATTCGTTTGTCACCCCACAACGATTTGTTCATGATTTTCAAATTTTTTCATACTCTCTACTAGCTGACTTTGTTTGGAGGTTAATCAGTAACCCAAGTTAATTTTGGTACCATTTTCCCCCAAAGTTGAAAGTTTTTCACCATAATGAGGCTACTAGTAATGTTAAGGATGTTTGGTTTCTGTGTACTGAGCCACTTAATTTATCACAATCCATTGCGTGGTCAAATAATATGATATAGAAGCAAAGCAGGGAATATTATAGAGCGATAGTTTTGCAAGTTGTATTCATGAAGGCCGAGAAAGTGTTTTTAGGGGAGATGTGGCTTGCAGTAGTAAAAATATGTATTATTTCACCTAGTCCAGTGATGGTTTGGATAAACATATTAACGTTCAGAGTTTTGGTTGGCTATTGATCACGTCCAGTAGCATTGGTGTTATGAATGAACGAGTCTCTTTCCTATCTTACTACTTGAAATTTAGCTAAAAATGAACTTTATTTCTGCTTGCTTCTATAATCTGATTGGAAGTTATCAGGTCAAGCCTGTAAGTGGCACCGACTTCACTTTCACAACAGTTTTTTTAAATAATTGCTGAAATTGCTAACTGATTTTGTGCTTCCTGTCCATATTGTAGCTTAAAGCTACAAATGTTGTTAGAATATGTGCCTTTAGTAGTTTCGGAAAGGTTTTAGAGATTCACACAGTTTTGATGTAGGACTTTGATAAACATTTACTTATTCCTATCTGTCATGAATTTGTAGCGGTTGCTATATGGGAAAAGTCTGAAAGGTTTTTTTCAACTTGCTCAACGTCATTGATGTTTTTTCGCAGCATTTTATCAGTAGCTCAAAGTGCTTCATGTTTAGAGGAACTTCTTGATGTTAGACCTGGCCAAGGACGTTCAATAATTTTTTATCTCTTTCTTTAACCATTGGTATCTTCTATTTTTAGTTCATTTCTCTATAATGGTAAAATACTTATCAAATAAGCTCCAACACCCTCTATAAAACATAATTTATCTTTGTTGCTTGATACCAAATTTGCCTGTTGATAATCAAGGCATTAAAACTCATTCTTATAAGGTCAAACCCGCTGTGCTTACGACATTCATTTGTTTTCATTTCATATGTTTTGTGGTCTTTTTTTTTATCCATCATCGTCATCATCATCATTATAATCCGTTTTATTCTTGGAAAACAGTTCCTCTTGAGGTTTATCTGTTTGATATAACTTGTTTAGCAACAGTCCCAAATCAGCTTTAACGATCATCATTTCTTGCACAGACTGTTGGTCAATTAAAATAAGGCCTAATAGTTTCCATCGGTTTCTTTAATAAATTGCATGACCAAAACTTTTTCTGTGGACTGTAATGATTACTTCTCAAAACATTCACAATACATTTAACCTTCTGTTCTAACGAAATCCTTTCATGTAACCATATCGTGAGCAATGACCAATGACAAAACTAAATTAACTACTTATGTAGTGTACATTTTGGTACCCTTTTTACGATAATAAGATCTATCAGCCATGATTCAATTTCTGTAGTCTACCAGCTGATTAAACGTGGTTCAAGTTAATAAAAAATTATTCATAATAATAATTTAACCATGCTTTATAACAAAAATTAAAAAGGCTGTCTTTTTTAACGAAAATCCTAATATATAAGCACGCAGCAGTACTGTAATAAAGTATAAACCTTCTCCTTGCTCAAAGTCATTACTCCTTTTTCAAGTATATTACAAGTCCTTCTCTCTTTTTTTTATTCGTTTTTTAATAACTTTCTTCCTATTTTCGAAATGGCAGATGTTGAAATTGTTCCCTTGTCAATGAATCAGCACTTGGAAATTTCTCTTTATCTCCACTCAAAAGTAACAATATTAAAACGGAAGAAACTTCTCTGCTGAAAACTCAAAAAAGATAAATTTTCCTGACCGTATATCCATAACGGAGGACAAAATAAATTTTACCTTGTACCAATGTATATAGTTGTATATAGTTAAAAACAATGAACAACTACCACTTAAGAAAAAACAATATTCGTGGTAACAATAAAACATAAATAATCGGAGTGGCTAAGCATGTATCCATCTTCATTAATGTCATCTCTTGTAACATTCACATTCCATCAGCAATGTTACAGTCAAAAGCAACAATTCACCTTTAAGCAAATAATCTTGTTTGTTTTATTCTGTCATAACCTGCATATCTAAGCGATGTCTTCAACTTTGTTTACAACCTAACAATTTGGTGCTTTTAGACCAATGTGAATGTCTGTGTTCAGTGTTTCATATTCAATGAACCTTTTACTTCCAAAAAAGTTACTTAACTATTAAAAAGCAATGGATATCAGCACCCCCTCCCCCCAAAAATCTCTTTGCAGTCTTACTAAAATATATCTTTCCAGTTTCGAGTTGACATAACGAGTGTTTTTGTCTCTCTACATCTTTGATTTTGGTAATACAGAGAGACAGTATTAAGATATCATATAACATTCACACAAAGCTCAGAGACACATTTGATTTAATCATTTCCATTGGTTTGTAAGATAGGTTTTAGGATTTTATATGTTTTATGAAACAACAGTTTTTAATGTTCTTTATTAAGTTGAGCAAGTCGAGATATATTACTTACAATCATGATTAACAAAGTCCGGTGGCGGCGTGTGATAGTGTTTGTTGATAGGGCATGTCTGAAGAATGACGTCATTGATTACTGATATTTACAGTACATATTTATTGAAATCTTCAAACATACAAGGGAATTTATTAACTTTTTCGTGCATTTCGCAAAGGAGTGTTTAATGTAGGCACTTGAAATACTATGTTGAATTGGCATTGGCAACTAGTGGTCTCCTACGATAAGTAGTGGTAATATAATAATGATAAGAAAACTACATATACAATAAAGTATATACACGTAAAACGTAAAGAAAAATGTAAATAAATTCTTGTAAGAAACCTCATACTTCTATTTTTCAACTTTGGAAATTAATGTATAGCTTTATAATTAAAATCATCTAGTTCCGTAATAGGTTTCCTAGAACTGCCAGTGCATTTTTAAATCTAAGAACCAAAACAGATGGAGTGATGCAGGAAAAATCTGTTGTATCATCGGGTTCAATAGAGACAAAAAAAAATTGCTTGTATACCTTTGTGCAGCTTGTCTCTGTGTACATCAAATATAGGTCCAAAAATTCATTACGAAGACTATACTGGCTGGCAAAATTGTCTAGGGTTGCAGTTGATTTTTTGTATGAGTTGACAGTGTTTCGTGCTGAGAGCCAATTTCAAACAGATCTTTTAACTCTATCAATCTATTTTTTCTCCAACTTGTTATCCGAATAAAATACAGGGAAAACAAAATATAAATCTTTGACAATGATCGTTAGCCAACTCTTCTTCTCGAAATAAAAACTTGAATTAAATGCATAACTTTTTGTTCCGGCAAACTGTTTAATGGAAATATTTGTCAGCTGATAAAGGACTAGCTTTTTATTTCCAGCTTTTTCTATATAATCAGACGAAGAAAAAGATGCTTCCAAAGATAGTCAATGTTATCCATATTGATCTATAAAAACGTATATACTTTCCAACTCAATAAAATTATATTCTCAATATACTTTATCAAATGTCTTCCATTTACCTTGTCAATACTCTGTGAATGAACGAGTAGGGTACTTTAAATCTTGTCCCGCATTTTACACCATGATTAAAAGAAAAATAGCCATTCAATCACATGATGCAGTGATTGAGAAGATAACATTCAAACAGCTATACTGGTATCGTCCGTTTTTTATTAAGTTGCGCCAAGTGTGGCAAGACGAAATGTGTCCCTAATTATGACAAAATCCATTATGATCAGCCAATGAGAAATCGAGATAGAATAAGTGAAGAAGAGAATGGTTAACAATATGTTTTTTTTGAAATGTTGGGCATGCCCCCCGATGAATGCATTAGTCATTCAAAACTACCCTAATTTACTTTTTCTTAGTTGCAAGAGTAGCTTTATAATTACAAAAGTAAGTATCTGTATGTGTTTTTGTAGTCAAGCCGTAAACAGTCTCTTTTCTTCATTAAAATGGAATAAACTAGACTACTTGGTGAGCCTACCCATATTGCAATGCCTGTGCTTATACAATTTTGATATTATCGTCAGAATTTTGGTTATCGTTGGTATTATTTAACACATCTTTCCTCTGATTCTTGCTCAGTCAATACGACTCTGAGCAAGCATCACACTGCTAACATATTTCTCTTTGGCTGCTTGAGTGCTAATTACATGGCTTGGTTGAATCATTCTAAAGGAAATGACAGACCTGGAGAAGTTACAGAAAACTTCACTTTTGTCCATGATCTTCTGCAGCTTGTTAATTTCCCTACAAGATTTTCTGATTCAGGTTAAGGAGAATCTCTTTTAAGTCTATTTATCTTTGCCTCCTTTTTCATATTTTAATAATGTTGTTGTCACTGTTAAGGCGACTGTTTCACGTCTTGTTTAAAAGCCACATCATAATAAGGATTTTAAATTTTAATGAGGCTGACTGACATGGATTTAATCAATTTCATGGTGATATTCCTTGGGATTTAGTCTTTAAAAAACCGCTTCTGATGCTGAGGCTGAATTCACGCAGTGAGTTTAGATTGGTATTAAAACATTTATATCTTGGTGTAGTTACAAAGTCAAACCTTATACTCTATGGTTTAATGCTCATATTTTTTTGCCATTGCTTATCGCAATTATTTCTATCTTCACTTTTAAGGAACGGAAAAATGAGTTTGTGGGTTTCTTTCAGGCAAGCTGACACTGCTTGTAATAGAGTGATTTGTAATAAGAAATATCACCATGCCGAGCAAGTTTGCAAATCTTTTTCTTCCCAAAGACTTTGAAATCAAGATTACTGCAAGGTTTACTAAAGAGTTTTGAATTCTGACAAGTCGGCTTTGCTGACACTTTTGATGATGTTTGATTTTCTCTCTCCTCTAGGGAAAAGGTTAATCTCTTTGATAAATTGTTTTCCGTAACTTACTCTTTAAATAACATTTTGCTGGATTTTCCTGTGCAAATTGATAAGGTTTTAGACTCCATCATCATGAACAGAAGGTTGGTTGCTAAGGTTTTCCATGAGTTTGATCAGTCCAAAGCCCCTGCTATGCATTTCATTACTGTAAGTGTATTGAAAGAGTGTTTCTCTGAGATACCGCCTTTGCTGTCCAAACCTTATAACCTTTGCTTATCGGAGTCTTGTTTTTCGCCTTCTTAGAACTGGTATAGCTCTGGATGCTTCCATAACATTTATTAAGATGTGGCATGCTGCTTGCTTTATAGGCTCCCTCGTTATGATATTTGTGGAACAGTTTTTAGTATCCTTCAATACTTGTTCACAAATCGTGAAACGAATGTCAAACTGTACGGAATTACATCTGGTGTTTATCAAGTTTCTAATCTTTGGCCAACACTCTTCTTTCTTTGCATCAATGATCTTCCCGTTAATTTGCTGCAGTTCATCAAGATTAGTCCTCTAGACACTACTAAGCAGGAACAAGTTAAACTTGGTAAATATTTAGAATATGGCATTCAGGCTGTCAGAGAATGGGAAAGGAAGTATACGGTTTTTTTCAATACGGCAAAAACACAACTGATATCATTGAAGAAAAGGCTGAGTTCGTCGCTCTAAAATTCATAGACTCATTTTGATATTTTCCCTGGTGAGGATGATTTTCCTCTTAATCAATGAAGATGCTTTTGGTAAGTTTGCTTGCAAAAACGTTGGTTGTTTATATCGTGCTAGGAAGTTCCTTACAACTGAGGCTTGTATTTCTATAAATCTATCATTTGTCCTTACATGGAGTACTCTTAATATAGCTGGATAGGTGCTTAGTCATTTGATCTTGATGTTCTCGATGAAATTCAGGGATGTGTTTGTAACTTAATAGGTTCAAATCTTGCTGGTACTTTTCAACCTATGTCTCATCGACGAAATGTGTTTTGTCTTCGTCTTTTCTATAAGCAAAGCGTTTTATTGCGCATTCCTCATTGGTACCAGTTCAGTTTGTTGCATCTCGTAATACGTATTTCTCTCTACCTCAAAATGTTGCTTTTCCTTTTTTATAAATCTTTCTGTGAATGTAGTTTTTTCCCTTGAACAATTAGTTTCTGAAACTCTTTGGTGTTTCAGTGTTTCACTACATCATATGACTCGAGCGTTTTGAAGTGTCTTGTAGGGTTCTTCACCCATAAAGACCTATCAGAATTGTCATTTGATTTAGATCTGTTTGACTCTTAATCTTGATGCAGATAGTACAATCAACTTCGCTTCTTCCTGTTACACGCAAGAAGCAACAACAAAAATATTTCTCATACGATCGTTTCCTAATCTACCTGAAACCATATACAAAACATAAAATAACATTGTCTGTGATGAAAGATTTTTGACATTTATCATGTCTTGAGTTATTAAGCTTTTTCTGACCTACGTTTCGAGAGATACTTTTTCCACCGTCAGGCTGATTTATAACGCATGACATGAAAAAGACTTTACATCAATACTATCTTTGTTTTAGCTGTAATGATCTACAATGTAAAAGATAACATATAACATTGTCATGGCGTTGATGGATTCAAATTTTCACTTTCTTTTTTAAGCTGCGACAGCAGCTCTATAGGCACAAACATCAGCCTGCATGTATATCTGTTTGTGTGCTAGCTACTCGTAGTACTTTCTTCCATTGCTAATACAAATGACCTTAGTTGAAAAGGAATAGATTAGGCTGTATAATAAGTCGAAAGCGTGCTGTACATTCATAGTTAGCACTTCCTTTACATTAGATCCAACAATAATTGAAAAAATATTTAAAATGACCAATGGAGGGTAGTACTAAAGAGCCAACTAACTATACTTGATCCTTTCCATTCATAATTGGTACCGCAGTCAAGACTCTGTCTGCCCAAGTTTCCTTTTCTCTCTCACTTTGTTCAATATTCTCTTTGCAACAGACAACAAGAGCTACTCCGGAAGACCATATGAACACTCAATTTTAGGGAACTAATATTTACAAATATCACTTCACTGATGATATAGTAAGACGCTCTTAATGTAAAGACAAACAAAGATCTTGACACAATGACACAAAGGAGAAGCGGTGGCAAAATCATTACTCATATGTGACTCCCTCAGAAACTAGATATTGTAAACCGATTTAAATAGGAGACTCAGTCATTGTTTGTGTATCATGGACACTACTAGCAGGATTCCACAAAAAAAAATAAAAGCAGTTTAAATCTTTTGCTAAGGAAATTTGTTACACATGTCATTTTTGAGCCACGATAACAACGACAAGATCGAAATACTGTTTGGTGAATTAGTCGCATTGAGGACGACAAGAAAAAGAACTGAAACCCAAGCCTTGACATAAGAGTGACAAGGTTCGAGAAGACTGCTGTTCTACTCTGAAGCACATTACCCAAATTTCTTCTACCATTAAAAGCAATTAATATTTAGCTTTCATTTGCTCTGGTTTGTAGGCAGAAAGATCTCGTTTGAGGGCTTGAATTGTCTTAGAGAGCTGAGTACAAAAAGTGTCGGCTGGCTTCAGTTGTCTTTTTGTTTTCCTCAGCCAATCACAAATGGTCATAGGTGAGTTCTTTGTTTGCATCGTTGATAAAACACTGCTTGACTTGTGTCTTGTTGTCCTGGCCTCTTGGTCTCATCAACTCCAACTCAGAAAGTTTTTAATCAAAATAAATGTGACTTTAATTAAGGCATTTTAGTTGATATAATCGCAAACATTGTATTTGATCGTTTTTAGTTCTAGCAGTTATTTAAATGTAAAAAGATTATGATAACTACATAAGATTTTCCTAGAATAAATTGTTAAGAGTGCTAGAGCAGATTCAATCTGAACGTCATTATCCTGATATTAAACATTTAACATATACAGTAATTGGACACTAGACGATTTTATGCTTTAAAAATGCATTCTTATTTAAACAGAAGCTCACTGGACAAAGTTAGCTATTTCGTAGATTAATGAGGGAGGCAATAACACCCCCTACATAGAAAAGTACGTATCACTTCAGAAAAACATGGGTGGACAGCAAATAGAAAATAATAAACGATTCTTTGAAGTTAAATAAAATTGTCTATAAAGATTAAGGTTTCAAAAATGTGGTCATAACAGTAACTACAATAAGATTTTTAAAGGTAATTCGCAAAAAATGTGAAATTGAAACTATTTTATCGATTTCGGCAGTTTCTATGTAATGATATTTGATAGTTTTAAATACACTTAAAATTTACTATGTTATTAAATATTTGCTGTCATTCTCCCTCTAACCCCACCCCCTGATGCCTCTGAAGTGAAAATAGGCAAATTATGATTTGACAGAAAAATGTAAGACCGAAGCCCTCAATGATAAAAGAAAAATCCGTAGACCCACCTTGGAATCCTGTTTCTTTTCCCCAATACAGAACAAGGTAGCATTAAAATTGAATTCTGTTAGATTTTGAAACGCTTTCCTTGACATCGAATGGTAATAACTTACTTTTTTTAAAAACAGTAACGTGAGCAGCGCTTTCTTTTAGATCCAATCACTACTGTTGTTTAGGAGTTGGCAAAGAACCTCAAAACGTTTTTCGTTTGGTCTTTGAGAACTCTAATTAGACACCCTGAACATTTTGTTTTCAGTGAATATATTTAAAGATATCTTCCTTGTAATCAGATTAGTAATAACTCCAGGCTTTTGAACAATTACTCGTCTCCTTAATAAATCATACATATGGCAGGATAACCTCTGTGGTTTCCAAACTGTAATTTTAATTGGGACATGCATATTGCTTTTCTCTATTTGGGCCATATTACTTTGAATGTGCTATCCTCAAAATGAATTGGTTTTGCAGCTGTCCTTTTCGCATGCTGAAAGCTGATTGATAACCTCTGTGGAAGTAAGATGAAAAGTTAGCCACAAAATGAAATTTATAGAAAAAAATTCCAGTGTTATGTTAATCATGAAAAATTCTGATCGATTCCTTTGAGGGAGGTTCATTTTTGCATTAGTAAAACCAGTAAATCTGTTATTTGAAATTAAACTTTTACTTGCAACTATTCTCATCCCTTTAATTTTCATAAGACTGTAGATGTTAGAGGTTAGATATTTATATTGGCAGAAACAGATCTGAAAAAAAATTCTGAGCTTGTAATATTACAGGTTGTAATAATCTATTTTAAGCTTAACTTGGTGTACCACATTTTAACCCTTGCTAACCAAGTTTGAGCATAAGTATTTCTTTTTTCTTGCTGGTGGGAAGACATAAACTGCTTTCTCATTACTTTATGTAGGTAGGATACAATGTTCATAGGTATAATTTCTACAATGATGAGCAGCTATATCATCTTTATATGAATGTTACCTGATATTTGCATGCATCATTTAAAGTTGTCGAATTCTAAACTGGTCTTTATGTCGGGTAAATTCAATTGAAATTATTTTCCATAGCATTTTGGGTATGCAGAGGTAAAACCTTAATTTTTTTGGTCATCTTCATCCAATTAGTGTGAGAACTTTCTTCCAAAAATAGACATGTAACTTTTTACACCCAGAGTGAGCAACAAAGGGTAGCATAAAACAAAGTGGGCTTTCGTTTTTTCTGTCAAGTGTTGTTGTAAACATGGGTTACACCAAAGTCCTTCACTTGCCTTTTGATCAAGTCAATATTTGTATGTTTTTTCACACAAAGCTTTTTTGTCTTCTCGTCTTGTACCATTTTTCTTTCTTCTACTATTATTATCATTATGAGATGTCTGTTGATAAATTAGTGAATAAAGCAATGATAAATAGTCTGTTTATGATACCTAATTGGTAATAATAAATCACTTCACAAAAGAGTGACAGGTGTTTTCAGTATTCAACATTCCATAATGCTCAAACAACCTGGAACAAGTTGAGTGGTTTTTGACATTTAACTCGAAGGAAAAGAAACCGCAAAGTCAATACAGATGTCCAAAATTTCAAATTCCATTATAATTCCTTTATCATGAAAATTTTTTTGCGTTTGCAGGTCAAAAATGTTGTCAACAAGCCTATGTGGAATATTCATTCTGATGCAGGTTGTTTATTTTGCACATTTGCGATAAAGAGTTCCGTTCCAAATTACTAGACTTTGAGACTTTAAAATCACCAGAAGACTAATCTGTTGATCCTGGTTCCAGTTCTTGATTTAATATTTTTACAAACTCCGTGTGTGTGTGTGTGTGTGTGTGTGTGTGTGTGTGTGTGTGTGTGTTGCCAGTAGACTGATTGTTATCAACTCTGGCCTACCTCAGCAGTAAACTAGTAACATTATTATAGTTAAAAATGTAGATAGAAATAAATGTTAATAGCAATAGGAATGTGAAATTCACTCACGTTGTCTTACGAAGGACTATTTAAAACAAAAAATTTCCCCTTCAATCTTCCTTACCACATGAAAAATCAAGCTTAACCAACACAATTGATTTGGAGCTACGAAATTCCCCCCGGAAATTTCCACCCAGAAATTTGCTCCCCGGGAAATATCTTGACGCCAAAATCTTATGGCCAAAAAAATATTGGAGGGATTTGCGGAAGGGGTTTCTACGCAGCAAATTTTTCGGAGGGGGGCAAATTTTCCGGGGAGCAAATGTCTGGGTGGAAATTTCCGGAGGATTTCCAAATCAATTGTGCTGGTTTAGAACACTAAAGTATAAGCTAACAGTTACTACTGCAGGGTGGCGTAAAATTGGCTATGAAATTAGGAGAAGGGTTTATGTGAAACAAATACAATGAGAAATGAATTTCGTGTCCTATTAATGGATAACTTGAAGCGGTGGCTGAAGAAGGACAGCAGAGAACTTTTCATCAACATGGGTGATAGGAGACTGTGAAGAGCCATGATCCCTGCTCTGCAGTATACCACCCAATGAAGATGAAATGGCCACAAATAAAAAACCCATTGTTGCAGTTGTGCTGTTGTGTGGCATTTTGTTTATATATCATTCTATATGAGACTGCTGCTTTACCACTAATTGGTATCGGAGTTCCATCAATTTTGTCTTCATATTGGTTTTTAGTAGATATATCACAGCTGGGGACATGCCTTGAATTTTATTGAGACTAAATGTGTATACATAAATATATTCAATAAAATATGTTCCTGGTAGTGACGCTAATCATAGGGAACTGTTTTAAAACGACATCACATGGTATTCACTTTTAATTGCCATGTATGAAAATCCATTTCGGAGTTAATTTTACCAAGGTGTCATTCAAAGAATAATTAATGATTAAATTAACTTTTTGTTATCTCTCCACCAAACCTTCGTTACACATTGTAACAGGCTAAATTTGTACTGTTTAGCGTTATGTAACGAATATCTAGTTACACACCGCCCTCTTTGAGCACCAAATTTAACCTGTTTGAATATCAAATTAACTATGTTAACACGGTACGAAACGAACTCCCTTCAAATAGTTTTTCAGTTTAAAAATGTTTATAGCATAACATGTCTCGGTGGTATCAAATTTTATATTTTGAAGACTGAAAAGTGAGTAAAAGGTTTATTGCTTTCGGATCCTATTGTCGCTCTTTTCCAACTTCTCTTGCTTCGTCACTCAATGCATGTTTAGGATTTTGAATGATTGGTGATACTGTTATTTGAGGGCCTTCCTGTACGTTCTTCATCTTCCCGTCAAACTGTTTATCAACTCCTTCCTCCCGTTCAAATTCTTACCTTAGCATGACACAAAAGCCTTCCCTTACCACACTAAGGTATTATTTTCTGAGTGGCTTCTTTTACGAATAGACACAAGTAGTCATCATATGATATGCCTCTTGGAAACACTTTGGAGCACCCCTTTACAAGAAACTCATTTCTCATTCCAATGCTATGAAATAGGAAGAGGTGTAATGCATCTTTGCAGAAATTCGTCCATTCTGTACCATTAGGTGCACAATTCACTGGCACCGGAGGTGTTGAGAAACGACTCCTGCCGATTCAGGAGTCTGGTGACTGGAATGATAATCAGTATATTTCATCATTGAGCTTAATTACTGTAGCTCACAGGATAAATTTTGCCCAGTGGGTTCAGGGAATCATTGTAGCTCTGAGGATGCCGCTGTTTGTTTTGCCGCTACTGTGTCAAACAGTTGGTCCCTCTCAGATAAGTCTGATTTTGCGGCACAAAGAAATGATTCATGTGTGCTAACTGTTCTGACACCTGTTGGTTGTCTGAGTTCTTAGCAAACTTCTTCAGTCCAGCAGAAAACACCACGCAGTGCAGTGGCTTTTATTTTGTGAATGAGATGTAACAAACAAAGACGATTATGAAGGATACATGTGTGTAATATCAGGAGTGAGAGCACAGAGGTATGTACCTGCTACCCATGATATGACAACTCTCACAATGTTTGTGTTATATTTTTTGTAACAGCTATCAATTTTGTATATCAATGTTTTGTTTAAATTGTAATTGTATGTGCTAGACTGAAGTATTTTTCTGGTTGTGAATTGGTTTAGATTGCTCACCAAAATTGTTTTTATCTTTGTAGTTTTTACGACTCAATAGATTCAATAGACGCAATAGACTCATTCGACTCATTCGACTCATTCTGCCCAATACGACTTGGAGTCCGTAAATTAAAATAAAACTAGTTACTCCACAACAACCTGATAATTACGCGGTAGCTCACAGCGAGCTAAAGTAAAAACTCTTTCTCGAGTTGGAGTGAAGTTGGAGTTTTATAGATGGCACAAAGACAATTGCGTCTTGGACACTGCAGGTGCTAGACTACAGAAAGACCGCACATGCATGCACGCGGTACATCAATGACATAAATTTGGATTTATTACCTCTTGAATAAATAAATACTGCTTTGGCTCCGCCTGATCCCTGAACAAGAGACGGACAGCCCAAACTGACGATTGATGTTATTACTGTATGATCCAGAGCAAAGCCAAGTAACAGCTAAGAACATGTACATGCAAAGACAGTGACAATAATTCTTGGGAAGTCATTCACATTGCTGCAATAATAGCAGACATTCATAAAGTTCCACTTAGAGAAAATTTTGTGTATCAGTAGCCTTTGTACTTTTTAGTGGGTGAGCGCATTTTAATAATTTTTCAATCGGTGTAAAAGTTTATTAATCACCCAGACAGACGACCCAGGGCTGAATTAGATAGCAATTATAATTCTTTGTGTCGTGAAACCCGTCAAATAGGAGACGGATCTTAGTTGTTTTGTTTACCCACATTATTGGTGTGGCGAGATAGATAGCGTTGTACGGTATTCCATGCAGCAATGGTTTACTGTTCCCTGTAATCATTTAATAGGCATCATTGCTACACTGCCCATAATGTCCACCCATTCAGAAATTCCCAATGTAGGCTTACATGTAGAACAGACCAGTACTAGGTCTAAAACCAGGGCTAAAGAAACCCTACTCAATGAGTTACAGTTGCTTTGTCAGTCTGTCACTGTAACACATAAGCAAATTAGAGCAAAGTTCAATGAAGACTTGAGCATAGATCAGTTGTTGGAATTCCAGCAACAATTAGTTTGTCATCTCAACCCAATGACTAATGTGTATGAACAGCTTAGATCGCTGGGGTTAGAGATTGATTTGTCTACCAGACAGCAGATAGACAGAATTCATGACATTCAGAAAGCGTTGTCACTTGCCATAGAAAACATATTGGCTAGAAATAGAAATGATGTTTTGTCAATCAAGTCATCCAGTTCATCTGCTGCTTCGTCGGTATTTAGCCAACGAGCTAAAGAAGCAGAAATAAATGCCAGACTTGCTAAAAAAGCATTAGAAGCTGAAATTGAAATTGAGGAAGAGGAACGTAAGCTGCAAGAAATGCAGAGAGCCTTGCACCTCAGAAAACTCGAACAGAAGATTAAATTAGCAGAACAACAAGCCGCTGCATTTAGGGAAGCTGCCTTAGAAGAATGTGTTGTTGACGCACCAGTGACAGGGACAATTGGCCCGCCTGGTGCAATTGTTGATTCAGTGTTGTCTAAAGTAAATGAAAAGAAGACATATAAAACTGATCATTCTTGTTCTTGTAATTCTTCAGCAGCTCAGGTAGATTTGCTGACAAAGGGGTTTATTGATGCCCTTAGTTTGTCACGCCTACCAACTCCCACACCTGATGTATTTGATGGTAACGACCCCATGCTATTTGCACCATGGGAAAAGTCATTCTCAGCTCTAATTGATACCAAAACATTTTCTAATGTTGACAAATTGTTCTATTTGAAGCAATATGTAAGGGGCAAAGCGCTTTACGCTATATAAGGCTACATTATGTTAGACAGTGATGATGCGTACAAAAAGGCACGTGATTGTCTCAAAAAACGGTATAGTAATATGTTCACAGTAGCAGACAGCTTCCGCGACACCCTCGAAAAGTGGCCTAAAATTCATGGCAAAAATAGTGATGGCCTTCAAAAACTTTCAGATTTTCTAACTCAGTGTCAGGTAGGTATGAACTCTGTACCTGAATTAGAGATATTGAATGACAACAGAGAAATCCGAAAGATCATGCAAAAACTGCCTGATTACCTTATAAATAAATGGGCATGGAAGGTCACAAAGACAAAAGAGAAAACTTCTAGCTATAAGACATTTGCAACATTCGTTGAGTTTGTAAGAGTAGCTGCTGCTGTTGCCAGTGAACCAATGATGAACAAGCAGACAAATACATGTACATTGTCAAACAAACAAAATGTTAGAAGTACAACGTTCAAGACAACTGTGAATAAAACAGCAAAGCCTCAAGAAAAGGTTGGTGACAGTACTGCAAATAAACAAACATGTGTATTCTGCCAGAAATCTGGGCATAAAGCCGCTAATTGTTTCAAGCTTGCTTCTTTCCCCCTTCAAACAAGAAGCAGGAATTTGTTGTACAGAATAAACTTTGTTTTGGTTGTCTGCGGCCAAATCACATGTCTAGAAATTGTATGGCACGCGAAATGTGTAGGAAGTGTGATAAACCACACCCCACTTCTTTGCACATTGATGTGGTAAAGAGTGATGAACCAAGACAAGTTGTTGACACACAAACAAGCACCTCATTAAGCAGTGAGATTCATGTAAATGGTGAAACAGCTAATGCTGTAAACACATCAAATTTCGTAATAGATTCAGTGAGCTCAGAGAACCTAAAGTCTTCAATGGTTGTACCTGTATATGTATCAAAGAAAAGCAATCCAGGAAAGAAAATTCTGACATACGCTATGGTGGATAGTCAAAGTGACTCATCCTTTATATTAGAAGGTCTCTGTGACTCACTGAACATCAACAAGAATGAAATGACATTGAAAATGACTACACTTACAGCTAAGGAAGAACCTGTAAGATGTCACATAGTAAAGGATCTTGTAGTAAGGGGAATAAATTCCAAAGTAAATATAGATATACGAACTGCCTACACAAGACGTGGCATCCCACTACATAGATCAATGATCCCAACACCAGACAAAGCAAATTGCTGGCCCCACCTTCAAGAGGTAGCCAGCAAAATCCCAGAGCTATTGCCAATTGATGTGGGTCTCTTAATAGGCTATGATTGTGTCAGGGCCCACATTCCTCGATGTATTGTAGAAGGAAAAGGCAATGCTCCCTTTGGCATTGAGACTGATCTTGGGTGGGCAATCGTTGGCAATGTGGGAGCTAACACAACCATGGCTGACACTTTCAGAACACACGTGATATCTGAGCCAGCACCATTAGATCATCTGATAAGCACATTCAACAAAGACTTTACAGACGAAGATGGCATAGCCATGTCACAAAATGACAAAAAGTTTGTACGTTTGATGGAAGATGAAATATATCAAGATGACGAAGGACATTACACTATGCCCCTGCCCTTTGCTAGCCGGCCTGGTAAAAATCAGAGTCTAACTACTGCTCAGAGAAGGTTCGATTTGCTTGTTAGCAAGTTTAACAAGGATCCAAACTATGCAAATGAGTATAAAGAATTCATGACAAATATCATAAGTCACAAAGAGGCAGAGCAAGTGCCTGCAAATGAAATTGAAAACCCAAATTCATGGTACATACCTCACTTTGGCGTGTATCACCCAAAGAAAAAGACGTTGAGAGTTGTATTTGATTGTAGCGCCAAGATGCAGGGGAAATCTCTGAATGACTTCCTGTTGCAGGGCCCTGATTTGACCAACAACCTAGTTGGAGTTCTATTACGGTTTCGCAAGGAGCCCATAGCATTGATGTGTGATGTAGAGAGGATGTTTCACATGTTCAAGGTGCGTCCAGAAGATTGTGATTTCTTGCGCTTCTTGTGGTTCGATGAAAAGGGAAACAAAGCATTGTTCCGAATGAAAGTGCATCTGTTCGGGGCTACTTTTTGCAAAGACTGGTGGCTACAGCCACCAGTCTTTGCAAAAAGGCAAACATTCGACTGCACAAATTCGTTTCCAACAGCCGCGAAGTCATGGAGCAAATTCCAAAGGCAGAGGAGCTTCACAAATTGTCAACTTGGACTTGTCACAGGAAGTTCTCCCAATTGAGAGAGCCCTTGGTGTGCAGTGGTGTGTCGAGTCAGACACTTTTACGTTTTTAGGAGATGCTGCCAACAAACCTACAACTCGTAGGGGTGTGCTTTCCATCATTGCCTCGGTTTTTGACCCTTTAGGATTGCTCTCACCATTTGTGCTGTCAGGCAAGCAGGTATTGCAAGAAATATGTCGGACTAAGCTAGATTGGGATGAGCAACTACCTGGTTGTCTTGCAGCACAATTGAATGGTTGGTTGTCCCAGTTGACTCAACTCAAAGCCACCCACATCAGGATACCTCGATGCATCCAACCATGTACAACTGATAGAGTAGAAAAAGTCGAACTGCAGTATTTCGCAGATGCAAGTCAAAATGGCTATGCCGCCTGTTACTACTTGAAAACAGTTGGAGAGCAGAACGCCATTGATTGCAACCTCATCATGTGTAAAGCTAAGGTGGCTCCACTAAAAATGACAACAATTCCCAGACTTGAGTTGCAGGCAGCAGTACTAGCAACTAAATTATCAAAAATTGTGAACTGTGAACTTGCATATCACAATGTCCCTGAACATTTCTGGACCGACAGCATGATTGTATTAGGGTACATTACAAATGAAGCGCGTCGTTTTCACACGTACGTAGCGAACAGAGTGACAAAGATATAAGAACAGTCTACACCAGAATTTTGGCACCATGTCAGCTCGGAAAACAACCCCGCTGACATGGCGTCAAGAGGAGCCTCAATTACCGAAATGAAATCATCCGATCGGTACAAGGGACCCAAGTTCCTGTATTCAAATGATAGCTATGAAATAAAGCAAGAAATTGACTTAGATCCCTTTGATAAAGAAGTAAAGGTTACAACTATTTCAACAATTGCAACAAACACGACAAACGCTTTGATTGACAAAATTCACAAGTTTTCCACCCTGAAGAGTGTTCTCAGAGGTATTGGCGCGCTCATGAGAAGAGCAAATAACAAGCTCACAATAGTAGAGTCACAAGAAAGAGCCCTGGCACTCTTGCTGAAACAAGAACAACAAAGGTCAATCAAACAGGAAAACATCAATAAACTTAGTCCATTTATGGATGAAAATCAAATTCTCAGAGTAGGAGGTAGACTTTGTCGTAGTGAACTTAGCTACAATGAAATTCATCCAATAATTCTGCCCAAAAATAGTCACCTAACAGATTTGATTGTGAAACACCACCACACAAAGATAGCCCATGGTGGGGAGGGAATGACTATGAACGCAGTTCGTTCGGCTGGCTATTGGGTAGTAGGGTGTAGAAGAATCGTCTCCTCAATAATTCACAACTGTGTAATATGCCGGCGACTAAGGTCAGCCGTACAAACTCAGAAAATGAGTGACCTCCCACCCGAAAGAACACAGCCAACACCTCCCTTCACCCATGCAGCATGCGATGTGTTTGGGCCGTTCATTGTAAAGGACGGCCGTAAAACCTTAAAAAAGTATGGACTAATGTTTACATGTCTAGCCTCACGAGCGGTTCATGTGGAATTATTAGATGACCTAACAACAGACGCATTTATCAGCGCATTCCGATGCTTTGTGTCAATCCGTGGTCCAGTGATAAAAATCTTCTCTGATCAAGGAACAAACTTCAAGGGAGCAGAGCGCTTATTAGCAGACCACAATTGCCAATTTGTGTTCAATACACCTTCAGCAAGTCACATGGGTGGTGTCTGGGAAAGACAGATAAGAACTATCAGAAACACTTTGAACGGTCTTTTTCTTGAGCATCATCCCAAACTAGACACCAGTGGACTAAGAACTTTGTTTTATGAGGCAGCAGCCATTGTGAACAGCAGGCCATTAGCTACCCAGGCCTCAAGTGATCCAAACAGTCTGCAGGCATTGAGCCCTAACCACTTGCTAACCATGAAAAACGGCATCATGAAACCTCCACCAGGGGTATATGAAGATGCAGATATCTATTGTAGAAAGCGTTGGCGCCATGTGCAACAGCTTACAAATCAGTTTTGGAAGCGCTGGAAAGCCGAGTACTTATCCTCCTTGCAGCCTAGACAAAAGTGGACTACCCAAAAAGAAAATATGTTAGTAGATACAATAGTTTTAGTGGAAGACAACAATATCCTTAGAGGGGAATGGAAGCTGGCCCGTGTTATTGCTGTAAAAACAAGTAAAGATGGTTTGGTCAGATCAGTGACTATTCGCACAGCCAGTGGAGCCGTGTTGGATAGACCAGTCAATAAGCTCAAAGTCTTAGTAAGACCAAAGAGCGAGTGAATGTTGTGACTTGACTGACTCCTCAATTCCAGTAATCAATACTAGTAGAAGTATAGTTTCAGTAGTCAGTAGTAAGGATAAGAATAATTATTAGAGTTAATCTGACAGAGTGTCATATTAAGGTGGGGAGTGTAGCTCACAGGATAAATTTTGCCCAGTGGGTTCAGGGAATCATTGTTGCTCTGAGGATGCCGCTGTTTGTTTTGCCGCTACTGTGTCAAACAGTTGGTCCCTCTCAGATGGGTCTGGTTTTGCGGCACAAAGAAATGATTCATAGGTGCTAACTGTTCTGACACCTGTTGGTTGTCTGAGTTCTTAGCAAACTTCTTCAGTCCAGCAGAAAACACCACGCAGTGCAGTGGCTTTTATTTTGTGAATGAGATGTAACAAACAAAGACAATTATGAAGGATACATCTGTGTAATATCAGGAGTGAGAGCACAGAGGTATGTACCTGCTACCCATGATATGACAACTCTCACAATGTTTGTGTTATATTTTTTGTAACAGCTATCAATTTTGTATATCAATGTTTTGTTTAAATTGTAATTGTATGTGCTAGACTGAAGTATTTTTCTGGTTGTGAATTGGTTTAGATTGCTCACCAAAATTGTTTTTATCTTTGTAGTTTTTACGACTCAATAGATTCAATAGACGCAATAGACTCATTCGACTCATTCGACTCATTCTGCCCAATACGACTTGGAGTCCGTAAATTAAAATAAAACTAGTTACTCCACAACAACCTGATAATTACGCGGTAGCTCACAGCGAGCTAAAGTTACCTGCAATGCATATCGTGACTGATGGACATAGTTTTTTTCTTCACTTCCTCTGATTTTGCAATGGTTATAGCTATTGGTTGTTGGTGGAGAAGTTCAACCACAACAGGACCGCTGTCAGTTTCAATTTTTAATCATGTATTTGTCCTGCCAGCTCCAGACGTTTCATATCCTAGCTCTTCACACATTGCTTCTATCCTTCTCCCGTCTCTGTTAAAGGCGTTCTGCCCCGGAGCATTGGTGACAATAAAGAAACTGCCAACTTGATTCAGGACAAAATATTGAATCTAACACTTAATTGATTTTAGTCAGACGCACCATCAAGTATGACTATCATCACCTTTTATTCTTCAATCCGATCGTTTTGTAAGCTTATGGTAAATTACGGTTTGGTTTCTCCGTAAAATTATGATCAGACAAAATAATTTTATTCTCCTGTGCATGATTGGTGGAGAGACTAATTGACACTTCCTTTTACCATTCTTTGAATCAAATATGAGCTAAGCAAGGCCAATTGCACCTGCAATTTCTGTACGCCTTAGAGTCAAAAGGGCAACATCTGAATCAACATTGAATGAATGTTTTGCGTTTTGCGGTTTGAACATTTTTACAGTTGCTGTTTGGGCCTGTCTCTTATTGACGGTAGCAGGTAAATCTAGACGAAACATCGCTTTAAATCCTACCTCTTATAATTCATAACTTTAGTTAATTGATTTGTATTTTAACTACCCTTGTTACTTCCCGATATCGTTGAGGTGTGGCAGAACTTGATATCGCTTTACGGCAAAAAGCTTTTTTCCACTCCATGTTTACAACTTTTTGTGGGAAAAGTTATTGGATGTAACATGACCTCAAACTGAAAAACAAGTACCAGGCCAGAAAAAACTGCCTTTTTAGTTTCATCTGATCAGTACGAATTGCTCTCGAAAGAATGAAATCAATTTGGCCAATCTGACAAATTACACAAGAGATTCACCTACTACTGCAGTGTCTCATTAACAAGAACACAAAATTTAACCGGTCATATGGAAGTTGTAAGAGTAAATGTATTTGTTATTAAACACGCTGGCAATATTTCGATATCTTACACTTACTCAGATTCATTGAGTTACCAAAGGCGTGGAGTACACGAAAATCCAAAAAAGTCAAAACAACAACATTTTCAAAAAAGATTAAAAAGATAAAAAAAGTAGAGGAGCCGTGGCTTTATGGTTAGTGCAACTGCACCGTGAACAAGAATTCCGGGTGCGATTCCCCGAGTGGGCGACTTTGGAAATTCACAAAAGAAAAAATCATTGGTTGACGCCAGGAAGGGCATCCGGCCAAGAAATTCCTCACTGCCAAATCCTAGTCCCTGTAAAGGGCACAGTCTGAGGCGCAGTTACTGGGGAAGGGGGGGGGAGGGAATGACGTAAAAGCAAAAACAAACAAAAAATGAAAAAGTTAAAAAGATTTGAAGGTGTTTTGAAGTGAATATCTGAAATTCCTTGTCAGGTTTAGTTCAAGGGTACGTAACAGCGGAGGGTTGGGGTGTTCAAATCATTTTGTGACAGAGGATTACGATAAAGAACGGGGAAACAGGGTTTCAGTGCCCTTTAAATAATGCTTGAAACAATTTTGTATCACTCGCTCTTTTTGTATCACTCATTGTTTTTGTACACAATAGAGTAGCCTGTTAGTTGAGGCATCAAGACAATCGGTGGTGTGGGTGGGAACAAGAGCCTAATGGGACAACAAACAAAAGTAAAGATATTACATAAGTCTGAGTATTTATCAGTTATGAAAGAAACCATAACATTACATTTATTTTTCTGAGAAATCAATTAAATTTTACCAATAAAGTGAATTGTAGCAAATAAAATAGCTGTTTTTAGAATAGGGAGAGAAATTCTACATCGCCAAGGCAGTTCAGCCATTGACACTCCAATTCAATCCAGCTGCCTGCCACAGGATGAGTCCAGTTCTCACCCTTAACTGGTTATTAAGTGCTGAGCCGATGGAAAGCAGTCTTACCTCATCTCTGACAATACATATGTGTATATACGTACATATATATATATATATAAATCAAAATTTAAATAGGACAGTTAAATCCAAAATCATTAGTCAGAATATCTGAAACCTTGTATTTAATCTTTTTACTTTAGAGTTGTTATTTGTTTGTCCTAGAGAGATGCAATGATTTCTTGCTTGGCTATCTTGATTTGAACAGAAACAATAAACAAACGACATTAATAAACATGACGAAACACTTTACCATTTTTTCTATACGTTCCTTCGATCAGTACTGACGTACTCCAGAGAATGAGATGCAACTGCAAATTGCAGCTTGATGTTACGAAAGATCTGGGAACTAATTACAAGATCAGCAAGGGCTTTGAAGCTAGAAAACCCAGCACTTTTCAATGTTGACGTTCATGAATGGAGAAAATTCAGGTATTAATATGCATTAGCAGCAATTTTATAAGGTACTGTGCCCTTATTTCCGTTTTAAAAAATTTGAAATGGTCCTATTTTATGTTTAAATTGTTTATTTATCAAAATAAGACGGCTGAATGATAGAAAGATATAACATTTTGATCCGTTAAGCAAAAAAATGTAAATCAGTTTCCTTTGTTTACTTTTTCGAGGAAATGTACAGACACAAAAGCTCATATATATATGTAATATATAGTATAAATAGAATTTATGTATAGATATATTTGATATATGTACAGATATACATATAGAGAGATAAATAGATATATATATATATTTATGAATGCAAAGCTGTTTTTAAATAGAGGTTGTCTTTGGCAAGTTGTTTCTAATTTCATTAAGTAATATCCCTATCCTAAATCCATTAAATTGACGTTTAAACCCAATCCCATTGAAAGAAGCTGAAACCATACTATTCATGGCTACTTGTGGCGAGAAAAACGTGGCAGATCAGACATCATTAGTTGGGCTTTTTTGACATTGTTCGATTCAGGTGACAAAATTCTACTAAACATTTTCATTGGTTTTCCTGAACGGTGCTAAAACTTATCTGACGTTTTTTCCAGAAACCAAGACAGGTAACCTTTTTAGTGATTGTCAAGGATAGGGCATTGTGAAGTTATAGCTCATGACCACCCTCGAGAAGCGATTAACACACATATCCAACTGTCCCAGTTTGACCGGGGCTTTCCCTATCCCGACTTCCCTGTCCCCGTGTTCCAGTGTACTGGTTTTTCAATTTCGTTCGGTTTGTCCCAGTTTTCAAAATCTCTCTTAGTAGAAACCTGAAACTTTAGAGCTAAAGTATAATGCTGTAGAAAAAATCTGTGTTTGGTTAAGTCAGTGCCATTGACAATGAAAATCATTGCTTTAACGGAAGAATCTTTCAAAAGAATAATTTGAGTTTTGCGATTCAGATTATTATGAGATTATCCGATTTAGTTTTATTGGCTAGGTTAGCTTTGTGTTAAACCGAGAACCTAAAAAGTACAAAGGGATGAAGTTTTATTTTTTCGTACGATTTCCTAGAAATCTGGTTCCATCTATTATTGTATAGTTAATGCTTTAACAGCCCATGCTTTCAACATGATTCATTTTTAACAAAACTGCTTTATCAATGTCAGTTGTTTCCCTTAGAACACTGGAAAATAAATAGTTCTTCAGTTTAAAGAAAAACTAAAACTGAGTTTCGCCCTTGTTTTCCACTTTTAACAGACCCAATTTCCGTAACAAAGCTATCGATTCCAGAGAAACTAAAGCCTTGTTTTAGGTGGAGACAACTTATTAAAAAATCTGCAAATCTGCTATACATCTGTGGAACGAGCAACATTCAAGTGCAGCAAAAAAGTAAGACTCTATAGTACAACAGACCTTTTAAACTATTTATACTAGTTGCTGCTTTTGATTGTAGATGGTACTTTTTTGGTATGTTCAATTATGGAAAAATAAACATTTTCCGTTAATAAACGTTCTCATTACCATTTCTTTTATTAACCTACTCTGACACATATACAGGAGAAAAATTGTAAAAGACGAATTTTCCAGTGCCAAATAGGCAATTGAGTAAACTATTAGAATTTTTGCACTTGTCATCACAAGTTTTCTGACGACATTTCAAAACCATAAAGTTGCAGACAGGCCTTAACACGGCTGACTAGTGTGGCTATCTTGTTTAGTAAAAGCTACTGAAATAGTCTAATATTTTGCATAAAACAACCTGTTTCCTGAGATTCGCTGTGGTATTGACACTACCCCGCGACTGTCTTAGTCTCTGTAAGCCTTTGATAGGCTGAGAGAACAAGATTGTGCGTACTACGCTCGCTTCGGCTTCGGAAACAATACAACAAACGATTTGAAACATGAAGGGAAAGATGGGGAAAGGTTTATTAGTTAATTTACTAGGGATTCTGGGTGCTCCAGCGAAAGTAACCATTTTCCTGATTGGTTGCCTTCGGTTTTGAAACTCTATGATGGGAATGAATCCCAACAGTTGTTTTTTATCTGTCACCAAGCATTCTGTAGCCGATCTCGAACTATGTATGATCATTAATTTATGCATGGCACCCGTTAAAGAATGGTTCACACTATTGAAAAGTGAAGCAGAGTTTCATAGCATTTATTATAGTATGTCTGCAGGCAGTGCTTGGAATGCATCCGAAAGCTGTCCATGGCAGCCAGGGGTTTTTTTTGGTAATCATCAAAGTAAAAGTAGCCAAGGGAGCAACATATCTTTAACTGAAGTCTCTCTAATGGACATCGTTTGAGCCCAAGAAAGTATGATAACCCAAAAAAGGAAACACCATAAAAATACTATTTTTGTAACCTTCTGTAAATAGACCAAAAATCGCTCAGTTGTCAGAAAAGATAAAAAATATATCTAAGAATGACACATAAACAGCTAAGACAAGAGACTTTAAAAAATCTTGGCATCGGAATCATAAAGTCAAAATATTTAAATGTATTAATCCCCTCCTTAAATCTCTAACATTGGTGGAAATTTGCTTGCTAATATTTCTGATTAAAAGTGACATTCCTTATATCGAAATTCGTAGACAAATGTACTTTTATGTACTGTGTGCCTACAGAGAATGCAGATGAAGAAGAACAAGATAAGCTTAACGAGATTTTGCAGGCAGAAACAGACAAAATAAAAGCTCATGACGTATTTCTGTTAATGGAACATGTAATTGCCAGAGTTGGTAACAGCAACATAACCCGAGAACAAGTAATGGGCAACCATGGGGCTAGAGTAAAAAAATAACATTGGATAATAGCCGTGTTTTCTGTAAAGAGAGCAATTTAGTCATCGCAGGAAATATTTTTGAACGTAAGAACATCCACAAGAAGACTTAGACTTCTCCTGACGGAAATTCACTCACACGGAAACATCAATAGGAGGTGGAAGAATTCTTTTGCAGGAGGTCAAGGTATTACAGAGGAGAAGACATTGCTAGTGACCATAATATGAATTATTAAGCTAAAACTAAGCAAGACCAAAAGAGGTCTGGGGAAAACAAGTGGACTCCAACAACCTGAAAGATGGAAGGGCTAGAGAAGCATTTACACAAAAGGTGTGCAACTGTTTCAGGATTCTTTTGAAAGAGCAAGCGAGTTTAACCATGCATACATGGAACCAGGAGAAAAGATATTTGGAAGCAGAGGAAAACACAAGAAATAATGGATTCATCAGGATACATGGAAAAAATAGACGAGAGTGTGTGTGGGGGTGGGTGGGCGTGGGGGGTGGTACCAAACAAAAAATCAACTCTGCTCTGTCTGCAAGAGCAGAGAATAGGCTGAAAGCAACGTTTTTGAAACTTGACAGAGAAGTGAAGAGAATGCCATAGTCTGACAAAAGTATTAAAAGATATTTCATGTTTACACCATACCTGTACACTAAAACAGATCCTTAAGCAAATTAATGAAGTAGAATTCCCCTAAATATGCTAACTATATAGACTTGGAGAAAACCTTCTCCAAGTCCCCATTTACCCTTCTTACTGGATCCACACTTATTAAAATGGATTTTGTTGCTATTTTATTTTTTGTTTTCACATTATTTTAGTTAGTTGTCGGAGCTGATTATAATTATAGTCAAGTCAAGATCGTTATAGTCTTATCTCGACCAAAGCTTTATGTTGAGGAGCTAAAATAACTTAAAAAGGCGAGTTTGATCCCTTCTCCACATTGATTCTAGTACTATTTTTTCACCAAATAGGACAATTTTTTTTCAGTTTGATAAAATAAATTATCAATATTTTGTTTAAAAAGAGTAACAAAAACTTAAAAAATATTTTCACCTTTCCTACTTTCTAGCTTGTCCCCTGAAGTCCTAAATGTGACTGTGGCTCATTATTTTTTTCCTTGACAATTATAAACATTAGCTTATTGTAGGCAGAGATCGTGGTTTTGGACTGCTTTGCTTACTTTTTAAAGAAACAATCTGATATTTTCTTCTTCTTTCTTTCTTTATTTAATTATTTCATCTCACATTTTGACATGGCCGTATTCTTAGAGTTTTCCTTACAGTATGCTTACAACGCACGAAGTCATTAGCTGTATGGAACTGTGAAGGAGAGAAAGTAAAAAATTCAGCCATAAGATTAAAGCTGCCTTTGGACTTCAAAAAGATTATTTTCATACATTGTAGGAAAGCACTTAAAAACGAACGACCTAAATATCCTAGCTGTTAAAAACTAACTAGTAAAAACTACATCCATAAAGAAAATTAATACAACCAGGCATATTTCGTCGATGAGACAGGTTGAAAATTAACAACAAGATTTGAATTTACAAAGTTACAAACACGTCTTGAACTCGATAAAAATTATCAAAATGGGGCAGCATCTATCCAAATGTGACAGCAGTGCTCTAGTTAACAGGAAGATTATTGGTGGGGAAAGGAAGATTAAAATCAATGATAGAACTTGAGGAGTCCCATTGATTAATAAAGTGCTCGTTAGACGTAATTTCATCCAGTGTGACACACAATTTACCATCTGAGACAAAAAACAGAAAGAGACCAAAGACCCTTTTACTGGTACCAAAAATAGGAGCGAGCCAGCGTGCTACACCTTATTAAATGCCTTAAACGTTTTCGAGTTGTAACATGCTTTTCGTTAGATACATTTCACAAACCTATTTAGATAGATATGGGTCATCTGCATTTTTGAAGACAGGGACAAGATTAGAAACTTTCTATGAAGGTGGGAAACAAGATTCTGAGAGGCAAACATTAAAAAGTTGGGATGACCAAGAAGATAGATATGTCAGAACACTTTTTCAAGACGACCACCGAAATTGAATCTAGACCGGGATGGGGGTGGGGGGCTTTAGATTTAGATTAATCAACCTTCAAAATAATCTTTGGATTTATTTTTGGATTTATGATGATAGAGCCTAAAATCTGTGCAGTTTGTCAGGGAAATTTGCCAAATAAAGAACAGTGCCATTTAGAAAAGAGCCACCAAAAACAATCTAGCAAAATGATAAGCCTTTTCCCTTGGAGGACAGAAAAAAACGAATACCATAAAACTGTTGAGGAACCACCGACTTGGAATAATTCAGAACAAAAATGTAAATCATGAATGAGCTTTGACTTTCAGGTATTTAGGAAGAAGTAAATTTATTAATTCGTTCACCATTGAAAGAGTTAGCATCATAAAAGTCAGCTTGAAAGAAACCCATGATCCATAAGCTCCATCACGTTGAAGTAAACATTAAATTAGTTACGATTACAATAAGCAATGAGAAGAACAATGAGCATGGAACTAGAGAAGAAGGAGGTATGACTTTTTAAGTGACTACTATACTACTATGTTGTAGGACATCAGCCTGTAGCAGGTGGAGTTGATGTTCTAAGTAGTTATTACATTTCATGTGCGGCTGTGTTACTTGATTACAAATAGTTTGTACCCCCTTACTGCTAGCATTTGTGTTGTTAATGTAACATTAGTGACTGATATGGAAAAAACCCCCAAGAGTTCAAGAAATAGCATGGAGGAGAGACTGGGAATGAAATTTAATTGTTTAATCATAACTCGAAAATCTGGTGAAGAGGGGTTTTGGTTAGCAAAAGGATTACTCTGTTTACATAAAAATGCAAGAAGATTCAGTTGTATTTCGAGCAAGCAAGGCTGTGTCAGGAAAGAAAAATATGTTTTCTTTTTCAACTACACTGAGACGCAAGGTCCGTCTTTTCTCCTGATATGATATAAACGTTCTTTGTTAAAAGTTCTGAAACTAATTAGAAATGAACAAAACGGAAGATCAGAAGTATGTCATCAGGTACCTTTATCCTTGTTTCAAAGGGTGACATTAAATGACTTTCCTATCAATACGGTCTGTCTAGTCAAGACCCGTGCTCACCTGAAAAGGACAATGCAGTAGTTGTTAAAAATATGCCTGTGGCATTTAAAGATAATGTTATTTGTAAACTTTTCTCTTTATCTACTATTCCAAAGAGTTGGCCGACACAGCAGTACTTAAAAGCAAAGCAGGGGTAAAGTTTTATTAACATTAACTTAACCACGTTTCTAAAGAAAGATCAATAGCACACACACACACACACACACACACACACACTCACACACACACACACACACACATATATATATATATATATATACTATTTATCTATACATCTATTTATCCATCTATTAATCTATCTATCCCCCTATCTATTTATCGATGTATCTATCTATCTATCTATCTATCTATCTGTCTATCTACCTGTCTACACAAACACACACATATACATATATATATATATATATATATATATATATATATGTAATATACCAGTGTAGTGTATATTTTAATATTTTATGGAAACGAAATAAAATTTTGTACGTTTCAGACTATATATATAAATTTCATCAAAGCAGGTAGTCGTCTTTAAAAGTATATAAATTTCAACAACAAAGACATTTTGTATGATAGGACAAGCTTTCGTATGTATACTTCGTCAGACGTGACGAAGTAAATATACGAAAGCTTGTCCTATCATACAAAATGTCTTTGTTGTTGAAATTGATATATATATTCATAAATAAATGTATATAAAATGTATTGTTTTGTATGAAAATTTTGTTAGTTTATAGCAATAATAAATGTAACCTTCAAGTATAGCTAACTTCGACTCGACTCTGGAGTTTCTATGTCAGTAGTCAGCAATTTTTCAATAGTTACACATATGAGTAGGATATTTTATTGAAAGGAATAATTGAAGTAAAGTTTGGAGGCATATTTGATAAACATCTATATTATTAAGCCATTTCCTTGTAGTGATATTTAATTTTTGCCACAGGCAACGAAATTTCACTGAGGTTTTCAGACCTTTTTAAAGGGTTCATTTTATGTTATTAGTTTACGAGATCGACAAATAGTCTTAAGTTGGACTATTTTAATCCCTTTTTGATCTTGTAATATTAATTTAAATATTTGATAACCCATTTGAAACAGCGCTTTAGAGCAAAGACCTTGAACTGTTAATTACCGCCTGCAAAGCCATGTTGATAGAAAGCCGTTTCACAGTCCTCTGTGTTTCTATTTTGACAAAGACGGTTTTTCTATCGCTCTAAATAATCGTTTTATGTCCATTAAACACAATTTGCTTACAGTTCCGTTCGGACATAATCAACTTATTTGAAATTATTGATTCCAGCAGTATAAAGCTGTGGCTTGATGATTAAAGTTTACTGTTTTCTTTTTCAAAACGTTATTAGATGTGCACATTTTATCGAAATGGATTAGATAACCGGATCATTCGTGACCTTTTCAGGGTGTCTTTGTATTTAATGTCAGACGATTAAAATGTCTACTATTCTGATGAAAAAGAAGACGAGAAATTTAAAAAGACTGAAAAAATATTTCATGTTTTCTTATTTTTAAGGCAAGTGTAAGTTGTTGAAGATCTAATGGTGGGACATGCAGGTTAATATTGAAGAATAAACTTTATTTTAAGTGAAAGACTTTAAATCGAAGTTAGGTACCAGGCTTTTGAAATAAAGAAAAGAGACTGGAAGACAGTGGAGCCAATGTGGAGCCACAGGATATAGTGATCTACTCAGATATTACGCTCTTGTCAGATTTTTTAAAAATTCATTGCCGTGTCTCTCGAAGTGTAAATTATGCAAAAATAACTGCTGTCTCAGTAGGAAATTCTCTATTTTTGTAACATTTATTGGACTGTCCCTCTTTCAAACCATGAAAGGTTCGTCTTCATTGAGATTTTCCCCAAGAATTAATAAACAGCACTACATTGTCTCTCATCTGTTAGGATTGAGAACACATCAAGAATTCGCCACTAAAGCTTCTTTCTTTGATGACGACTTCGTATTTCTACCTTCATTTTATTGACGCTTACCATCGCTTTGTCATAGATCGTACGATGTCATTACTTTTGCTTTAAATGGTAGATTGACCCAAAGAAAGATGCTCAAATGGATTTTGTATATCTCTCTGCGATGATCATTTGATCCACCTAGCCTTCTCAGGTTGTTTTGACGGTATTAGTCAGATGGTATCTACATGGTTTTGAGTGACGAAGTTTACAAAACTGCTCAAACGCAGTGGGGCTAATTTATAGACCTTGGAAATGACACAACGCTTTATCAACCCCAAATACCCCGAAACATCATGACATTCCCAGCTCATAACATAGCGAGCCTTTACACGTCTTTTTCTTGTATTTTGGTTTCCTTTTTAGAGAACGGATACTTTAATCGATAGTACCCTTGGTAAAAAGTGTGCCTTATTTGTCTTTCACAGATTCTATCAATGGAAGACTGGAACGGA
The DNA here is from genome assembly GCA_003991215.1 of Morbakka virulenta. Taxonomy (NCBI): domain Eukaryota; kingdom Metazoa; phylum Cnidaria; class Cubozoa; order Carybdeida; family Carukiidae; genus Morbakka; species Morbakka virulenta. The sequence continues at coordinate 1,764,591 of RDPX01000094.1, read as the reverse complement.
AGCAACAGATCAAGAAAAAGGTGGAGGGAAAGCGCAAGACACCATAAAATGCAAGAAACACGGATCGCCTTCGAGAACCTTCTGTTGGAAGGTCCTTCCTCTTGGGTTGGTCCAAAGCTAGCTCTCAAAAATTTCAAGACCACCCTTCCTGCATGGCTGAGGCCCATAACTGAAAATCCAACCAAGGGGAGACCAGAGCTCTATTATTGATCTCTGCCAAGCGGTTGAGAAGCGATACAGCACATATTTCGTTAAGTGTCCATTTCAACAACAAAAAAGTGCAAAACAATTCCAACGGAAACAGTAAACAATATGTTTCTAACGCTTCAACTAAAAAAGCGAATGAACCTTGAAATAAAACACGAAGTATCCTTTTCAATTAACAAGTGTCGTGATAAAATATGATACTTTTGAAAATAAAATTATAGCGGGCCAATTAGGAAATAGGAAAATAGGGCAAAAAAGTCATTTCTGGATCATAACCTTGTTACAAAAAGAGGCAATAGCTTGTTTCAAAACGACCTGTTTTCACGAAGCAGTTGTAGTGAAAATCATGGCGCTCACACAACCAAATTGCTTCCAGCTAAATTGCGTTCAGCTTTTGGTTTCAGGCTATCAGCGTGATCTGCTTTCAGGAACAGTTGTGCTGAAGCCGAACTATCTCCCTTTAATTTAATTATTCGTAATATAAATATGCCTGTAAATAGAAAATAGATGTATGATTGGTTAGTTGAAAATCAGTTACTATGTTTTTGTAGTCTTTTTTGTCAAATGGACCGATTATTACAAAACGCAGGACAACACAACAAGAACATTGCAATTTTCTCTCTTTGGTCGCACGTCTCAAAGCTGATATGTAAAACAAAGGCGGTTACCATCTAACAAAACAATACACCTGTAATTGTAAAAAAAAAAGAACAAGTTTAAAGACAAATTTGTCAAAAATTTTTAAGTGAATTTCCATAAGAATCTTGGTGTGGGATATACAAAGAGGAAGAGCGGATGGGGAGGAGAATTCGGAGAGAAGTAAGAGGAAGCAATATTTTTTGTTAGCTGCTGCATTTAGAAAAAGAATTTTACAGTGAAAGCTTTATAGCTTTTGTATGGTTACTGGTTCAAAACCCCACATTGGTGAAAAAGTTGCACTTTTGTTTCGAGTCTAATGTAAAGATCAAGAACTAATACAATTCCTTATAGAAAATCAAACATTCACCCAGATCAATTAATTGGTTGAAAATAATGAAGTATTAAAAAATAGAATGACTAATTGACGAGAAAGACTTCGTTTCTGCAACACTTTTTTGCTACACTTCTGCTCAGGGGTACGGGGCGATAACTAAATACCACTGGCAAGGGAATAGTAATCAATAGTTCAAAACACTGTCCAGAAGAAGATTTAATTTTGCAATGAAATAGGAAGGAAATCAGCTATTGAAATTCTGATTAATGCAGTGCGAGGCTCCAGCTACTAACCTCATTCTGGAAACAGTACCAATGTTGGATATTTTGGAAATGGATCAACATTGCACAGTTGGGTACATTTTTCAAAGATGAGGTATTGTTTACATTGTTATATTGTGACTGTGACCTCGGCTAAAATTGCGAGCAAACCAATAAACAAATAAATAACAGTTTTTGGATACTGTTATCTAAACAAACAGCCACTATAATACGAGTTTTCAATATAGCGCATGCCGTGCTGTGGAAGTAATCAATACCAAAATTACAAGGAGTAAAGTTGCAGATTTTCTGGTTTGCTATTTAACTTACTAGTAACGATAGTTAGCAAATGAGAATAATGTTTTACTGCCAATATTAAGTTTATAACACCACACGGTGTTGATCACTTCAGAGAAACCGTTGCTTTGCTATTAATTTTGGTGTAAGAATATCATATTTAGAAAGGTTGTCGAAGGCTATAACATTGTCTATCTCCTTCTGTTAGCTTAAATTCTGAAAGAGGTTACCTAAACTAAAAGTTCCAGCTACAAAATAGCAGCTTTGACGGAAAATTTTTAATTTGACAAAAATGGGCTACTTTGGACAGAGTAAGCATGTAGAAAAATTTGCTTGTGAAAAGAGTGTGGTCCCTTTGTGAGGTCTTTCAACAGATTTAAGGAAAGACAAGCCTACAAAGTGCTATGTAACCTGATATAAGTCAAAGGTGGCAAATGCTGTGTTGATAGTGAGACCGTATTTTATTGGATTAAAAACAGTTAAGCATGGAAACAGTTTGTTCTGCAGAGAGTGAGCGACATCCTACATTTACCTAGCATTAACTCCTGGGGACATTGTGCTGGAGTATGCAACCCAGCTGATTCGGAGTCATGGGGTGTTTTTGCCTCTGTCTTTTACAGACTAGATTATGGTGGATAACTCCCCACTGGTTGTGAATGTGTAAAATGTACTGGGCAATAGAACTGTTGCTGCAAGATGATAGCACATTCAAGGAAAAGCAATAGGTGACATCCATTTTGCTTTTTCCTGTACAGAGTGAATAGGCTTCATTGTCACAGGCCATTGACATCAAATACTTCAACAATCTTCAGACTATTACGTGCAACTGCGTGGGTCTAACGATTTGTGCATTATATATTAAATAGAACAAACAGTTTAAGCGAGTTGCAGGTAGTTCAACCGCAACAAAGTTAGTCAACGGAAAAGTAATAAGGATTCTTGAAGCCCATCTAAAGAAGACTGAAGATTATTGAAAAGTCAAATCTCACCTTTGACTGTTCGAAAAGATACTGTCGTTAAATGCGGAAAGAGGCTGAATGATTCCAGCCTAGAATTTCGGGGTACACATCCAATTAGTTTACCGAGAGGGTATAAATTCACAGAGATTGTTGTTAAGACTTTCCACAATCAAGTACACCATTTACGGTTGATGTGGATTTTGGCAGAACTGAAGATACTTTTGTGAGTTTACAGGGGAGACATTTAAAAAGATAATCTCCAACTGTGTTTTGTAAAGAAATATCAGGGCAAAGGCTGTAGTAAACCGAGATTTGCTGGTTTGACAGCATTTAGAGTAGCTGGATCACCCTCATTCTCCAGAATAGGAACAGACAAAGCGGGGCCGTGGTATTATAAGTAAAAAAAAGGAATGAAAAAATGCTACATTAGAGTAATTACATGTTTCGCAACCACAGCTTTATTCCCAGGTTTGCTTGAGGACCTACCTGGACCAACATATGTTTTGTCTAAAAAGACTCATTGCTGAAAAAGGTTGTTCACAAATTTTCAATTCAGATAAAAGAAACAATTTCATATTTGCCTGCAGATTCCTATGCAAACTCCAGTCTAATCTTTTCTTTTAAACGTTTTTGCAAAGAAAGAGAAACCCAATGGAAATTTTATATCGAGAGGAATCTCTGAGTGGAGCTTACTTTGAACGATTGGTAGGCACAGTGAAATATGTCTGGAAAACGTCTTGGGTATAGTGAGGCTCAGTTTTGATTAATTGGATATCATCTTACCAGAAATTGAATGCACCTTGAGTCCACATGGGTCTATTACATATAATTATGATGACATTGAAGCACATCAAGAGACTCATTCATTCCTTATTTATGGTAGAAAGCCAAATTGATTCGATATTGTAAGCTGAAGACGAGGATTTTTATCAGAGTACAACTAGCTGCACAAGACACTTTCTGTATTTACTGAGAAAGTTAGAGCACTTTAGCTCATGTTGACACCGAGAATACCTGGCAGTTCTCCCAAAATCTCACAGACAGTAAGCAGGTAAAGAAGGATGATATTGTGTTTATTGAAGAAAATAAAGTTAAAAGGAATCGCTAGAGAATTAGTAAATCTCTACAAGTATTTTCGGGTAAAGAAGGGGCAGTAAGAAGTGTTAAGGTATTGAATTGATGCAAAGGGAAGAGAGAGAAAGGTAATCAATCGTCCTTTTACAGAGATTTTATCCTTTAGATATTAAAAGTGGTGAAGTACAGCATGATATAACCAAGAAGGATGATACAGAGGGTAACGAAAATCGAATGAACAGTGAGAAGGCAGATTGTCCGAGCCTGCAGTGGCGGACCGAACCGGCATGGTCCTTGACTTGCTCTATTTAAAGTCGAGGCAGGGGGAGCGTGGGGCCTTCTCACTAATTCACTATGAGATAATTGTAGTTAAATGTCAAAATATTTTAAATATAAATCACGAGAAGAGGCAGGACAAGATTAGCTTGGTTCCATACGCATATGCCACCCACATGGCTGAAGATATGATGTTTGTGAATCATCAAAACAGAATCATGTATAAGGTAATTTTTAGACAAGACAAGCTAGAATTTTTCGGACGTTCAGAGAGAAGGAGAATAGACTTCAAGATTGATAGTTTCTTTGATACAAGAAAGCTTTTAATGCCTTTACTAGTCTGCTGAATCAGTGTATAAAGAAATCTCTATGTAGATTTTGAAGTTTTAACACCCCCAAAAAACTCCTTTGTTTTGTTGAAATTCTATTGGATACCATATTAAGTAACCTTTTATAATTACTTGTCTACATCATGATATAGTGCTTAGTCCCTCTAGACTGTTTTCTTAACTGAGGTGTGGTGTCCGTTGCTCTACTTACTTTGAAAACGATAACCTTGCTGCTTGCTGCTTCAATACCTTGCTTTCTTTTGCTTTTTTTCTTTTGTCACCCTAACCAAGGCTGGGAGCTACTTCAGTGCACAGGTTTACCTTTCTTATATGATTTTAAAATTTTTTTAAATCTTTTTATTTATTGTTTTTTCCTTCTTTTAAATTGAAACGAGGCGCAGTACTCCCAAGGACGTCGATGAGGCTCGAATAGGAAATCTCTTGCATGATAAGCTGTTGGCTTAACCACTCGGCCACTGTTGCTTATTTTCATGACCATTGGACTTACTGTTCGAATTTTAAACTCTTTTCATATCTTGTAAGACGATATTAATCACCATAAAAGGGGACTTTGACAGCTCGCCAATTTTTGCATGGACAAAATTGATTGGTTGGGCCCAAATAACACGCAAAATTCTCCTGAGCATACCCTTGACTTCCTTGGAGAAATTATTTCAAAACATGTTTTAACTCTCGCGAGAAGAAAGGTGTGACAATAAAACCATGCAAATAATATTGCAATGCTACTTACGTGGTTTCCACTGCCCAGGGGATGAAGTGGTAGAAAGTGCAATGCGCGTGCGGGGAAGTAGAAACAGAAAGACGAAAGTCCGTTACTACTTCCACATGTAATAAATCCAAGAGGGGTGGAGTCTATTATTTGGGATACTCTCAGATAGTATTTTAAAATACCGGTGTATCTTTTGAGGCAAAACTTTTATTTCCAAACATTTAGAGGAACATATAAGGGAAAGGGGTTTCCATTTGTATAAACTAGCAAATACGTAGGTCTAAGGAATTTTTTTCAATTTGCCTTAACATAAAACGTGTATTATACAGAACATAAATAATACCGTCGATAAATGGCTTACAAAAGTAATATGTTATGTATTATCTCTATAAGACAACCTATATTTACAAGGGAATTTTCTGGTTGCCAATGGTATTAAAAAATTTTTTAAGAACTTGCCAGTTTAATCTTAAGGGTTATGCCAGTTGCCAAGATGGTTAAAATAAGATATTTCAAAACTGTAAACATGCATTTAACCCAACAAAAATGAATTCATTCTTTTTATTATTCTAATGTGGGCTTTGGATACGATGTCCCTTGTACAATTCGGGCATCAATTTAGATAATCTGAAAGACGTCGAGAGAAAAAATCGTGATTCCAATATTTCCGAATACTCTTTTTTGAGACCAAAAGAAGAGAGGCATGGCGTTTGCATTGCTTTTAAACTAGCGTAAATTAATGACGGATACAGGAGGGGGGGGGGGGAGCTACAGCTGTTTGAATTAAACAACATAGTCTTTAATTACCTTCATGGAGTGGAATATTCTTGCTTACAGCACAATCTTAAGAGACTGTGCAAAAAATCTTCTGTTAAGTTCACAAATGGATCCATACTGAAATGGAAAATGGAAATTTCTTCTTACCAGTTGCGATTGGAGATGGATCTTATGCATATTATTGTATGCAGTTATATTCATACAACACAGTGTAATAAGAGAACATGTAACGAGGGATAGTTTTGCTCGTGTTTGATTTTAAGTGTGACCACCTTTAGTTGCATTATCTTCGAATAATTTCCTTTTTTTTTTGAGAAAACTCTTTATATTTTCTTCTTTTCGCGAGAAGTAGAAATTCCGTTAAGGACTGATAGACACACTAACACACTAATAATACAGTGTTCTTTTCTTTTAATTGGAAATATAATACCACAAAGGTACACAATGGAAATTATTCCCTTCAGACGTCCAAAAGCTAGCCTGCAAGCCCTTAACTGACTGTTCACTTGTTACTTATACTACACTAAGCATATCTTTATTGGTTGGCAATGTTTAGATAGAGCGTTACATAACGACGGAGCTGATTGGAAAGAAAAAGAGAGGAAGGAAGAAGATAAAGCTGTCCAACTGAATGAAGAAGCCGGAGGATTTTGCAAATTCCTACTGCAAAGAGAACTGTCATCTTAACAGATACCAAACGTATCTCTAGTGATATCAGATATGTTCAGTGAAAGCAAATTTCGAAATACTAGAAATAAAGTTTTCTATTTTACAAAGAAGTATTGATCAATTATCTTTCAAAAACACTTCGTGGATCAAATAAATCAAAACAGTTGCTAGGCTAATCAATGAAGGCTAATCAATGAAGGCTCATAACAAAGCTTGTTGCAAGTCTTTAAAGTAACATCCAAGTTATATCTAGAGGTTAAAACTATTTTATAGCTCACTACCGTTGTATCAAATACCACATCAAAGGATCAAACACTATCGATTTTCTTTCTCAGCAAACCTCGTCACTTTTACAGCCCTCATTTTTTAAAACTGATACCAATGAATTAGAGAAGTCACCTCGGAGTAATCTAGGGCGGACATGTTCACCTTCGCTACCCGCATGGTAACACGGCTGGGGCTGTAAAAAAATTTTTCTTTACATCATTCACATAAGATATAAACACCATTTTATCGTACAGAAAAGTACATCTGTGATTCTATACAGATTTTTAAGGAGGGAAGGATAATTAAAAGCAGCAATTATATTATGGTGTACCGGAAGAAAAATTAATCCAATGAAAAATAAGAAGTGAATGTTGGCATGAGATATCGTACAATATCAATATAGCTTGTCTTTTATGAAAAAACAAATCATTGTTATAAGCGTTCCTGCTTTCAGAAGTAAAAGCAGAAGAAACATAGTTAGGATAATTTCTAGACCCTGGTCAGTATGACTGGATAAATGGAAAAAAGTGACACTCTTGATGCTTTTGTATGTCCAATCGCTAATAAGATACCAACAGAAGATATACCAGGCTTTATTGTTACCATGCAGTTTTAAGAAATTCTTGGACTAGATTGGCTTAAAATAAAGTACTGCCACATAAACAAGTAAGCCACAAAATACGACACTTGTTATTAAAGATTTACCTTACAAACGTATTTGACCAAAACAATTTACAGAAGTACATTCTCCTACATTTTGAAAACACCCTGGCTATAACAAGCCTTAATTGAAATAAAATTCTCGACGTAAATAACTAAAATACTCTTCCTCTTTTTTGAAAAAAATGTCTTTGTAAGTATAAATTCCTTTTTCGTAATTAATCTCTAATATGAAAAACTATTAGGCCTATTTTTAACCCTTGAAGTAAGGTAATGGTATGCAGCCATCACATCTCCTCTAACAAACGCCTAGCCTCAAATAAACGCCACACTTTAATAAAGGCCATACATTAATTAACGCCACGCACTAATAAACGCCACACACTAATAAACGCCACCTTCTAATAAATATCCCAGCATAAAAAGCTGGATTTTATTTTTAAAAAAAGAGGATACACAGTAACGCACAACTGCTCAGTCCATTCTTTTATTCTTCATTAAGACCATAAAAAGGATATTTGGTAACAGTAGCGATTACAATTTAATTCATTGTTTCAAAGAAGGGAGGCCATGTCTAAGAGGGCTTTCTTCGTTCAAAGATCAGCTTCAAGTTGCAGAAGAGGTGAGACTGAAAAAGAATCCGTTTCAACCAACAAATTCTGATAAAGAAGATGCAGCTGAGGGATCTCTTCTTTTGGATAAAGACAGAGATTAAGACGTCGATGTAGAATTATAATGAGCTGATTTCTTTGTAATTATTTTTTATAAATTGTAAAATATTTGCTTTGAAAAAAACGCCTCAAAAATCTGGTTAAAAATTTAACAAACATCGCGGCGTTTATTAGTGGAAATACGATAGCTTAGTTCTAGTCTGAGCATATTTGAAATTGAATTCAAGAGAAAATGTTATAGAATTTATCCATTGTTTTTGAAATCGAAATCGAATGATTGGATATGTAACAGGTTTTCTTATTCTTAGCGAAAGGAAACATTTTGTATTAGTAATTAAACTACTAAACTAACTCAATCAGAATTGGAAAAGGCTTGTGGTTTGCGCAGTTAAGGCATGATTAAAGATGCTTATAAATTTGGAGAGACAAAGCCAGTTTTTAATTGGTAACCAACAAGAGTAAGAGAATGCAGCTTACATAGGCCTAAAAGCCTCAAAAGAAAGTACAACTTATTATCTGAATGTATTATTAAAGAAAAAGCCCATAGCCTGACAGTATTATTTTGATAATTCAAAATTTGATCACAGTTTAGAATCTTCCAAATCATGGTTCGTGAAGTGAAACTTTGTGTCAGATGACCCCTAGATAGTAGCAAATTTATATTTCAATTATTTTGTATTGACATTAAGTGAAGGGTGGGTTTAATAGTAAATAAGTTAAGATATTTGATCAGATTTTCAAGAAAAAAGCTCTATATTTTAGAGCAGATAGTTGTGCTGTTAGAAAGCCCGTCAGAGTCAGGTTGGCGAATTTCTCTTATGTCTGTGATTATCAGGTTTTGCTAAACCTAATTGTGTCACTTGCTTTGTACTTTTTCTGCGTCATCTTTATTCAGGAGAAAGAAGATGGGTGTCATGTTGTCTACTGGGTAGTTGACAAAGCTTTGCTAATAATATAGTGAAGAGAAGGGATGCATTTTAGTAAGTATTCGACTCATTCCACCATTAATGGACTAAATAGTCTTGGCTTCATCTTTTTGGTTCTTACATTTACATCTTAAACAAACACAGTAAAACGAGAGATGCCTATATATTTAAAGGAGACATCATCGAGCTTCAATTTTCAAACCTTTGTTTATCCACAGTTAAGATAGAACTTGCTTAATCTAATATCATAAATACATTGGATCTGCTTATAGCTCCTGCTTTGCGCTGGAAAGCACTTGAAATGTTTTAAAATTGCCTTTAAAAAATAGAAATATCAAAGAGTTTTCGAAGCAGGCAAAATGTCGACAATAACACCAAAGGGAATTTCTTAGGAAGTAGCTAAGTTGAAGGAACCAAGAGTTTTTATTGGCATTACATTTCAACACTTTGAATCAAGTATGTTAATATATAAGTTAGATATAGGTCATATACAGTATATTTGCTAGTATATTTATTTCCAGTCATCTTTTACAAATTCTATTTGATTTAAACACTTTTGTAGATATAATCCTAGAGGTCAGTTCCATCAATCCATAGTCAAACAGTGTTTTTCCCTGTGAAATATTCTATACCAGGTACCTTCTACAATTAAATTTACCTTTTTCTTCTTTTAAAATAATCAAACCAAGAGACATATATGACAAAAGTAGGTGGATACTTAATTTTAAAAATTGGATGAAAAGGCTTCAGTTAAATTTCGGTTAAAAGCCATCAATTGAACAGAAATATTTCTTTCTGCAGCAAAATATTTTCAAATTTGAAATTTTTTCCTCCTGCAGAATGGTTTGCTATAATTTAAGTCAATACAAAGCAGCTCTCTCAAAACCTAAGGAGGTCTTCCACTCATCATCACTTGATTGTCTTAGGAGATCTAAGGTTGTACTTTGGAACTAAAAAAGGTTTCTCAGAAAGAATAAAGCAACCATGTTTCACAACTAAGCGTATTTTTCAGGAAGTATTTAGTACATAATCAGCCAGGTTTCTTCAAATTGTGAAACAAATTTAGTACTAGATAATATGATCACAGGAAACCAGAAAAATATACTTTCTGTAATGAAAACACAAAAAAAGTGTGTTTATTTTGGTGACAACCGCATTTCAAGGGAAGAAAAAATTGAGGTCATATCTGACGTCAAAATATTGTACACGCTTTTCTTTTTATAAGAATAGCTTCTATAAGAATATCAGAGTGAAAATTGCCTAATTTGTAAGAATATCTTAAGAATATTTCCAGGGTGAGTTTCGTAAGAATAAAATTGTAGTAAAACAGAAATATTATGGCAATTAAAATAGACAAGTCTGAAATCTTTTTGAACATACTTCATGATACATATCGGGTGTCTAAAAAGAACTATACATTTTTAAAAAACTTTAAAATACAGTTGACTCTCTCTAATTCGAATCTCCGTAATTCGAATCTCTCCTTAATTCGAACAAATTCAAAGTCACGGTCAAATTTCCTTAAGAAACTCATAAATCACCTCCCTTAATTCGAACCTCTCTAATTCGAAAAACTCTCTAATTCGATCCAATTTTCAGGCTCCTACGGCAAGATTCTCTCCCTAATTCGAATTATTGTGATGTAAAGGATGCCTTAAGCATAATCGAACGTTATATCGAATTGCGAATTTTCATTCGAATGTTTTGATTTTGAAAACGCAGCATCCTTGGTTGAGTTGATTGATTGTAGATACATACAAGATGGCGTCAGCAGCGACAGCAAAGCCAAAGAAAAGGGTGCACAATGAGCATACCCTAGAGATCAAATACAAAGCCTTGATGGAGCTGCAAAAAGGAAAAACCAATAAAGAAGTGGCGATATTATTTGGTGTCCCATCCAACACTCTTTCCACGTGGAAAAAAAATAAATCAAAGATCTTTGAGGCTTATGAAAAAAAAGGCAGCACCTCTACCAAAAGAGTCAAAGTTGACACATACGATCAAGTCAATAAAGCGGTGCTTCAGTGGTTTATTAAAATGAGATCAGACAATATCCCTGTAAATGGTGTTTTACTCAAGGAAAAGGCACTATACTTTGCGAAGGAACTTAAGGCCGAAAACTTCCAAGCTTCAGATGGCTGGCTGCAAAAATGGAAAAGCAGGTTGGTTTGTAGTGTTTTATTTCTCTTAAAAGTTTACGTCTACAAAAATTTAGGTAGTCTTTCCTTCAGAATATTAATGTACTTTTCTTCGGCTGTAAACATCAGTCTGCATGGAACTTTCATCCCCAAACCATCATTTTTATTCACAACTTTTGCAGTGACAACAATTTTGCATCGATTTTCTTTGAATGCTTTCAAAAAATAGAATATTGTCTTTGCAAATTTTCCGGATTGTCCGAGGGGAAGATGGCCAATGACAACGTCTTTTCCTTTCTGATAAACTGCGACCGCATATTTATCTTTGATGTTCTCAGGCTGCATAGCTGTGTCTAAATTCTCACCAACTGAAGGAGTCCAGGTCTCCTTGTACACATGGTGGCCCATAACAAAAGCATCCATACTAAAATTTTTCTCCAAAATCAATGGTATTTCCTCAAGACATAAGATGTCTTTGACCGATATGCCACTCACAACTGTCATGCTTGCTTTGTAAAGGAATTTTAGAAAGAACTGATTTAAAATCCTTCAACTATAATTATTGCTAAGGCTTGTTTTACACTTCATAAAATATACATTTTTTTGTAGATTCGGCGTATCGTTCAAAACAATAGCGGGTGAGGCTAAATCAGTTACTGAAGAAATGACGGGCCCATGGCTTGAAACCACCTTGCCGACAATCCTGTCCCGGTATCCATTAGAAGATATTTTTAACGCTGATGAATTTGGGCTGTTTTATCAGTGCCTGCCTGACAAAACCTATCACTTTTCCAAAGAAAAATGCATCGGAGGCAAACACAGCAAAGTGCGTCTCACTGGAATGGCTGCAGGAAATCCATACGGGGAAAGATTACCGATGTTTGTGATAGGGAAGTCAAAGACACCTCGGTGCTTCAAAGGCTTAAGACACATCCCATGTCGTTATCGAGCCCAGAAAAAGAGTTGGATGAATTCCGAATTGTTTGAGGAGTGGGTCAATGAACTTGATCGAAATTTTGGTGTCAAACAGAGAAAGATCGCGTTGATAATAGATAATTGCCCTGCTCACCCAGAGGTCCCAGGACTGAAATGGGTAGAGCTAATCTTTCTTCCACCGAATACAACTTCTATCACGCAGCCAATGGATCAGGGTGTTATTCGATCCCTCAAGGCAAAGTATCGTTCCCTTGCGGTCAAAAAGCAGATCCAAAATTTGGAAAAGAAAAGTGAACTCCCTAAATTTTCGATTCTAACTGCAATGACAATGCTGGAAAAAGCATGGGCTTCCCTTCCCAACAAGACGTTCACAAATTGCTTCAAAAAGGCAGGTATATCAACAGAATCAATGGAGAGGGCAATGAATGACAAAGATGATCCTTTCGCTGATTTGGAAGCCGAAGAAAATGTTATCAAGGGTTTGGAAGAGGATCTTGCAACGATGAAAGATAAATATCATGTGGATTGTGAAATGACAGCTGAAGAGCTTGTAGATATTGATTTTCAAATATCGATCAGTAGCACCTTATCCGATGCTGAGATAATTGCCGAAGTTTCCGGAAATTATGCAGAAAACAGTGACGATGATTCAGATATTGAAGAAACTCAAGCCTACGACACCGTTACCAAGCCAACATTTGCTGATTTGAAAAATGCCATCAGCATATTGGAGGATTATAGTGTATTTTCAAAATTTGGAGCAGATTTGCTTAAAGCTATGAAAGATGTAAATAGAGCTGTTGATTTAGATTGTTTTTTAAATAAGAAGCAGTCAAATATTGATGATTTTTTTATGCCATTTTAAAAATCTGAAATAAAAAGATGAACAGAAAAGCTAAGTCTTCTCCTTTTTAATTAACCCATTTCAGTCCAAAGTTTAATTTTCTAAAATTGAAATTTCTCTCTCTAATTCGATTTTTTGCCTTTTGCCTTTAGGAATTCGAATTAGGGAGACCTCCCCTTATTCGAATCTCTCTCTAATTCGATCAAAAATTTATCCCCCTTGGAGATCGAATTAGAGAGAGTCAACTGTATAGTAAAATAAGAATTTTTAAAAAAAATTTTTATTCTTCTATGTTTGATTGACTTTGTGAAGCCAAAATGTCCGAGAGTTTTTTGTTTCTTCACTGGGGTAGCCATCACACTGATACTTTAATACTTCTCTTACACAACTCTACGAGAAAAGAATTTTCTCATAACAGACCATACACTTTCAACAACGTCATCGAGTAGAATGTCACGTTAGAATGTTGACGTTCGAATTGTGACGTTATTATTCAATGAATTTTCAAGCTGTTTGGAAAAAATAAAAACTAAAATATAAGACCATATTAAGAATATTTCACCCTTATATTTTGTCAAATCATAAGAATACTTCACCCTCAACAAAATTTTACTATTCCTATAGAAAGAAAAGCGTGTATGTTGTCACCATCATCAATCTCTCTTCTACAATTGTTTTATCTCGGTTACATTTGTTCTAAAGACGTTTATTTATATGACAGGATGATACGGAGTGAACAACTTTAAAAAATTTTTAGCACCAAGATATTTAAATATTCAAGGAAATTTCCGCACTGTACCATGTTAACCTTATGTTAAAGTCATTCTTCAATTAAATGTAATAAAATACAAATTTGAAAAAAGGAACTGAAAAGTGGTTTAATTTGCTCATTGGACAGACTAAAATACATTACTAACTCTACGAATAAGCATTTAAAATATCCATTACATTACATTGTTAGAATAAAGAATAGTGCAGTATATGGCTGCACTAAATAAAGTTGAATAAATTAATTGAAATCCTAGTATTATTTAATAAAACAGGAAGAGTTGGAATTACTCGAGATCCAAAATTTCCTTTCGCCCCTTCATGCATTTCCTGAATTGCACTATTATGTTCTGAATTATTATGTAGTCTTACTTTAAAAAAACCATGTTAACTGTTGCATTGAGTATTAGTTTATTACAGCCTTGTAGTGTGACATTTCTCGACATCGTTATCAACATCTATCAGAGCTTCCAAAAGCCAAAATTTTTCTCTGTGACCCTAGCCACCAACCTCATGATAAATGTGAGAACTCTTAATCGTTTTGCATCTTTACAAATCTTTACAATTACCAGTGTTTATGACACAAAACAGGAAACTACTTTAAGGCTAAGACAGAGAAGCCTAGTCCTTCCCGATATCTTGCAGAACGGGTTTCCTTTGAATGCAGGCTCCATCCTTTGACCTTACTGATGCAATTTCTTCAAGAGGTATTCTTGATTCTATTTCTTCTATTTTACTTTTGGCAAATGGATTTATAATAACACTGTCATTCAAGGACGTTTCACTATTCCTTTCTGTATCATCGATTTGGCTTTCTTCAAAAAATGTTCCTAATGATCCAAATGGCTGTTTAATAGTGTTTTTCCTTGGTTTTAAAAGTATGATATAAATCTTTGGTGAAAAAATACAAACAAGCACAGATGCTGCTGGTAGAAATTGTAAGAAGCTCATCAAAAACATTTTGTAACTTGTGTGTGTGTAGGGAAATGCTGCCATTAAGGAAAATAAGAGTATTGAAATAGCTATCATCATTATGTATACATTCCGGGTTTCATTGTAATCATCTCGAATGTTCCGTGTTAATATTGCTTGATATGTACACATAAATATAGTCGCAGCATGAAAAACACAGTATCCAAGAACGACTTTATCTTCAAAGTGACATACACTCTCTAATACATTATCTGTCGTAGACCTGAAAAATTCATATTTAACTGGTGCTTTAACCACGTGTAGAACAATAACTGTAAAAATTAAACATACTAGAACAAATATTCCTACAATAAGCAATTGCCATCCAGTGCTCAAGCAAGGAGGTGTACCTGTATGGAAAGCATAAAAAGAGTTAGCATTTATATTAGGTAATAGTTTAAAACTTTTTGTTATACCTAAATTAGAGAACTGATTACAACAAATAAAATACCAATTTAGTGGCAACAGTGTGTTATTTTTAAAGGTGCAGACAAAAGCTTAGGAAGTGGACTCCAACAGGTAGATAAAGGCTGCTCGCTTCTTAGCTTGATATAAAAACCCAAAAGTAAAAACTTGCAAAAACAGTAACAAAAGAGTTACATTAAATAATCAATTAATGTTATCAAAACTTTAATAGGAAGCTACATTTAGAAGAACAAGGTTTCGCACTCAAATGTATAAAGACAATGAAAACGATGTTACTATTCAAGATTTTTAGGGCCTACCCTTTTTTTTAGAAAGCTAACAATATTGTTGCTAACAATATTGTTGCTAACAAAATTGATGTTATTGTACTATAACAACACATACCCACAAAACTGTCTTCAATCATGATTTGAAAAATCATAAAATAATGTCATTCATTGTTTCCAAATTTCTACAAAAACCTATGTTATTCTGGTCTCGACGTCTTGTCGTTTCAGAGATCAACTGTACAGAAGATGTACCAAGGGTACTCTTGAAGATATGGAGACCCGATATTGAAATTTTGACATTTAATTTTGTCACTCTACCCTTCAAGCAAATCTCAAATCCAAAAATTAACTTTGAACCACACATGTAATTTCAGGAGATCACGAGGCCCTATCATTCACAATTACTGCAGGTCTACTTTAATTTCTGGAAAAATGTTATTCTGATTCCTAAACTCGTATCATTGGGATCGATGAACAGCATCTACTACCGCCTGTCCTGAGCCATTTCTCGAAGGACACGAAACTTCGCCTCAGTCGATTCTTTCAACACAGTGTGTAGCCAAGTGTTGTGCAATCTTTCTGTAGATCTTTTTCCAGTCCCTCCCTAGTTTGTTGCTCCTAAGGGTATATTGTCACTTAGGCAAATATGTGTCCAATCCATCTCAATCTTGATAGCCTGAGTAGCATGTCAATTGGCTGGACATTCGCAATTACCCAAATCGTGCTGTTGAGTACTCTATCCTTGTAAATGACGTTTAATTTTCCTCGCAACAGCTTGAAAGGAAAGAAACCAGGATTCAGTCATGTTACTCCTACTATAGCAATGCTTGTTCTAATCAGGTTCGAGGTTACTTGGTGACTCATGTGAGTCGAAAGTTCCCCAGAAACATTCATAAACTACAAAGTATAAATTTTTAGTCAGTAAGTTCGTAAAGCTAGTATTATTCGTCTAGAATTCCTGATATCACTACACTACTAAAAATAAGCATAATAGACAGAGACACGTGATAGGGCGGAACACCTTTCCGACCTTCTGCACAGTGCTCCTCAACTAGTGTTGTTGCGTCAGATGTAAAAATATGTAACATGTCCTAACCCTAAACCTAACCCTAAGCCATTGCAATGGGGTTCCTAATATCTGCAGAGAGGGGTTGTTTATGTATTTTACCCTTTACGATCTGTCGGATAGTCATGTATGATTTCCCACTTCCGTGATAAAATACGTCAACAGATAACGTGGTAAACACATAAGTAGGACTAACTCACAGTTGTTTTACTTCAGAATTGAGGGAAGGAAAATCTGTGGGAATATTTGGCAGAAAATACTCTTCAAAAATAATAGAAAATATTTTTAAGCACTTCGTACTGCATTTGGGAAGAAAAGAGGAGTGTACAGGAGAAAAAAGGTTTCTATTAGTTAACTTTAAAGAGAAAAAATAGAATATTGTGAAATTATCAGCTATCAAGATAATTGTGATCGTAACGTATATTATAGACTGCAAGATAAATAAATCAATCAACCTAATAATTTTTTGCAAATGTTAAATAGGAATATAGAATTTTCAAACTATTTAGGGTGGGATACTCCGTGTCACACTGCAGCTCAATGAGCTCCAAATGCAGACAGGATGGAATATCACTAGGATCCATGGAAAAAGGAGAGGAAAAAATCGTGATCTCCTTTTCAATAGTTACAAAATCCCTGAAACGCTGTTCAAACATGTAAGCCAGAGATAAGATGTCTGTGGCATACCTACTCATTTGCGCACAGATATTGTGCTCTTTATTTCTTGCAGAAATTTCAAATATGTAGTATTGGGTTGGGTTTCTGACAGCTGGGTTTAAAAAAGTAGTTTGGTACGAAAGCCTTTGAATACCGTTGGTTTATCCTTGCATTTTTCCCCTGAAGGCTCGTGTGCAGGGCGTTCAAATATCGCGTTATATCCACCAAAAATCCTAAATCAGTTAGCCAAAGGATCGGGCAGTTCTGGTATCTGTTGTATTTTTTATACCATGAAATGTCCGACATCCTCTTTAAAGGGGTAGAAACACTGCAGTGTAGACCTCCGACTGAGCCATCTTACACCGGTGTGACACACAACAAATCCGGATTCAGCTTGGGTGTTCAATAAAATTTTTTTAGAGTGGTAGTGGCACAAGACCTTTGAGCGAATATAATTAATAGTCTTTATCACCCGTTTCATGACGTGATCACATTTCAGATATTTGACAAAAAGAACGTGTTGGTGAACAATAAAATGGAGTTTTTTAGCTTCACCTTCTTTGCTGCCTTTTTTTACACACAAAAGTTGCTAATCCAATGTGCTCGCCAACCACGTCAGGTGTGCCATCTGTAACAATCCCAGTAAATTTATTCCACTGCAGTTTCATGTCATCTATGGTGGTAAAAACAGAAGCAAACAGATCTGTCCCATTTTTCGGTTCGTAAGGCTCTGCTGGTCAGGCAGCTCTTGACTCACCTTGGACTCAAATCACTTACTGAGGGATGTCAGATCCATCCGTGCTTTCAACGCAGGTTAACGAATAAAATTAAAAGTCCACTCCTTTTGTCTCTAAATGTCTCATAATAGAAGATGAAACTTCCTCAGTCCTCCGTTACTCAGTGCTACGAGCCAGGCAGACACTGGCACTTACTTTTTCCTATATGTTCTCCACCATTTTTATCACACAATCTTTAATAAATGCACCCTCAGTAAAAGATTTGCAGTGCTTGGCAACCGGCATTGCCATATCACAGCTTGCCTTTGTGGCCTTTTCATTCGACTCAGATGGTTTCGTCTCGTTGTGCCTCTTTATATTGTTCGAACACACCCACAGTCTCTTGGCAAATTAGGCAGACGGTTGCTTCGTAACTCATTGTAAAAATATTCCCATTTCCACTTGTCCCGGAAACGGTGGCTCAGGACATATTGTCATTATTTAATTTTTGTTTTTCAGAGAGTCCTCAGTAAAAAAATTTTCACATCAAGAATTCACTTATTTATGACTGAACGAAGTTGGTTTCCTCTTGCTATTATCAACTTTTAAAAGAAACTCGTAGCAAAGTTTGCAGGCCCGAAAAATAAAAGAATGAATATTTTGTACTAAAAATTGTAATACGTAAGATGCGAGAATAATATTAACTAATTTTTTTTAAACCAATAATTCTTTTCCGTTTAGGCAATTCGAAATTCGAAATTCATAATATCGTTCTTTCTGGCTCAGTTTCAGCCCCACCAATAAAAATTTTTAAGAGCCGCCACTGTGTATTTCATACTGTGCACTACAGTACTGGCGGGGCCTCATATTATTGATTTTATGAAAGAAGGTTAGGGTCATTGAAAATATGAACACGTGGCCACATTTGGCCGGGGGGGGATTTTAGTGGTGTCGGCTATAGTTCTTTTACTCGTTGAGTTCAGGGCTTGTCCGAACTAAACTATTTTTTCCTTTTCATTGCAAGGAAGGGTTAAGGAAGTTAATATTACACTTTCCTTTATTTTCCTTTTTTTCTCCAGTGCATGATATTTATGTTTTCCAATAGGACACAAAAATTTTGTTTGTTGTTCACACACATATTCACAGATATATACATAAATATTTAATTTACATGTAATTTATATATAGGTATATATATAAATTAGAAATTTAGAGCTGAAAAATTAGGCGCTGTTATCTATGTCAAGTCTAGTTTTCATTAGGAAAACGAATTTGTTCTTCTTTATTAAGTACATACTGGGTAATATTCCTCTGTATAGGTATGTCATGCCACACATACGTCTTAAATGAGGTGTGTAAAAATGTAAACTCGATATTGACTTTTTATGCAAATGTCGTGTTACAAACATCATCCCGAATTTCACCAACCTCAAACAACTCAAGCGATGACCTTATTCGGTTTTGTTTTCTTGCTTTATGTTCCGAAATTATCGGTTGGAAAAGGATTCTGGTAAAATTCGTAAAAACTAAGAGTTAATCATGTGTTAAAAATTATGTCATTAAAAGAGCCGTTTAAAATTGGGTATTGATGATATTGACAAAATTGTCGTTTAAAGGAAGTGTTTCTGGAATTGTCTGGGAGCTTATTAAAGAAAATGGCTCCCTTGACAGAAATGCTCCTTGTTCAAGCTTTAATTTTAGATTTAGAGACAATTAGCCTTCATCCTTGTTCTTATGTTAATATTGAATGATTGAGTCGTTTCAAAGTTCATAAAGTTGTTCTTTCCTTTATGCCATGCAGGTATTGAAAACTCCTGAGACTGGTCCTTCTTTAAGTTTTGACAAAATCGATTTCCTCGTAGCGGCAACAATAATCTTGTAAGCTTTATCCTCGACACGAATTATCTTGTGATGGAAGGACGTGAGACCAAGATATATTAGGCCGTAATGTAGGATTATCGGCTCAATCATTGTGTGATATATCGTGGCTCTTTTTTTGAAGTGATGTTGCGTCTAACTCTCTTTAGGCGTTAGAATACTCTTTCCAAGACCTTTAGTGATTGATCTGTTAATGCCAAGTTTTGGCTCAGAGCTATTTTACATACTCATATTTGATGTCAGGATTTATGGAAGAAACATGCAAGACACTTGAGCTCTTTAGGTGTACCTTAAAAGTTATTGCTTACAAACCATGTTAATAGTATGTCACTTTTAGGTGTAAGAGTGTTACAAATTTCTTTTGATTACAGACTTCAACAGAGTCACCACATAATCAGCGTACATCAACATAGTACACATTCCAAGACACAGGTAAGTATATTTGACGAGGATCACAGAAAGAAGCAGCCAAAGATGGACCCTTGTTATACTCCTGATGCTACAGGTTAACGTTGCAGACAATACATGACCGAGACCAGTGGAGTAGCTAGCGGTTTTGCTGTGTTGCACGACCAAAAATTCCGGGATAAAAAAAATGGATTTTTCTTTCACTTTTTTTTTCACTTTTTGAAATCATTTTCCTCAAGCAAAACTACTTGAGAAAAGCATTCTCATCTTTATGCGTGTTAAAATCTGAGAGCACGAACAAACACAGATTTTTCCAAGCAATTTTCACCCTTCAAAGTTTAATAAAGTACTTAGTTTCGCGTTAAACCAAACCTGCTTCACAATCACTGGTGTCACTGTAAAAATGTCGGGCTACCTTTTTACAGCCCTGCATGTTCTTTGAGCTGCAGAAATCTGGGGAGTTTTCCCTAGTAGAACAAGAAGCGATTTAATTGGCTGATACGCCTGCACGTGTGAAATTTGGGACTTTCTGGTCGTGCTTTCAGCAATAGCACGCCTGTATTTGAAAGCCATTTTTTCCCAGGTGCTTTTACCGAATTCAGTTGGTTTTACACCCAGAATTCGCTATTAACGTACAATGAACCAAGTGATAGCAGCTGAGGGAGACATTGTCTCTAAAATATTATTCAGATCCTTTGGTTTAAGGAATGACAGCGTAAAAAGAATTATTATTCAAGAAGGCAGGCCTGTGCCAAATTTAGAAATAAAATATAAGGACAGGGTACTCCAAACGGTTGGTATAATAGGAAAGAATGGCTCTGTGGCAGTGAAGGTAAGAAGTTGGTTATTTCGAAATTGTTGTTGTTATTTTCACACCATCATCTTGGAATACCCTGAACTATGCAGTTTGCTTTCCTACCAGCTGCTGCTATTGTTGTCTCAGCTCTGTATGACTTTCTTCTGCACAAAAAAAAATATGGAAAACTTGAGCAATGGGCAAACCCTTGATAAGAGGCTTGAGCTTATATCACTCCCAATTGTGTGAGAGGGAACTAATATGTCTTCTCAACAAATATTCTTTCACTTGATTTTGCTAACGATTACGAGCATATTGAGAGTTTGACACATTGTTTTCTTATTCTTTAATACCTTTATATAACCCCAAACATCGTAATGGCTGGATATCTCCTCTCTTGCAGTATCTTAAATAACTACTATACAGCACATTGGATTGGGGTTTCCCTGCCAGGTTTAAAAAAATCTAGGAATGTTCCTGATTCCATAGAGGAGTTATAGTAAATTACTCTTTGTGCTTATCATATTTCCTCATCAAATAGTCCTCATTTTAAGATGGTCATCCAAAAAGGAGCGTTTTCCGACGTTCTGAAGGGCGTACCCCCAAATATCGCGGGGCAAGCCACTACCCCCGCTTTTTGTGTCACTAACTCTTAGCACGACCAATTTTTTTACAGCTGGCTATGCCACTGACCAAGACTAATAAATTGTTGTCTGTTAAAGAGATAGTCAGCTATCCACTGCCGCTCAGTTCCGGAAATACCATAGTAGGGGGTGGCGTTTGTCTAGTGGAGTGCAACCCCAGTGCAACTTTTTTGTCCATATTTTGTCTTACTTAATCATGAAGATCTACACCGTGGGTGCATTTGTTCTTTCTTATAGAGTATTGGTGTTTGTATATGAGGGTTTTTTTATTCAAGGAACTCTGTGATTTGTTTGAAAGCGGTGTTTGCTAATAATTTGGACAGTATATTCAGAACAGATATCGGGCAATAGTTGTCAAAGAAACTACTTTCTCAAGTTTTCTGTCAGTTGATAGGACTGGTCCCTATGTTTCAGACTTTTCTCTTGTGCAATCTTCTCCAGGTCTTGATTACTTTCTTCACAATCTTTAGTGTGGTCGTTTTCTTCCTTCCACAACCTCTTGTACTTTCAATTAACACTTCCAGGACTTCAGTGTACAGACTGTCGTGCCTCGGAATATGTCCTTTTGGAAGTCTCACTTTTCTTCAAGGTTTTAATGAGTCGCCCCCGCTAGCAACACTCGACACCTATGATTTTTTGTTCCTGCTGATCCTGTACATTCTGCTCCATGTCCATACCTCTTATCTCTTCAAACTTGTCACTGCTTTTATATGCATGTGTAATCACCATCCTACATAATAACTTTGTGAAAAGCCAAAGGGCATCTCTTATCAGAGACTTTATGCCAAACTGTTATCTCTTTGAGTGTAATGCCTTGAACAAGAAAACTAATTTGCTTGACTTCTTCATCTTTGCTTTGATTTCAGGTGTCAGACGTTAATAAAAAGGTACTAAAATGTTCTATGTTATGCTTTGGGTTCTCTCTGTTCAAATAAACAGAGAGACCTCATAGCATATATAATGTACACCTTTGATTTTTTTATTGAATCTGTAATCTGATTTTACTCTTAGCTGAAAAAAAATGAGGAGCTTTGATTAGGGTTGGGTCAATACCCATTCAGATACCAATAGTTTGTGTTAAGTACAATAATTCTAACCTTGGAAGGTACAAGACATAAAAAGATGTTTTGCTGCAGCTTTCAGGCTTTATTGAGGAGAGAAAGATTCACCAACGTGTTTAAAAGTCAATTAGGCCTTTTGCCTATTTATGGTCTCACAGTTCCAATTAGCAGCTTTCTGACATGGAACCTTCTAACTTGTTGAACGGTTAGTTTCAACACTTCGAAAATCAGATGTTAAACATTTTGTGTTGCAAAAGCTGGACACATAAATTAAACAAATATCGCTTCGCATTATGTGTCTTATCGATATTGGACAACAAGTCAGTTATTGGCTTTTTCTGATTTTGTTCAAATACTAGCGACCCTTGGTGTTAACACAATAACCTTAACTTGAAAGGTGACCTCCCTTGTGGAACCCAAACGACGATTATCTGTGATTGCGATTCTCAAATTCTTGTTTCTTATAGCAAAATACCTTGTTGGATAGAATCCTTTGGAAACAAAAACCAAATTCTTTATTGCTTGTCTTATAAAGAGAACCACTTACCGTCTTCAATGCACAAAGCTACACTTAAAAGCTACACTTAAAAGCTACTTTTTTCAGAAAGACATTAAAACAATCATTTTTAAGGTATTGACATAGATGATAATTTAAAACTTTTGGCTGAGACAATTGCTCCTCATGATTATGAATTAAAAGCTTAGAATTAGTGTCAATAGGGAAGTCTCCATCAACACCCTTTTACTAAATGCTAATGTATGTCATAATTTCAAATACGGACTTCCCTCAAATATATGCTTTCCTTTCAATAAATGCTTCTAAAATTCAAAAAATTAAAAATATTTCCTCGGAATTTATTTAACAAGATAAGATACATTCATATTAGAATAAGAATTGCATAAATTGACTTGAAAAAGCACTGACCTTTCCACATTGTTCGTTTATGAAATATCCTATATATCCTGTTATTTCTTGTAAATATTGATCCTAAGGTTAAACTAAAAGATACCTCTGATACATATAAGAAGTTTAGGCATTGAGAGATGCTGTTTAGATTTATTAGAATCAATGGACTAAGAAATCCCAAATTAACTCCTATCCAAGTTGTAATAAAAAGCTCTCTGCTTGAAGCCCTTACTATATGGGTATTCCAGTGAAGGGCAACTACTATGCCAACAAACAGAACGCACAATTCTCCAGTGACTGTGATTACAATTGTTGCTATAGTAGTTTTATTTCTCAAAGTGTTACGGTTTATTTTCATTAAAATGCAAAATGAATGATCCGCATTTGGTTCGCCATTGGCACACTCTTCGCATGTTCTCATGACATCTGAACTGTATTCATTCCCAGTACATTTTCTACAATTCAAACAACACTTGTGGCTAGTTGCTACAATGCCCCACCCAGGAGGACAAGATCGAACACAAAATGGATTTGAGTCAATCACGCTATTTGTACTGAGTTTAATAGTAAAACTATCATCCGGATTATTTCGACAATACCCGATCTGCTGTGATTGACAGGTATCATTTCTCATTTGCATGATATCAATTTCCACAGGACCGTTCATATCTCCATTTTTATCAAACCGAAATTCGTAGCCTACCGTGCTTGTGAAGGTTGAATTGAGTAATTCAGGCATTAAACTCCTGTAAAAAACATATTAAAAAAATTAAATAACTAACGGAAAGAGGTTAGACATAACATATTTATTAAACTCAGAAAAAACCCTCTCATTCAGAGAATGGCTGCAGGTGCAGTTCTGATAATGGCAATAAAACACAGGTTATGAAAAACTCGTCCGAATATAAGGCTTTGTATGACGGAGATTTGTCTTCGGCATGACGTTAAAATACATCGGGTTGTGGAGTTTTGACATGGGCGAATGAGGTTACCCTTAGCCACAAAAACCTTCAGGCCACCCTTGAGCAAGGTGTAGCACCTGTTAGCTCTCCTGGAGGCCATGAAGTACAGAGCTGGTGTCCAGCGGGGTCTATTCTGTCATGGGTAGAGGGGACTCTATGGTCTTGGTTGACAACACCTATAGAGATGGTGTCTGGGAGAAAACACTGGTAAGAATCCATCCTTATCGTAGTTGTGAGGCTTGCATGTCTCTGTGACCCTAAGATGTACTGGCAGGAGCTAGTCTCCCGGAAGAGCACTTTAAGGGTAGTAGGTAAGTACGTTTTAGGTTACGCTATTACCTCACTGCAGTCATTGCCTCGTGGGATAGGTAAAGGTTGATCAAACCCGTCAAACTGGATGTGGAAGGCAAGGAGAAACCACCACATTATTTCTACCCTAGTATCGTGACAACCCCAACTCAAATGAAAGACACAAATAGTGTGAATGCAAGTTCCACAGACGGTGCTTCGTCGTCGGTAAAGGATCTCATGTGTGACGGGTAAACCTGGATTTTTATTATGCAACTTTCGTTAAAATCGGAACCTGGAATCTTAGAACTATGCAGGTAAAATTAGACAACATCAAATTTGAAACGGATAGGCTTGGTTTTGTTATACTGAGACTAAGTGGGGTCAGATGGAAAGGAGTTGGTATTGCATACTCAGAGGGTAACAAACGTATTTACTCTGGAAGCCAACGGCAAAAAACTGAGGCGGTTTGCTTCTGGACAAAGAACGAGCAAAGACGGTTCTCAGATACTTGGCAATATCGGACAGAGTTTTTCTAGCTAAATTAAAGGGCTCGCTTCCGAACATTTCTATCATTCAGGTCTATGTACCCACCTCTGAAAGCTGTGACGAAAATATTGAAATATTCTATGAAGACCTTGGAAAAACCTATAAACAGTGTAAATACAAGGAGACACATCATTATGGGAGACCTCAACAGCAAGGTCGGTGAAGGGCAAGACGGAAAGGCTGTTGGTTCTTATGGATTGAGAGAACGGAATCAGAGAGAAACTAAGTTTGTGGAATGGTGCACGACTCATAATCAGATAATCGCCAACACCTGGTTTCAGCAGCCGAAGAGAAGGAGATGGACATGGATGAGTCCTGATGGAAAAACTAAAAATCAAATTGATTTCATCACCATCAACTATCGGTTCAAGATAGTCGCAGTCCAACCAGCAAAAGGTTACCCAGGAGCTGACTGTGAAAGTGACCATACTTCAGTCATACATAAATTTCAAGTGAGGCTAAGAAAGAAGGTTACTAAGTCATCACCAAAACTAGACTACAGTGTTCTAAGATCTAATTCAAATACCAAGCAAGAGTTTGCTATCAAAGTTTAGAACAGGTTTTAAGCCCTTGAATATGAAGAAACCCCAATATGAGATGCCTTCAAACAAGCCTTGGTATCAACCTTGAAGGAGATGCTGCCAACAAAGAAAACCTAAAAAACTGGATGACTGAAAAGATCTTGCAGGACATGAAGAAAAGACAAAAGATAAAAGGCTGGAGAAGTGATGAATACGAAAGAAGGTTAAGAAAATACAACGCTAATGTAAAGGTTGGAAGGAGGCATTGCTGAATGACGAGTGTGCAGAAATAGAGAAAATAAAGTCCAAAAGTCCTAAGGAGATGACAAAATAAAATCTCTATCGGATAAAAACATACGGACTTACAGTGGTTACATAAAGGCCAAGAACGGAAGGATTCTCGTCGATGATGAAGATGTAATGAACAAATGGTTGGTGTATATTTTGAAACTGTTTGCAGACGACAGAAGAGACAGACTAATTGTGAGAAAGAGAATGAACAGACCCCAAATCATGGAAGCGAAAGTACGGTCAGCAATGAAGAAGATAAAAAGAAACAAAGCCGGCGGGCCAGACGGTGTTAAAATTGAAATAATTGAGGAACTCGAAGATTTTGGAATTGACACAGTAATGAAAATAGCCAACACTATCTACAAAACTGGTGAGGTACCAAAGGACCTGTGCAAAGGACCTTCTGTTTTCATAACAATACTCAAAAAATCTGAGGCAGTCGACTGTGAATGTCTTAGGGTCATCATGGCCAGAACAAAGAAAAAAATCCAAGAAGAAATACGCAAGTACAGCATGGTTTTGAAAAAGACGCTGTAACGAGGAACGCCAATTTTATCCTAAGAATGAAATGGTGCACAACTTGTACCTATGCTTTATTGGTTACACCAAAGATTCAAACGTCAAACACCAGAATCTTATAAAAGTCCTGGAATCCTTTGATATCGACGGCAAGGATCTATGCCTTATATTAAGTCTGTACTGGAAACAAACAGGTGGAGTAAGAGTAGCCAATAATGTTAGTGGTTATGTTCCCATTAAGCGATGAGTGAGACAAGGAGGCGTGTTTTCCCCTTATCTCTCTAATATATACAGCGAGATGGTTATAAGGGGGTTGAATGATGTAAGGGGATGCGTCATTGGAGAGTATAACATCAACAGCTTGAAATATGCTGACGACGCAGTGTTGATCAGTACCTCTGAGGAAGACCTACAAAGGCCACTGGATATAGTGATTGTGGCCAGCGGCAGAAAAGAGCTTTCGCCAGACAGCAAGAAGACAGAGTACATGGTTCTTAGCAAGCAAAGAGGAAGGATCCAATCCCAACCGAGCATTTGAAACAAGACGATTAAGCAAGTAAAGAGTTTCAAATACCTCGGACAGCATTATCACAAAAGATGGCCGATGTGAAGAGAGATCAAATCACGGATTGTCATGGCAAAAGAAGCCTCTGAAAAGCTCAAACTATCCTTGTTAGAGGAAACCTTACACTATCAACTAAAAGAAGGATACTTGAATGCTATGTTACTCAATATTGGTTTACGGAACTTAATGCTAGACAATATCCTGGCAGATGAATAAGAAACTGAACGCGGCCCAAATGTGGTTTTATCGGTTCATCCTGAGAGTTAGCTGGACAGCCCACACGACCAACGAAGAACACTGCTCGCAAGAATGGCAACATTCCAGAAAGTAATACAAACAACTGGGCAACGACAAATGAGATTCTTTGGTCATATAATAAGAAAAGATGGAGCAGAAAACCTATCAATCACAGGGAAGATTAACGGAAGAAGAAGCAGGGGCAGACAGAGAAAAGCATTTTTGAATTGCATGAGTGAGTGAAAGGGGGCGACACCATTTGAACTCATACAAGCGAAAGAGAGAGATGGCAAGTCATGGCAACCGACGTCCGTCACTTTGACGACGATGACGTAGATTAGGTAACCCATCATCTTTCACGTACCATTAAATTTTGTAATTTTGCTTTTGATAAAACAAATAGCTTCCATTTGTTAATACTTGTTTTCAGTGTCTTACTATGCTAATAGTCTCAGATCAGCCCTACAACAGTTTTTTAATTTTCTATTCTTATTATGTTTTTCCTTTTTCCTTTTTGTTTACTAATGTATCAAAACAGGATCACATTGATAGCAGTTTTTATAGCATATGTAAAATACTGATGTTTATATATATATTGCATATATTATGTATTGTATCCTGTTTAAAAATTAATTTAATAATAATAATAATAATAATAATGATGATGATAATAATAATAATAGTAATAACGACTGATACCATAAAATACCTGAGTAAATTTTACCAACATAAGATGTTTCTTATTGTTTAATCGATTGAAGAAAGTTTTCGTCTTGTAAGCAGAGTAGTCATTTAAAATTTTCGATCGTTTCGTGAATTTCTTGCTTTCAATCGTCTGTCTCATTTGAGGCGTCATTAGCTTCCTGATATTCTCATGCTGATTTCCCTGCAGAGTAGTCGTTTAAAATTTTTGATCGTTTCGTGAATTTCTTGCTTTCAATCGTCTGTCTCATTTGAGGCGTCATTAGCTTCCTGATATTCTCCTGCTGATTTCCCTATGACGCTTTAAATATGTGTTACTGAGATTGTCAAGTCATTTTCATAAAACTAAAGGGTAGCCCTGTGCTGCGTAATGAGGACAAAACTCCCAAAAGACATTGATGGCTAAAAATATGCAATAAAATGGATCATTGATAGAGTAACTCCTATTTCTCACCACAGGGTTTGTTGTTAACCCAATATAGGATAAAATGAATTTCTAACTATATTATTTTGAATTGTTTCTTATTTGATAGCGAAATCCTAGTTACATTTAACATAATATTTCGGACATTTTATTAATATTAATGAAATAAAGAAAAAGAAACGGAAAATACGACGTTTCGAATAAAGTTGTTTCAACTTTTTGTTTTCATTTCTTTTTCTTTGTATTTGACATCCTTTCCCGTAATACATCACACTAGCAATGAATATTAAATCGAGTCAAGTTATTAAATTTCAGTTATCATTTATTTATACAGAAAACCATGCCTCATATATAAATCCTGGGTCATAGGCAAGGTGGGAGGATACTGTAATTTCCAAAGAAAATGTGAGAGGTACGACTTTTTGTTTGTTGTTCTTCACGGGGAGCAGATTGGAAGCGACAGTCTGAATTCCAGTTTCAAAAGAGCAGCNATAAAGAAAAAGAAACGGAAAATACGACGTTTCGAATAAAGTTGTTTCAACTTTTTGTTTTCATTTCTTTTTCTTTGTATTTGACATCCTTTCCCGTAATACATCACACTAGCAATGAATATTAAATCGAGTCAAGTTATTAAATTTCAGTTATCATTTATTTATACAGAAAACCATGCCTCATATATAAATCCTGGGTCATAGGCAAGGTGGGAGGATACTGTAATTTCCAAAGAAAATGTGAGAGGTACGACTTTTTGTTTGTTGTTCTTCACGGGGAGCAGATTGGAAGCGACAGTCTGAATTCCAGTTTCAAAAGAGCAGCAATAAAAAAGGTGTAAAGAAGTGAAGCAAAAAGGGCTATCTTTAAGTAACACTGTGGTGAAAAAACGGACGAGTAAAAAACATAAAAGTTTAAAAGCAATTAAGAAGAATCAACTACAAGTTTGAATATTGACTATTTTCACTGAAAAAAGGCCACAAAGAAATCAATTTTGCAGCTACTTATTATTACCTAACGTTGAATACTAGTGTGTTGAGTTAACCAATTTTACCGACAACACTACGGTTACAACAAAATGAGGTTAATTTGTCAAGCAACTTTGTTATGCGGCGAAGAATAAAGACAGGTGCATTTCTCAGATGGTCCTTTGTCAAATATGCACTGCAGTAGGAAATGGTACTTGGGGAAAGAAAGAGAAAGAGAAAATGAGAAAGGGTATAGGCAAGAAAGGATCTGTAGTGAAAAGTGGCAGAACGAAACAACTATTGTCATAGACAGAGGATGGAATAAACGATTCAAGAAAAGGCGAAGTGTTGAATGGAAACAACGTAGCATACGTCAGGAAAACAAAAGAGATACTTACACTTTGGCATTAGTTGGCTGGAAAATCCATACCGAAAAGCCATAAAGGCACCATGAAACATACAGAGCTTACACTGGAGAATATTTCCTAATTCCCGTTATCGTTTAAAGAGCAATATGATAACCTATACATCAGTTTTGGGTAACAGGAATGTTACTGAAAAACAGCCTTTTTAAAATGTCTGAAATAATTTTATTGTAGCTGACCTGGTATGTGATCAAGAAAACGTTAAGAAAAGATAAACATTAGAAGAACGAGGAAGCTATGATACTTAGCAAATAAGCGAGTAGCAACTGTGTAGAAAACTTCTCCTCAAGTAGAAAATAGCATTGTGAAGGAATTCATTAATTTCTGATTGAAAATCTATGAATATAAAAATACATGAAAATCTATTGGGAGAAAATAAGATAAGGACATTATTCTTTCATGATTCACCCTTCCTTTTATAGCTAATGGCGGACCAATAGGGATACCTACCTACGCAAAATTCGATCTTTTATTGCAAAATTCATTGAAGTGAGGTCAATTTCAACCCATAAATGAACATTGACATGCCAATGTTCTTTCTGGGTGGTCTCTATTTCCTTTTCGTGTTGATTTATTCCCCAAACATATTAGGCGTTCTTCATTAGTTATCCTTTTAATGTGCTCAAATAATTAAGAAACTATTGATTTGGTGAATGATGTAACTGGCTCTACCCTAGTAAGGACAAATTTCTCTTCAATAGACATGTGATTGCTGAGGCATTTGTTTACCAATGAACACAAAATATGATTTTGAAACACAGAGATCTGTTGTAGTGTGCTAGTATTCCAATTTACACATTGTAGACGATACAGGACAGCTGTTGCGACTTATGTATTGAATATTTTGGACCTCAGATGACTTAAAAGTCTCTTGAAAATGAAAGCATTTAAAAGAGGAGTAAACAGGGAAAGGTGGTTAAAAACAAGGCATGACAACTAAAAAGAATTACACTGGCTATACAATAGTCATATATCAGAGTCTGTTTATATAGGGCAAAAATTCTTATCTGAAGACATCAAAATGACTGCTAAAGAGCACTGGTTTTGAATGGACAGCAAAAATTGTTAAAATGTTTACATACCTTTTACTTACTTTATCTGGTGACATGCATCTATTCCTGTTACATTTGTACCTGGAATGCAATGCGTTAGCTACCGCAAATACAGCATCTATAACGTAAGGTATCCGAAGAGATTCACTGTATTTTCCTGGGTAACGGAGGTTTTTGTAATCTTCTACCCCGGAAACATATTTATTAATCTCCCTACTCCTATAAACATCTTCTAAGAAGAACTCGTAGCCTCCAACCATTTTATAGGTCACCACAAAGGAAAGGATATTTGGACTTAATCCCTCGCGGTACAGCTTACATTGTCCACTGGTCATATGAACTTTATCAGAGATTATCCACGTGTGTTTTCTGTAACCTTGGGCTAGAGCTGAAGAGATAATATTTCCAACATCAGTGTCGTGGGACAGGAGAACAATAGTGGAAGCTTTAGGGTTTGCTTCAATTTCTTTCTTTATATGTTGTTTATAATCAGTGCCAAGAGCTGTAGTACTAGCTATGCAGACCGACTCTCCTCTCAAATTAGCTAATTTAACTTCACTTTCAAATGCACTTTCCAATGCTTTTGCATAATCAGTATTGGTATAAAAAACAATTATGTAATTAGCATTTAAATGTTTGATTGCTTTTATAAGTCCTCTACTCAAAAGTCTATCGCTTGGTATAGTTCGAGCAAAGGAGTGAAACCTTTCTTTGTTCGAAAAGATTGTCGAGGTTGCTCCATAACTGATGAAAGAAGTTTTAAAGGTATTTGCCAGGGTCGCAACACTATTTGCTATGGTACTTTTTAAAACTCCAACCACAGCAGCTGTGAATAATTCCTTTTGAGAGCCTTTCAGAATAAATTTACTAGAATTCGTTTTAAATTTGTTACTTGAATCCTGTATCAAAGACCAGTATTTATTTTGAAATAAACGAAGTGCATTGTTTATTGCAATATCCACGCTATCACATGTAGTTTTTATGTCGATGCCTAGAGTAATTCCCGGCAGAAGCTTTGGAGATCTGTTAACTTTTAAAACAGCATAGACCATGGCTAAAGCTTCTTCAATTCCTGTGATACTTACTGTACCATTGCAAGTTTTTTCTTTAGTAGAGGATTGTTTGTCAGTCTTAATTATAGTAGGAAAGAGTCCAGCAATGACAATGCTTGCGTTACATGGATTCAATCTTCTTAATTCTTCATCAATACCAGGGCCAAAAAGGAAACTGCAAAAGTTTAAAACAATAGGTATATAATGACTAGACAAAGTAAATATGTATATTTCTTCAAATGTCGACTGATAAATCTCACAGAACATTTTGAAAAACGTAAAAAACAATAAACTGTGTAAAGGATCTTGAATTACTAGGAACAATGACGTTGCTACAGAAGTGAATGCTCTTCAGTAACCCTAATATCTTACTTTATCTCTCTACATAAAAGTGGGTCTGTTTGTCTGTTTGAAGTAAATTTATGAGACAGCTACTAAACCTAGAAAGCTGAAATTTGGAGTGTGAGTCTATCTTTATCCGGGGGAGAATCTGAGATATAAAAGGATGACCTCGGAAGTCATACTCTTGGGCGTTAGAGAGCAGCCAATCCAATTTTCAAGGTGAAGGAGGCCTCCAGTCAAAAATTTTGATAAAATTAAAAATTTAAAAATTTAAAGATTATTTTTAATAAATAAATTCCAAAACAAAAATAAAACAATATTAAAACTTTTTTTAAATTAACCAAGTTTATTTACTATAAAGTAATCCCCTTTACTGTACAAGTCCTTGGTGGAATAGTGGTGAGTATCCCCGCCTGTCACGCAGGAGACCAGGATTTGATTCCCCGCCGGGGAGGACTTTCTTTCTTGTTTTTTCTTTAATCCTCTTTTTTTGCCAGTGTGTTGCCATAGCATTTTTTATTTGAAGTTCTAACATTATATTTCGTAAGATTACCAAAATTTAAATTA
This sequence comes from Morbakka virulenta, assembly GCA_003991215.1. Taxonomy (NCBI): domain Eukaryota; kingdom Metazoa; phylum Cnidaria; class Cubozoa; order Carybdeida; family Carukiidae; genus Morbakka; species Morbakka virulenta. Next base: position 1,731,575 of record RDPX01000094.1, on the reverse strand, counting down.
CCTATTATTTCTATATCACACCTCAAGTGTCAAGGTTGCAGCTCTTTGAACTGAAATGGTCTACCATCACATTACTAACCGGGTCTTTTTAGCCTACTAAATTGCACTTTCTTACCCGAACAATGCCGGGTACTTTTTCGAGAAATACCTTACAATTAATCTTGATAGGGCCTTTTTAGCCTACTAAATTGTACTTTTTTACCCGGGCAACACCGGGTACTTCTGCTAGTACTAATGACATGATTAAATTTCATTGTTTCAGTTACTTTGAAAACTCGATAACAGAAGAATTGATCAAAGAAAAATCATGTGGAAATTTTCGTAACTAGTTATAGTCTGATAGAAAATCATAATTTGATTCCTAATAATTCTATGAATATAATATTGAATGAAAATGATATAGAGAGAAGATTACCAATAGCTAGAGCAGCATTCATCAAGTTGAGGAGTGTATTGACTAACTTTAGGCTAGCAACAGAAACAAGACAGCAAATTTTAAAATGTTATGTTTGGTCAACTCTTTTATATGGTGCTGAGACATGGACCTTGTCTAATGTGTACAAGAAGAAAATAGAAGCTTTTGAGATGTGGATATTTAGAAGAATGTTGAAAATACCATGGACTGCACGAGTCAGCAACAAGGATGTACTGGAAAAAGTGCAAATATCATTACAACTGTTGAAAATTATTAGGGAGCGTAAAATGCAGTATTGTGGTCATGTCATCAGAGCAAACAAAATACAAAGATTACTTCTGGAGGCAAGGATAGGAGGATAGAAGGAAGAAGACCAAAAGGAAGACCAAGAAGAGAACGGTTTACTGACATGGCCTCAGTTACCATCAGACGGTCAGAGCTGCACAAAACAGCAGCTACTGGAGATCCATCATCTTCCCCAACCATCCACAGGATGGAACCTGAAGAAGAAGATAATATTGATGGAGAGGGGTAAGCAGTTTGTTAAACAAGTGCCTATGGTTCCAATGCTCATGCTCTAGCACCTGAAGTATTGGTGCTACGTTCTTAAAGAGAACAACTTGAAGCCATTTCTTTCACTTGAGTGAATTATCCCTTCTCCAACTACCTATTGTTGACCATATCATCCCAATCATACGCGTAGGTGTGAGCCTCCAACAAAACGATGACTTTATTTCCAAGGCAAGAACAACTGATATAAAAACAACATGGTGATAGATGGAAATTGTGAAAATAATATTTAATCAATAATGCCAATATTACTTTCAAAAATATGGTGACAAAGCTACCGTGAGTAGATGTGCAAATCAAACAATCAATATATGCGTATACACACATCAACACCAGATTTAAAAGTCATGGTTGCAATAACAAAGTTTTGCGTTTTCTGCTACGAATACTTCTCACGAAAAAAAATTCATAATATGAATATAGCAAATAGTACATATCCCCAGATGGGCTGAAATACTTAATCTACATTACATCTACTATGAACTTTTTTTATGGTAGCACTTCGAAATGTGTTCGTTCCGTTTGTTTAATAGGTAGCGAGACTCTACTTTTACAATAGTGACGTAAACAAGGTCAGCATTTCTTTTATTTAACATTTGCAGAAGTCATTTCAGGATCAATGGAAAATGGTTCTTTACTTGGCCTTGACGTACATCGAGCTACATATTTCACACCGTCGCACGAGTCTGACAGTAACATCAAACAGGGGGTTGCTATGTGGTCGCTATGGGTTTATATGACAATGGTGAAATAGGTGAGCTTGTACTTGCTTGATAAGATTTCAGTCTTAGTCAATAAAGACCAAATTGGCTTATGTTCATCATCCTCCAGCTAACAAAAAATGACTTCAGCAAGTGATAAAGAATTTCTGATCTTTCTTATTATGAAAAGGATATATATATACAAAAAAAACCCCAACAAGCACATTGATATATATATTTTTTTATGTATTTATTGATATATATATATATATATATACTCAAGCTACATACAGTACTGTTTCGCCCTTTGTGGGTTCATCAGTGCAGCACAGAGTTTCTGAGACATAACTCTCAGGCCATGTTGCCGGAGCAAGCACAGCTTCANTCGAGCTACATATTTCACACCGTCGAACGAGTCTGACAGTAACACCAAACAGGGGGTTGCTATGTGGTCGCTATGGGTTTATATGACAATGGTGAAATAGGTGAGCTTGTACTTGCTTGATAAGATTTCAGTCTTAGTCAATAAAGACCAAATTGGCTTATGTTCATCATCCTCCAGCTAACAAAAAATGACTTCAGCAAGTGATAAAGAATTTCTGCTCTTTCTTATTATGAAAAGGATATATATATATACACAAAAAAAACCAACAAGCACATTGATATATATATATATTTATATATTTATTGATATATATATATATATATCAATGTGCTTGTTTTTTTGTGTCTGTGGGTTTTAGTATTTTAGTTCAGATTTATAGCCATGACTTTTAATTATTTTTGTATAAAAAAACCCAATCAGATTTGCTCTAAAAGTTCTTCATAACAAACAAAGTAAGCGATGGTCATACTAATTGTTTACTTGGTCTAGGCCACGTATTCCAAATTATGAATACTGTGGTAAGAGTCTGTTCAACGAAGGGTATATACTTAATAGAACGTAATGTGTCATACTAGGTAAGTCTGTTATTTGTATTGTAAGGAATTCTATTTTTACATTTCTCAAAGCACAGTTTCCCTTCAAAAAAAGAAACCTTCCTAATTTCTTCTTCAATTCCTCTTCTTCTTCTTCTTCTTCTTCTTCGATTTAGTGGTTTCATAAAACTGGATGTAGGTTGTTTTGTACTGCTGAATAATGATGGAGAATTAAAAAGGAAAATTTAAAGGGAGATTTTTAAGCCAGATATTCTGGATTTTTATCTTCCTGCAATGATGGTTTTTGTAAAATGGCTAATCTGGAGTGGCATAATCAATCTTTACAGGCATAATTCCTCATTTTCGCTCTTACGCTGAATGCCACTGGCAATGCCACAAAGAAATGCCTTTGGAAGGTGCCCAATACTCTGAAAAAATGACATAAGATGAAGAATTCCCTTTGTGACACTTTTGATTTTCTCCAAACCGTTAATGATGTATTTCAGTCCTCTATTTTCTTTAATGAAAATGATAAATCATTTAAGAAGGACGGGACTCTGATTAGAGGACCACTTAAGAAAATGTAACCCTAACAACTGCTATGTCATTACTTTACATGTGCTGGGTTTTTTTCTGTTAAATGTTTGTAGCTCACATACAAAGCTTAATGGTTTTAGCCAAAAGGTTTTTATTGTTGTCAATGCTGAAGCAATCTAGTAAGAGTAATGTAAGGAATCTTAGAGGTACATAACGAAGCATAGAAACTGTAGGGATGTATATGACACTAAGCTGCTAGCTGGACAATTATCAGAAATATTCAATATCTGGTCTGTTTCTTATGAAAATAACAAGTAAGGGTTTTTAAATGGACATTCGTTGGTATTTTTTTTCAGTTTTCAATCATATTATGGTTTTAAAAATGGTCTCAACTTTAACATAATTAAAAATCTACTTTGAGCTTGAAGAAGAGGCACTTGAGCCTAATTTATAAGAGTCGTCCAAATTTTTTAGTTGTTGTCTTAACTATTTTGTCATGTAATGGAGGAATTTTGTATTTATTCAAATTATACTTCATGACAATGGTTTTGCTCTTGTCTAACAAAACGTCCCGAAAATATCCTGCTAATAGGACTGAAAGTTCCTGATAAACAACACCCCAGTCAGACTTCACACACCTAAAAGCCGAACTACTCGAAGGACTATAATCTTATTGGTCTCATTGATCTCCAGCATTAGAAAACAACACAACTTCAGCGATTTATTTTCAAAGATAACCAGAAAACTTCTCTTGTTCTACTTCTCTGCTTGAAGCATACTGATTTCTTGCAATACAGCTCTTAAGCTATTATTTATTACATCCTTTCAGCTGAACAAACATTTGTTCGGCGATGGTGTTTAATATAACTCCAATATTGCTATACTTGTATGAAAGCTGGAAAATCACAAAAAGTTGGTCTGGAAGGTGCAAAGATGTGGTTTTGCACACGTATTCTTAAAACATCATGGGCAGATATGATAACGAGCGAAGGAGTACTGAAAAGACTAAACGTTAGATGTAACATTCTCAAAACTATAATGCGAGAGCACTTTGAGTTCTTTGGACATATTATTAGAAAAGGAGGGTTCGAATATTTAGCTATTTCTGGGAACGGAGATGGACGGAAAAGTAGAGGAAGAGGTAGGCTCATGTATGTGAATGAACTAGCAAAACTGACCCTCTGCCCCAGTGTGGAAATCATAAGAATGTGAAGAATAGAATGAATGAATGGAGAGCCATGGTCGCCCACGGCTAATCAAGCCATGGTACCTAGATAGATAGATAGATAGATAAATAGATAGTTAGATAGATAAATAGTGAGATAGATAAATAGTGAGATAGATAAATAGATAGATAGATAGGTGTTTAACAATAGCCCTATTTCAAATGTGGTTTCTTATTTGTCAGTACCCAGGTCCTACATTCCCTTCACCAATGACAAATTATTATGTTAATTTCTTTTACCATATATATAAATAAACGAAAGGGACTGACCAGAAACACCTTTCCCACAAAATAGACTGCATACACTCGTGACCAAAAAACGCAGTAAAACGTTATTGAAAAAGAGAATTTAACAGAGCATTCACATCATAATATTCAATACCTTTTTTAGTCCAAAGTATTGTCAACATTTTAATTTATTGAATGCACTTTTACTGTTTTGATACTTTGTAGTTCCTTGTGTCACAAAGACGGGACTTACTTAGACCCATTCACACTCGTATGCCCGTGATTGCATAAAAGGAACTTTTGCAGCAAAATTGAAAGTGACATAATTTACAGTATTTTTTCTCCCTTGCACATCGTGAAAAGGTCGTAGACCTTTCTTTGATATTAAATGACATTGTTACACAGCCTGTAAGTGAAGATTAGTGAAATGAATAAAACTGGATTTTCCAGACCTTCGAATGGTAATGCCCTCCTCTGTTTTTTAAGTTTGTAGCATGCTTCTTTTATCAGTTAGCAGTTAACACAGTTTTGCTTACAAATCTATATGTAGTTAACGGAATTACACATTAATTTGGTTTCTATATAAAGCCACCTGCAGTAAAGTATAAGTATGTGCTGGCAATATCGTGCTGGCAATAAAGAATTGCGCATGTACACAAAATAAACTAATTTTTTAAAGCGAAAGAGAAAACTGTGGTCTGTTTATTACAAAGGAGTGAAGTTCCAATCAATTTTAACAAATGATTTTATACTGTTTGTTCAAAATAAAAGAAGAATAGGTATGGCGTCTCAATGCAAAACTCAATATTCAGAGAAAGAGACAATAAAATGACAGAAATAACGTTTACATTAATATGTGAATTGATTCCCTTTTACTTCCGCAAAAAAAACTCTACCTTTTCTATTTTAAAATGCAAGGATTACACAAAGAGTAATATGTGCTTGGCTCAAGCAAAATCTACTATTGCACAGGTGCATAAATTCTACCGTAGTCTTAATATATCAGAATTTTAAAAATACAAGTTCTCTAACGGAACTATCATACATTTCTAGTAACATCTTACTATATTAAATCCCGTTTACTTCATTATTTCTTAGAATACAGGTCACTTAGTATCTGCTCTGTTGGTACCAAACCTCACATTGCGAAGTATACTATTTTATCATGTGCCATTGCAGCGATATAAACTAAAGGAATTGAAAATTGAATAGTAATCGTTTGACTACAATTCGAATTTCAGATAAATTTATTTCAATTTTGGACCCTTTTTACCATAAAATTTTTTTTTTCTTCCTCCTTTCTTGGAAGAATAGTCATCCAATGGACCTCTAACACGCTTTTCTTTTTATAAGAATAGCTTCTATAAGAATATCAGGGTGAACATTGCCTAATTTGTAAGAATATCTTAAGAATATTTCCAGGGTGAGTTTCATAAGAATAAAATTTTAGTAAAACAGAAATATTATGGCAATTAAAATAAGACAAGTCTGAAATCTTTCTGAAAATACTTCATGATATATATCGGGTGTCCCAAAAAAATTTAACATTTTTTAAAAACTTTAAAATATAGTAAAATAAGAAAAAAAATCCTCTATGTTTGGATTGACTTTGGGATGTCAAAATGTCCGAGAGTTTTTTGTTTCTTCACTGGGGTAGCCATCACACTGATACTTTAACACTTCTCTTACACAATTCCACGAGAAAAGAATTTTCTCATAACAAACCATACACTTTCAACAACGTCATCAAGTAGAATGTCACGTTCGAATGTTGACGTTCGAATTGTGACGTGATTATTCAATGAGTTTTCAAACTGTTTGGAAAAAATAAAAACTATATATAAGAAAATATATAAAATATAAGAATATATTAAGAATATTTCACCCTTATATTTTGTCAAATCATAAGAATACTTCATCCTCAACGAAATTTTACTATTCTTATAAAAGGAAAAGCGTGTATTAACCTGTGGTTTATAAAAGCACTTCTCCTTGTAAAAAAATTTAGATAGGAGGAAAACAAAGAAGTGAAAGTATGTTCGAAAAGAGCTGTGTTCGAGCCAGTGCCTATGGGTATCAAGGCCACAAGTTCTACTACTCGAGCCATCCCTACTACCTTCTCAGTTCAGTTTGTAGACCTATTTTTCTCTTGAGTTGGCCATTATTTCTTTAGGGCCCTCTCATTGGGCAATTTAATCCCAATCACGCATTTTGAGTTAAGAAAGTCGAATTTGTTTCCTAGGCAAAACCAGCTGATTCCACGGAACGTGAAGGGCAAGTAAAATAGCGAAAATAATGATGAATGAGCTAACCATGGGCACAAACAAATTGATCTAAATATATCAAATTAATCATTGTGTGCAAATATGAAACACAGAGCTGGGTTTTTGCAAAACAAGGTCTGATCTTGGCATATCAAGCTTGCCAAGAAATTGGATTCTACCATACAATAACTTGAAATATCTGATGAACAATACTGGTCTTATCGCATGTTTTATGATCTCAGACCACTTCATAAACGAAGCTCCACTGCATAATTTACCCACCAATGATTGCATAATCATCAATTTTAATGATACTCAGTAGTTTCAAAAGAAATAGGAACAGGTAATACTAAGTATGCATAATTTTGTCTCGAGTGTGTCAAAACACCCGATGACCTACCTGCAGTACAGGAACATTTAAATTATTGCTTCCTGTGTTGTCCTCTAATACGGTCAATTTGTTTTCCCGGTTATTTTGCAATACTGAGTCTTTCATTGACGGTAGCATGGGTACACAGTGGGCCAATTTTCTCTTTCACAGATCCCATGAAATCCCCGAAAGGACGAAACAGATCAAGAAAAAGGTGGACAGAAACCACGCAAGACATCATAAAATGCATAAAATGTCCTCTTGGTCCCACTGTGGAAAGGGTTAATATAGAGCCATTGCTCAAACGTCTCAAGACCACCTTCCCTGCATGATTGAGCGAGCCCTTTAACGATGACCCGACCAAGGAGAGACCAGAGGTCTATACTTGATCTTAGCCAAAAGGCCGAGAAGCGATGTTATTTTGAAATACTATCCACAAGAATTGGAGTATGATTAATTAACAGAGGTATTGCTTCAAGACTAATTTTGTTTTCTCCTTCAGGGTAATTAGTTTAATTTTATTTTAATTTTATTATGGGATTAATTGTATACGATTAACAAGTGATAAACATTGCTTTTCAAAATTAGTTCGCCATAGAATTTTACAAAAAACTACTTTCACATCCTGAAGCTCTGCGAGGGTTAAACGTTCCCATTCCCTCTACCTGCTGGTGCCTGTACCATTTGAGTTATCAGCCAAGTCCAAAGCCTAATTTAATTTTAACAACAAGGAAAATTAAAGAATATAATACGGTATGGCTATTGTAACTTGAACCAGCTTCTTGATCAGGCTAGACGTTGTCATCTGCAAGTTACTCTCATAATCTGAAAGATTTAGAGAAAGCAGATTTGTACTATAGATATGGATGTCATTTACAAGTTGACTTGCCATGTCTTTGATCCCCGTTAGAAATTTATAGCCAGACTCAATATTGATGGCTTACTTGAAGTGCATTTAACACCAAACCAACCGCCCTGAATATTACAAGAAAACTCTCAAAAGAAATTTCTGTGGAATTGTAATAATAGAACACCTTTCATTTCAAGTGATAAAGCAAATTTCACATTTAAAAGGATCTCGTCTTTTTCCCATCCCTCTTTATCTTTCTCTTGTAATATTCTTTTCCCTGAAAGTTTTTAAACAAGATTATATAGATAAAAAGACTACAGTAATAGGCACTAACTTACCTTGTAATAATCGGAAGTTGCCAGGCCACCACGCCAATCTTGAGCAGAAAAAACCGCATACTGCAAAGAATGTAAGGGTATTTCTACAGGTCACTTAAACATTAAAAAGCTACAAGCTCTCGTGGTGTCGATAAAAAGTATGAAGTTCTCAGAATATTTACAAAACATAAGACAGTGTATTTTTCATCGGAAATCTAACCGCCTTCCAAAAGGTACCCACTTTTAACATGACGTAATTATTTGAGAACAACTATATGAAATAGCTTTCAATAAGAGCAGTCAAAATAATATATTCAAAGCAGTTGGTTTGTTTGTACACCTGTATTTGGAATGCTTATGTAAATACAACATCTGATGAGAATTATAAATGTCCAAGACAGGTATCAGCTTCCTATTAAAACAGTCGGTACTATTTATTTGAAAGTATAAGCAAACCTATCGGTGTTATTAGAGAGAAACCCTAAAATGATTTGAACAGCAAAACATCAGACTTAATTAGTTCCTTGCGTATTTTAAACAAATCTTTAATTTTGAATTGCGCTTAACACAACTTACAAACAACAATTTTCGTAGCATGAGCTTGGCCAAGAATGGTGAATTTCAAATTGTCTTCTTTAATTTGCATATATACATATATATACGTATATGGTACTTTCGATTCGGTTAACCCTATTAGAGTGCTCGATACATAAATGCAGAGCGTAATAAAAGAGATATAATAAGTTGGAAAGAATAAAAAAACTACACTATACATTTCGACAAGCCTGTTTCGTGATTTTACTCACTCGTCAGGAAATGTACTTGTGGGTTCCAGTTATGAATTGCAATAATGACAGTTCATAAAAGACTTTATGCAAGGAAAATATTGTACTATAATAAAATTTACATGTAAGCATTTTTCACGAAGTCAGTCAATTTACTACAGTCCCTTTGAATAACAACCTGAATAAATATTTGGTAACATAGTAGTTGCAGAGTATACGGAAAGAAAGAATAAAACTGGCTCGGCTGCAGCGTTAGAATATACATTTCTGTACCTCAGTAACACTGAACAAAATTTGATGCGAGAAATCAGTTCTGAGGATTTCAATAAGCAAAAATTGAAATATTTGAGACCCCATTAACTACCTGTGCTCCTCTAGCACGGTTTCTCAGGTCCATGAATTCTAATTTGTTACATCGCTGATGAAATGGAAGATAGATCATTGAAGAGTCTACATGTCAATAAAGACTCCCTTTGAAGAGAAACTGAAATCAAAGGACAAATGGAGTATATCTTTAGTATCTTCTTCTTTTTAAGCATACAAGGGAAAAGAATGAAGGCATTAGTTTAAATGGTTTAATAACATATCAAACTGAACAACCTAAAAGGTGTATTTAATTACTCCCTGGCTTACTTAATCAGTTATTGTTTCTTTAATTGGGTAATAAACCGTTGTTGTCAGGTGAGTATGAGGAAGAACAGTATTGACAGCTGCTAGAGGCAGTGGTGTAGCCAGTAACCATGCTGTTGGTGATAAAAAATTTCCAGATGAAAAATTAAAAATTTCGATTTTCCATTCTATTTTATTTGTAAAATCATTTACCTGAAAAGAAACTACTTGAGTAAAAAACACTTCTTGCATCCTTTTGTTTAGTCGTGGGCAAATCTGAGAGCACAGGGTTTCCAAGATAAGATTTCCAAACAATTGCACTCTTAAGGATATTTATCATGCCGTTACTACGTTTCGAGACACACTTCTCTCATTGTCAGCCTAACGATGGGGGAAGTATGTCTCGAAACGTAGCTCACAAATGCTTATGACCCACGTCATGATAAATATCCTACATCAATGACTTCCACTGAGTCCATAAATCAAGAGCTTTCAAAATTACACTCTTTTCAAGCGTAATTCAGCACTCACGTCTGCGTTAGATTAGTAAATCCCCAGTTAATAACCTAGTTTAACCAGATCGTTGTCGGATTGTTGTTGTCCTGTTGATAATATGGACATTACGTTATGAGATTTAAAGTGACTTAATTGGTTTATGTACCTTTCCAGGCCCCTCGTTTGGACCTTTGGTTGTACTCATCTGAAATAGCACGACTTGATCAATATTCATCCTATTTTGTGAGCTTCGCTAAGAAAACAGTTTTTGGTTAGTTTTCGGAGTGATATGATTTGTTGGAAAATGACATATTTCTATCAAATATTAAAGTTATTGTTGCTATTTCATTCTGTTGAGATGCTTCCATACTCATCACTGCCTTTATCTGAACAAACGTGGTCTTAACATGAATTTTTATTTTCACATCATCTTGAAACACCTTGACCTCTGCACTTTACTCTTCTATCAGCTAGTGATAGTGTTTCTTCAGTGCTGGATAAATTCCTTCTGCTTAAAAAAATTAATGGAAAACTTGATCAAATGGAAAGTTTTGACTTGTTGTTCCTTTATTGCTTTTCTCACGTGTCCTTCCCTACCTTTATTAAGTTTAGACCTTAGTCAATATGATTAAATTGAATATTTGTAAAGAGAAATAAAACGCGTAGCACTATTTAGACTCTATAACACATGAAGAAGTTAACACACTTCATGTGTTAAGTACAAATTTTCAAAATCAATCGATATGGAGCTTTTAGCATCCAAACCTGAGTTATATGTTCTTTTGGGTACTTTAATAATTTCAGAAGAGCTCTATTCCTTTAGAAGCCTTTGTTAACTGCCAACATAAGTGTGTCTGTATCGCTGTTAGTACGATCAACTTTTTACGGCGGGATACACCACTGACTGGAGTCGCAATTTATAAAAAGGCATTGCATTTAGTTGAAGCTCTGATCAAGTCAATATTTTGATCCAAAACGTAGTCGCTTTCCGCCGAAAAAAGGTATTATTGTGAGTCCGTTATCGTTGCCAATTTTAATTTACCGCAACAAACTGTACGAGCAAGAAATTCTCAAAGAAGACAGAAAAGTGGACAGAGTGTGGGCTAGTAATCTTTGACCTGGCCACCCCCACGCCCAGTCAAAAAAAATATTCACTGCAAATTACTTTCGGTCTATCATAACATTTAATTTGACATTATCTTTGGACCTTAAGGTAAAGGAATCTCGACAAATAAAACTGCTTAATTTCGAGTAGGTAAGATGCAATGGCAAAAATTCTTGAGCGGGTAGAAACTTATATTTTAAACAGGAATCATTAAAGCTTGCAGCTGAAATTGTACCTGATTTTGTGTTGAAATTTCTTGACTTTACGAACTCAGTGAAAACCATAGCTCGACATAATTGAGCTCCATAGCTCGACAATAAGAGTTTAAGACTCATGACATAATAGAGCTTCTATATTTATGATTTTAGGTTGTTTTTCACCAAATCTAAAGGACCACCAAAGTTGAAAATGTTACTTGAACAAGAGTAGCACGGTTTGTAAAAAAACCAACCAGATTCCTGGATGGGCAACTTAACCGAAGTTTTGACTATCAAGCAATTTAGAAAACGTTTTATTCATTTTATGAGGTCTTTTTGACTGGAATAAAAATTGAATGGATAGGAATATTACTATATTTTAACGTACATTTTAAGACAAAAAGGTGCACCATAATAGGAGAAGAGTCAGTAAATATCCGATTAAACCCGGGTAAATAAGCAGGTTGTTTCTCCTTTTTCTTATCAAACTCGTCTTTGTATAAACCTATAGCTGTTGCGACATACACTTCAGGATTTCTACATGATTCCACACTCTCTAAAGACGAGGAAGAAGTCTTTAAATTATATGACAAGGAACTTAAAATCGATTATGAGGATGATCGTCATAACATTCCACTGACTTCTCGTCGGAAAATTAAAGCAGTCGATTTAGTGTGCAAATGAGCTGATATAACTTGAGAATGTTTAGTCTTTTAGTTTTGCGAAACAAAAGGTCATATGAATGTCCTTGATTTTGTGGGAATTCTTTCTGGAGGTTGCTCAAAGCATCTAAAAAGGGACAAATAGAATTTATGAATAAAGGTATTTGCAATTCTATTGCTTTATTGTGGTTTGGATTCTATTTTAATTCTTTTATTTTAAAAGGGCAAAACTGTCATCACTTTTAAACAAATTCTATTTGATTTTTTAATCTGCCTCCAGTTCAAGGAACGTCTATTGTAATCATAGATTCTAGAAAAAAAAGAAAAAAAACCTTTAGGAAGAGCCTGTGCTTGTTGTTTAGAAAAAAAATATATATAACCTCATAATTGAAATTTAAAGCGTAGAAACTAAAGCACAAGGAAAACTTTTGCACCCGAAATTGCTGGGGAAAATATTGAGGATAATTTCTAATAAAACTAATAAAACAGCGTAATAATAAAATATATCTGTCGTTTCGAAGTGGTGGAAAAAAGCAGACAAAGAGCCCTGGAATTGAACAATAAAACAGAGGTTATATCAAAGGGGGCTAGAGCACCTGTTTGCACAATCGAGTGTTCAGGTGAAAAAATACAACAGGTGAAAAGTTTTCGATATCTTGGAAGCACAATAACATCAGATGCAAAACGTTTGCCTGAAATAAAAAGCAGGATTGCAATGTCGAAAAATACATTCAACAATTTGAGAACAATCTTTACCAACAGGAACATCAGAAATGATTCGACAATTAGAGCACTGAAGACATATGTATGGTCTGTATTAATGTATGGATGCGAAAGCTGGACTCTTAACAAGGATGCGGAAAGAAGATTGGAGGCGTTTGAAATGTGGTACCTAAGAAGGATGCTAAAGATATCGTGGATAGAGAAGAAATCAAACAAGGAGGTGATGGAAACAGCAAATTACAGAAGGTCGGTCACACAAACAATCCGGAAGAGACAGCTTCAATTTCTGGGACACGTATGTAGGAAAGACGAACTTGAAAAGAAAATCTAATGTGGCAAGTTGGAAGGGACAAAAAGCAGGGGTAGACAGGGAATAACATTCATGGACAGTCTTAATCAATAGACAACGCAAAAGACATTAACGAAAGCCGAGCTGATAAGGAAGACGGAAAACAGGGAGATTTGGCGTGACATGGTCGTCGATGTCTGTTCCAGACCTGAAAAATAATAATAATTTACCAAACTCATTTCCGATGCATATTTTCTTATATTTCCCCTCTCTCCTCTTGGTTTTTTCAAATACAGCACCCTCATAAGTCTTTTTTAGTCATTCCAGTTGATAATGTAGAGCCTTCTATCAGTATTTCTTTTTACCAATGTATATAAATGTTTTCTCATCTCATTTGCTAGAGAGTTTTTGTACTGCAGTTTCATTTTTCTGATCCTTTTTTTGGTTATCAGTTCTCAATTTGCATACTCTTGCATTACTTTGTAACACACTTTCCTGGTATCACATTTCAGTCTTTGATACGTTTCTTATCTTCATTTTTGATATGATAAACGCAATCAATGTGCAGTATCTGTTACTCATAAACGCAATAATACATTAATTCTTCTTGTGGAAGTACAAGCTTATCACCATGAAAGAAATGCATTAGAAGGACATTTCTTCATCTCTTCTACTCTTCTACTCTCTAAAACCCTATCTAGCATGTTTATTTGGAGAACCTGAACCGGTTTCTGCCACGTTGTTTCAAAACTCTTTACCAAAGACCACTTTCATTGGCCTAGAAATACTTCCTACCAGTTACCTTTGGTCGCTTTTTTCTATAAACTGGCTTCGGGATAAACACACTTTGACAATAGTATACACCTCTCTATTTAGCATTAACCTCACCTCAATGATGGAGCAATTAGCCTGTTAACTTTCACCATTGTAAATGTCAACTCTTTAACTAATATTACTCTAAACCCATCACCCTTTTAATCGGTTCCTACGTGAAATAGCTTAAAATCCCTAACTTATTATTTACCTTTTTTTTTTTACCTAGTTTCTCTCAGGTATGCTTGGTTAACTTGACTTCTCTGTAACTATTAATCTAGATGGTGTTTTATAATCTTAGTACCTTTACCCAGGAATGAGCAAATAGCTCTAACCGACTTCTATTATCTGTTCAAAAGAAATAGACGGTAATTTCTTCTGAGAGTATACCAGTATACTAGTGTACTGTTTGCCCGTAAGATTTATATTTTGGGAGGATTTTTTCTGACCAAACAACTCTTTGTCATCACCAAATTTACGGGTTGAGACCAAAATAATTGGAATTTTTGTTCCTCTTAAGCAGTGGGTACCCTTTTCCAAGTCAATCTCACGGGATAGCTTGGAATTTGGACTGGCTTTTGTTATGTAGCAAAAAAGACATACTTTGGGTGACATGAAGCTCAGGACTGCTGCACCCAAAGAACAATCGATTGGGTAAGGTGCTGTATCTTTACCGCCAGTGAAGCAATTTAGTTTTCCTACTTGACACAACCTTCTTTGTCATCAGCCTTCATCGAGCTCTTGTCAGATCGGCCGCTTGAAACCCGTCCTCCTGTTTGCTCTGGTATTTTTACTTGCCTTTTCAAGATCCGATTTCTTTCAAACCTCTCTTGATAACATCTCTCAATCGTAGCTCTTTCTCCTTCTTCTTTTCTTTCCAGTAATTTGTGTCAGTCAAACTGATTTCAGAATCTCCTCCCGACTTCTCCTAATAACATGAGCGTGTCAGGGTAGACGTGCTTCTCTCATATTTACGATTATTTTTTTACTTTTATAAATCGGGGTATGTCTTTGCTTGTTCTGTGTTTGTGTAGGGATATTTCACCGCTTCATGTTAACTTTTCATCTCTACACTTCCCATTGTTTTTTCATCAGGTTTTTTTTAGGTCCAACACCTCTAAACCGTAAAGCAGCACGGGTTGGATTACAGATCTGTAGATTTTAGTCTTTAGCTTTAGTGTCATTCACTCATTGCCCACCATCCACCTCACACCCTTGTTTTACTCTTGCTTTTGCTTCTTCCTGGGTTGGTGGATCTTGAAGCCGAGGTAACAAAACTTTTCAACTTGTTTCATCTTTTTTCCATCCATAGCTTGGACGTTTACAAGTTCTAAAATTACTTTACTTTACATCAAGTCTTCTGCCCTTTCGCTGTTGACCTTCAGTTCTTTCATTTCCAATCCACTCTTCCCGGTATATGATCTCTTCTGCAGTTCTTTTCTGTGATGAGTCATCTGCACACATAGTTTGTGAGGTAGTGCGTTCCTGCCTCTCGATAGTGCAAACAACTATAGGGAAGGGAAAGGTGGTAAGAGTTGACTCTTGGTGCAACCCTACTCGGATCGCAAAGGGCTATGATACACTTGCTCTACACACTGTTTTGATGTAAGATTTTTCTCTTCTGCGTTACACCTTTTCCTTCCATTTCACTCTCAAATAAGCTACTAGTAGCCTGTGATGTGTAGCAACCGGATACTCAGATATTGTCTTGGAATTTATAACTTCAGCTCTGGATTTTTAAGTTATACAGTCAATCTGACTCTTGTTGCTATCATTCTTAAATATAATCAAATGCTCCTCTTCCTTTTTAAATATCTTATTAGCAAGAGAAAGATCAAACTCTTTTCCCATTTACAGTACCCTCTATCCTTCAACATTGCGTACAGTCCTTGGCCCCATGACATCCCTAAAATATATTGTTTTTTTCTCTGACATAGCCATTCAGATCAGCTCTTAAATTGGTCCACTTGTCTTCTTGCAGTCCTTATAGCAATTCCTCGAGTTCGTCATGGATCTTTTTTTTTCTTGTTTCTACGTCCAGATTGCGAAGCATAGGTTGAGACTATGGTGATCATTCCGTCTCAGCTTAAGCATCGTACAAAGATCTCCACACCTTTTAACCTCATGATATTTTCCTTTTCTTGTTCATTACAGATGCCAGGCCACTTCTTCTTGTCTCCGTTTCATAATTGATCAGCCTGTATTCTTTAACGTAGCTCTGACTCTATCTTCTTTTCATTTTATTTCCTAAACAGAAAGCACATCTGTCCTCCAACGTTCCATCACATGCATAATCTTCCTGTTCCTTGCAGTCATTTTCCCCACCTTCTAACTTTCAGTTCTAATCCATTTGGTTAAATCTAGCTTCTTTGCAATACTCCCTAATCATATTTTACATTATTCTGTTGACGATCCGGCGGATAGCTTGACCAGGACATCCTAACATTATTCGACATAGTGCTGTAGAGATTCATTTTTGTTTGACAGCAATTTTTTCAACCCAGCTCCCAAGCTTTGACGGCAGCAATATTTTTAGGAGTGGATGTAGCCGTTGATAAATGTTACCTACTTGCAAGGCAGCGAGGATTCTTTATTCATTTCTGGATGAGCTTTGGTGAACAAGAGAACATCTCCACATGCAAGGGGCTCTGTCTACGCACCTTACTAAGAGGTTATTTTCCCATTATTTAGCCCATGTCTCAAGAGACTCGTAGTTTGTCTCGGTACCGATTGACCTATCTTCCTAGGTTGAAACTACTGAAGTAATTTCGAGCACGTATAGCTCTTTGGGCCAGTGGGGCGTTTTGCCAGATTAAGACTTTATTATAATGTATAATAAAGAAAACCTTGTATTATTTTGTATTTTATTATTCTTACCTCAGACAATATGCCGTCAGAAATCTTGATAAAGCATGTGTGAACATTAGTCAGGGTGATTTATGTCTAAGCTCATATAAAAAAACGTATATTTGAAAAGTCCAAGATACTGAGGAACCGATCCATATCATTGGATACCAGGCTTAGTGTTTTCAATTGGTACGTCATTCCAATGCATTTCTATGGAAGTGAAAGGTGGACTATCACACCTACCCTAGAATAGAAGCTAGAAGCAACAGAGATGTGGTTTCTTTGCCGAATCCTAAGGATCTCGTGGATAGAGCAGCTTAATAAGGAAGCTGTTCTAAGGAAAGTAAAATGCAAGAAAAAGCTGTTATTTATCATTCGAAGAAGGCAGTTGTCATTCCTGGGGCACATAATGAGAAAAGAGGAGTTAGAAGAGTTGACGTTGACAGGAAAGACTGAGGGGGAACCAGGCAACGGAAGGCTAGGAATCACATTCATGGGAAGCATAGCAGCATGGACTAACAAAAGCAAGCTTCAGCTGCTGAGGGCTGCAAAGGATAGGAATCTATGGAAAGTCATGATCGCCAACTTTCTACCAGGACATGGCAACTGAGGAGGGGGATATTTAAAAACTCTCTTGAGTTTGATAGCTTTTTCAGAAAGCAAATCCTTGTCTCTTCCAAAGACAATATTTGTATTTATTTAGAAGTTTCCTGAAAGAGAAAATATAGAACTACACAACAATGTTGCAGCTGGTGGTGTGACTGAAGCATCATTCTCCATTGCTCAATTAGTTTACTTAGGCTCTTTTAAATATTGACATAGTGTTGCTGCAAAATATCAAAGGCATCCCAAGAGAACAGGAAACATCAATAACACTTTATATCTATGTTATTTTATATACTTACACACACAAAAAAGGTATAACTAATAGAATGACAAAATTTAGCGTACATGAATTTTTACAACGCCCTGCAGAGGATCCTCTCACGCACAGAACATGTGACCAATTTCAAAGCATGAATGTAGTTAAGCCACAAACTATTGAGCAAGATAGATTTATTCTCTCTGCCGTTGATAACATAGATCAAAATTCAAAACAGCGCATTTCCACTACACAACAATTTCTACGTTTCAATTTGACGATGAGCCTGTAGAGGCTGTGTGTGAAAAGAAGAGGTCTTGACGCAGTTTAGAATTTTGTTTGCCAGGCTCTTATATGGAAATGGAGCTGGTCAAGTAAATAAGTAACATAATCCAACCATTGCCAATGACAGCTACAGCTAGGCACAGGGGTCACTATACTGGTATTGGAAATATAAGAGATTGGTTGGAGAAGGTGCACCAAGTACTAACACAAAAAGGGACCAACAAATGACCAATGTCATGAGCCTTATACTATTTAGCCAAAGAAGATCTGTCTCCTCAACTACCATCCACGAATGCGATGCTGCTTTCACTCTATAACAACACCAATTTAATGACTATTATATTTCATTCAATGAGAATCATTGCGTATTTATAGTAAAGTGTTAGCCAAAAGCAAAAAGTGATAGTAGCTGCAGATCAATCGGGGAATGAATTAGCTAAACAAATTCAATGGTAGTGCCCCAGCCTGGTAAGAAAGACATAATGGGCAATTTGCATACTGAGATAGCAACGATGGAAACGATGAGAATGATTGGAGACAGCATGGATCATACATATTATGCGCAACGGGTTACCTGTTTTTTGTTTCAATAATCTTGAGCTTCTTTACCCCGATGTTGCTTAGGTTATCAGTGAAAGATACGTCCTCGAAAAGGGTAAGAAAAATTCCTTGGGTTGTTGTTGACCATGCAAATGATAACGCATTAATAAACTAATTAAGGGAGGCAAAAGAGTAAGTAAAATATTAAATCAGCCACATGCTCTAATGAATTAGATCAGGGGTGGGCAACCTTTCTAGAGAGTGGGCCAGATTCTTCAAAAATTTTCTTCACGCGGACCAAACGTAATAAGAAAAGCAAGAAACAAATAGAGAGAGAAAAACAAAGAGAAAAAACAAAAGGCTGCGAAAGTGGAGTAAAACCACACCGGTGTGTCCGTTTACACGCAGTCAAAACTACACCGGTGAAAAATCGCACCGGTGTGGCTACCGAAGTGTGGCTCGCACTCATCGAAATGAAAAAGTTTTTTCTGAATCTAAAGTTTGACAAAGTTATATGTTTTATTTAATTCATTCAATCTCTGCAACCGCTAGACAATTATATTTACTAACAAAAAATTATATAATTTTATGGCCTTGCGGGCCATGAAAATTCTTCTCGCGGGCTGGATTCTGGCCCGCGGACCATAGATTGCCCACCCCTGAGTTAGATGATTGCTGCTCCAGAAATGTCTTAATATTTAATGAATATGACCAGTTTTTTTGCAATGGAAACAACTACATTTATCTATGCACCACGAGGACATTGCAGTTTTCGGAAAGAGGTGCTGAAAAGTTATTGTTTTATAAAGCAAAGAAACTCCTTTTGAAGAAGGAAAAATTCTCTCATTACCCCTGTGAGTGAAACAAAACTCTATCAAGTAAAGAACAAGCAGCAAGGACAATACTATTCGGGAAAATCGACAAGTAAAAAAATATGAACTTCATCGAAAAAGATGGTTAAAATGTAAATTTTTGTCCACAAGTGCCTAGAAAGATATAGGAAAGTGTTCCCACTTATTTTTGGCTCATGAATTACAATAGAGTAATAAGAAAAAAAGTTTACTTTATTTGCCTGACAAAACTAGCATTGAAAGCATTTAGAATTTGTCCTTCTCCAATAGAATCAACAAATAAAATTATCAACAATCAACAATCAACAATCAACAATCAACAATCAACAATCAACAATCAACAATCAACAATCAACAATCAACAATCAACAATCAACAATTAACAATCAACAATCAACAAAAACAATCAACAATAAACAATAAACAATCAACAATAAAAAATACACAATAAACAA